>JAZKLR010000502.1:1200000-1800000 GCA_037103525.1 Ganaspis brasiliensis
TTCCATTTCATTAGAAACCCTTAAAAAATTCTATGACTTGACGAATGCCAATAATAGGCTTTGAGGTGGAAAATCTAAACCTAGGGTGAGTTTTAAGGGTTGATTTATTCAGGTTATTATTTTATATTATGGTCAGTTGGCAACCAAAGAATTTCGATTGCATTAGAAACCCTTAAAAAATTCTTAGACTTGACGAATGTCAATAATAGGCTTTAAGGTGGAAAATCTAAACCTAGGGTGAGTTTTAAAGGTTAATTGGCTCAGGTTATCATTTTATATCAAGCTCAGTAGGCAACTAAATAATTTCCATTTCATAAGAAACCCTTAAAAAATTCTTAGGATTGACGAATGTCAATAATAGGCATTGGGGTTGAAAATCTAAATCTAGGGTGAGTTTTAAGGGTTGAGTGGCTTAGGTTATCATTTTATATTAAGGTCAGTTGACAATTAAATAATTTCAATTTCATTAATAACCCTTAAAAATGTTTTTGACTTGACGAAAGTTAATATTAAGCTTAAGGGTTGAAAATCTGATTCTAATTTTAGTTTTAGGGGTTCATTAGCTCAGGTTATCATTTTATTTTAAGGTCAGTTCACAACTAAATAATTTCCATTTCATAAGGAACCCTTAAAAAAGTCTTAGACTTGACGAAAGTCAAGAATAGGTTTTGGGGTTAAGAATCTAAATACAGGGTGAGTTTTTAGGGTTGATCCTCTCTGGTTATCACTTTATATAAAAGTCAGTTGACCACCAAATAATTTCCTATTCTTTAGAAACCTTTAAAAATTCCAAAATTCTCTGAGTAACAAGCTTGAAGCCAATCTAACCAAAACTTGAAAATGGTGTCCTTCATTTTGGATTCACCACTTTGAGTTTTTAAAAAATGACTTCAGATTCGTAATCAGCAACCCCAAAAACCCCCGAGTAACAAGTTTGAATTGAATTTAAAAATTTTAAAACAATCTTTTTATTTTATTAATTTTTTTTTGTTTATTTATAACACTACATTGTCTTAAAAATATTTTTATTTAAAAAAAGCCATATGGTAAAAGTAACTACGTATCCCAAGCTGCAATTTTTTAAAAAGTACCGTCATTTTTTTTTTAACTCTTTTTGGGCAGAGGGGCGTGGGTGTCCGTTTTGCAGATAATGCCTTATATATTTACTATTTAGAGTTTATTGAAACAAAATTAAACTGACAAATAAATTAAAAATTAATATTGTTTCTTGTACATAATTTTTCATCAATTTTGTTATAAGATACTGTGATATACACTTTATATAAACAAAAGTCAAACAAAAGTTTTAATTTAAAATTTTGTTCTCAAGTTTTACATTTATTAAACAATTGATGTAAAAAAGAAAACTTAAGCTCTATTCAAAATTTTCTTACATTCAATTAAAAAATATTATAAATCGAATAAAAAATGTAGACTATAAATCAATTTGTTCATAGACACTTTTTTCCACTATGAATGCAGTGAAGAGTGACTTTACAACACAGGTGATCGCGTTTTTTATTATTCTCCTAGACAGAAACGAATTCAAAGATAAAAACGTCAGGGATTGAAAAAGATTATTACAAGGATGCACACTTGGGTCACCTAATAAAAATATTTCTTCTTTTTCTACTCCCTTAATTAAAGAAATACAACCTGTCCGTTATTCACAGACATTCAACTTTAAAAAGTTTGATAGGGTCTTCTAAGGGTCTTATTTTAAGACATTTTGATGTCTTTTTTGTATCTAAGACGCAAAAAATGTCTCATTTTAAGACATTAATTGCGTCTTAGACACCAAAATATCTTAAAATATGACACTTAGAAGACAGCAGTTTTTGCAGTGTACGACATGATTCCTATTAAGTTTTTTGTTTTCTGCTTCTTTTGAATTTGCGTACACTGTAAAGAAAAGGGATTCATTTTTTAACGGGATTGTATAAAAATGGCACATTTTTGGAGTTAAAGCAAAAAGAGTTAACGCTTAATGCTTCAGTCAGGCGCGTATATGAGACTCACTCCATTTTTAAGTTAATTTTTAACTTAAAACATTTTATTCTTAACTCTATCAACTAATAACCATCCAAATTTTTAGCAGTGTACAAAAATTTTAAACATTCGTTTTTTTCACTCCCTAAGTTAAGAATTTAGAGAGTTTACGATTACTGGAGTTGGAAGTAAATATTTTAAATTTTAAAATTTACTCCAAAAGGGAGTGAGTCTTATGCGCGCCATTGTAAGTGAAAAATGGAGACTGAAGGAATAAGCATTAACTCCATTTACTAGTTGAGAGATCCTTGTCATAATATTTTTCAATCTTCGAAACTTGATTTTAAATTTCTGTTTTGTATAGGAGAAAGTGAAAGAATATGATTACTCTTATTGCTGCGTCACTTTTCTCCACCTTCCCTTATTGATGTTTATGTTCGAAATTAAAATCAGAAGGTTGATATTAAACAAATTATTAAATTGTTTTTTTATATGCCTAGAAAGATAATGACTAGTCGTAGAGCAAGAACAAGTGACCATGGTGTATCTGATTTCCATTCACTGCTTCAAGCATTAAAAGCCATAAAAATAGAAAACAAAAGTATTCGAACAAATGGCGGGAAAATCTTGGTATTATGGTTTTATGCTACGCCATACAAAAATCTTTCTTTGCGCTCACCGGAGCAAACAAGCCTCAATAGAATTAAGTCTTTTTGCCAACAAAATGTGGATCATTTTTTTAACCAATACTCCCAGCTTATGGAATTACACAAATTCAAGACACATCAGATCTTTAACATGGACGAAACCGGCTTTCCTACCGTACCGACATAATTTGGCAAAATTATTGCAATAAAAGGCTTAAAACGTGTCGGACAAGTTGCGGCCGCAGAACGGGGTACATTGGTAACAATGGCTCTAGCTGTGAATGCATCTGGTAACTCTGTACCGCCGTTCTTCATTTTTCCGCGGAAGAACATGCAAAGTTATTTTATGGATAGTGCTCCGTCAACAGCAGATGCCGCCTGCAACGAATCAGGGTGGATGCAACAAAATGAATTCCTTAAATACATGCATCATTTTGTTAAATACACCGGTGCAAATAAAAACGAACCCTTATTGCTTCTACTTGACAATCATAGTTCTCATTTATCAATTGAAGCAATTGATTTGGCTGTGGAACATGGCATTTCTATGCCTACATTTCCACCACATTGTTCACATAAAATGCAACCGCTGGACGTTTCAGTTTATGGACCAGTCAAAGGATACTACAGCAAGAACTGCAAAGATTGGTAATTGGCTAATGCTGGGAAAGCTTTAGACATTCGGCACATACCTGGTCTTGCGTGCGCGGCCCTGGATAAAGCTCTGACTCCAGGGAATATAAAATCTGGATTTGCTAAAACAGGCATTTGTCCATTACAACGGAATATATTCACTGAAGCGGACTTTGTTCAAGCTAATGTTAATAATGAAAGTGACAAAGTTCAACAGATTGGGCGTGAATTGAACGAAGATCAGCAACTCATTGTTTTAACGAATGTTGGTATACAAGTGACTGCTTCAACATCGACTGAGCCAACACCATCGGTTTCAAACCCACAACAGATATCTTGTTCGTCAAGAATGTCTTCAGTTTTGTCTGAGATTGGACCCGTAAAAATGGTGACGCCACAAGCGAAGTCAAATCGCGGCCGTAAGCCGATGAGAAGCACAATTCTCACAACTCAAGAAAATGTTGTAGATCTTAAAGAAAAACGACAAAAGCGTGATGAAGTAAAGAAGAAAAAGGAAGAAGGCGCACAGAAACGAAAGCGTTTATTGCAGAATGAACCATCCAAAAAGCGAACTCAGCCCAAACGAGCCGCTACCATCCCACTAAAGAAGAACGCGCCATCATCGGATGAAGATGTAGATTTTTGCTTGCTCTGTATGAAAGATTTGCCAGTCAAATTAACCGTAAATAATTCCATTGAATGTAATAAATGCCAACTACCATATCATTTGAAATGTGCTAACATGACAAGAAGTTATTTCACTTGTAAAAATTGCGACTCTGATGCAGATTCTGCTTAAAACTAATAAAATTTTTAATTTTTTTGTTCTCTTTGTACAGGATAAAATTTTATCTTTTTATTCTCTTTCTTAAAGTTAATTTTTAATGTTTCTATTTTTTTTCTTTGTGCTAAGACCTTTTAAACAAATAAATAAACAATAAACAATTGAAATAAGATGTCATTCATTTTGTCTCAACCTAAAACTTATTACTATGGGTGTCTCAACCTACGTACCTATTTTTTTAGGGTCAAAAAACACATGTTCGAAAAATCAGTCATAATTTTTTTATTTTTCAAGAAAAAAATTATTTTCTAAAGCAATGTTGTAGCCTTGGACATTACTTTTCAAATAGCATATAGAACTCTTTGCTAAATTTTGTTTGTCTAAAAATATTCATGAAAAACAAAACAGGTCTCAACCTGCGTACCTCTCCCCTACGGATTTGGCCGGTTCAACTGACGTCCCGCCCTATTGAAAAAACTCATATGAGATCTCATATGAGATCATATGTGGTTTCCTATATAGAAACTCATATGAAAACTCATGTTCATATAGGAATTAATGTGTGATCTTATATGAGATCGCATGTAAAATCGTATATGAAATTGAGACACGATTTGATATGTGAATTCATATGGGAAATAGTTATGTGTTTTTGACAAGAGATCTTAAATAAGATCTCACATGAGATCTCATAAAATCACACATGAGATCTCACATGAGATTTCATACGAGATGACACATGAAATCTCATATGAGATCACACATGAGATCTCATATAAGATCACACATGAGATCATACATGAGATTATACAAATGAATATGCGTTTCTATAAAGAAACTCATGTGGATTCCTATTTGATTTCGTATGTGAATTCTTATGACAAATCTTATATCAAATCTCATATCGAATTCCATATCAAATCTCAGAAACTCTTAATGAACAACAAATATTTAAATGTTTTCGTCTAATACTTATCTGACAAGTATTATTCCTCTGCAAAGAGTTTGTTTTTACATGATTTGGGTCTCTATGTTCTCGTTCTTCTTATATATATTTTCCTCTTCATGTCGATAGTGCGAGAGGTTGAACATACATCCACCTTGCGACGATTGTCTTAACTGAGACCTTAATGAGATTCCACATGAGATTCTACATGAGATCTGATATAAGTTCTCATGTAGGTCTTAGTTAAGATAACTGTCACAAGATGGCTGTATGTTCAACCTCTCTCACTATCGACATGAAGAGGAAAATATATATAAGAAGAACGAGAACATAGAGACCCAAATCATGTAAAAACAAACTCTTTGCAGAGGAATAATACTTGTCAGATAAGTATTAGACGAAAACATTTAAATATTTGTTGTTCATTAAGAGTTTCTGAGATTTGATATGGAATTCGATATGAGATTTGATATAAGATTTGACATTAGAATTCACATACGAAATCAAATAGGAATCTACATGAGTTTCTTTATAGAAACGCATATTCATTTGTATAATCTCATGTATGATCTCAAGTGTGATCTTATATGAGATCTCATGTGTGATCTCATATGAGATCTCATATGAGATTTCATGTGTCATCTCGTATGAAATCTTATGTGAGATCTCATGTGTGATCTTATATGAGATCTCATATGTGATCTTATATGAGATCTCATATGTGATCGTATATGAGATCTCATGTGTGATCTTATATGAGATCTCATGTGAGATCTTATTCAAGATCTCTTGTCAAAAACACGTAACTATTTCCCATATGAATTCACATATCAAATCGTGTCTCAATTGCATATACGATTTTACATGCGATCTCATATAAGATCACACATTAATTCCTATATGAACATGAGTTTTTATATGAGTTTCTATATAGGAAACCACATATGATCTCATATGAGATCTCATATGAGTTTTTTCAATAGGGCGTTTACACTGTAGCACCGATTAAAGTTCCACAGCGTCTGGAAAATGGATTACCGGAAGGTGTTAGAGCAGTTAAAAAGTTGGTAAACAGCCTGTCAATTGCATATTAGTTCCAGCAATTTACAGAAAATGCAAGCCCAGCGTGCAGAAAAGGGGGGAAGTAGTCGGAGACGTCCGGTATATGTGAACCCCGAAGAAAGTCGCGAATGGGGCAAGAGAGGGGGCACTAATGACAATTTGGGACAGGAGAATATACCTCCCCCACCCCCACCACCTCCACCACCAGGAACATTTCCGGGGGCAGAAAAGAGAAGGGGAAAATCGACCGGAAGTAGAAGTTCCTGTTCTAGCAGAAAAAGGAGACCTAGACGCGTCGTGTTGTCATCAAGTGAGACGGAAACGGAGACCGACTCCACTTCTAATAAAAACTATCGCAATAAGCGTTTTTATTCAAATGTTAGTGGGGGGTCGAAAGTTGTCAAACTCTTAAAAGATTGGGACATCAAGTTTTCCGGAGGGGAGAAAGAGGACGCGGAGGAATTTCTAGAGAGAGTCGAAGATTGCAAAGAATGCAATCTTTTGAGTGATATGGGGATTTTAACAGCCCTTCCGAGTGTTTTGCGCAAAAATGCGAACCGTTGGTTCCGGCTCGTGCGTAAAGACTTGTGTTCATGGAACACGTTTAAAAAACTTTTTAAACGGGAATTTTCGGTTACTTTGGTGGACGATGATGTCCTCGATGAGGCCCGAGCCAGGACACAAGCCAAGGGCGAGAACATTTCAGATTTTATTCTGAATATGAGGATGATTGTGGGACACCTGAGACGTTCCATCTCTCGAGAATCCTTTTTAAGAATTATATTTAAAGGGCTGACGCCAGAATACAGACGTCAATTGTCAAATTCTGAATTTGACAATATCGAGGAGCTAGAGCGAGTGTTGAGACGCTACGAGCGAGTCAAAGAGCTCGATAAAAGGTATGTCCCACCTCCGTCCCGGGACAAGATGAGAACCCTTGCCAACAGCAAGGGCATTATGCTAACGAGTGTCCCTTGCCACGTCCCACTGGCAACCGAATGTTCTGCCAAGTGTGTGGGACAAATGGGACAACGTTTAGGAATTGTCCCAATTGTGCAGAGTTGAGAACGATGTTGGGAAACGGGGCAGGGGGGGACCGAACAACCCTTCCCCCCAGGACCTTCGTCGGTGGGACAATAGAGGAAGAGGATGCGGATCCGGAGATCTTTTTCACGTTAATTCGGGCGGAAGATTATTCCGGAGGGGAGAGAGTGGATTTGGAAGAGGAGAGTAATGAATTGGGATATGGAGAGTTGAGTGGGACATTTGGGACACAAGTGGGACAACAACAGGGGGAACAAGGAACTCAAGAGGAAGTTCAGCAAATTGAGAATGTTGTAGTGGAAGAAAATGTCCCAGTGTTCCAAACTTCACTACAGTGGACAGTAGTAGGGGGAGAAAACGGGACACCTATTCAAGTGGTGCCAGTGCCTCAAGAGGAAACTCAACCCATGCTGGATCCAGCAATCAGTACTGAAGCTGGGACGCAATCCAGTAGAGAGGGGAGGGAACTCGTTAGGACGCAACTTCGTGACGTTCGGACACAGCCTACGGGTTCTGGGATGCAATTCTGTGAGTCCAAAAGCTAATTCCTGGAAGTCCGGACGGAAGTTGTGAACTCTGGGATGCAACCCACTGAAGAGCAATCCAGGACGGAACTCTTAGTGCAGGGGACGCAATCCAATATTGAGGGGCTTTTTACAAGCTGGTGTTGGGACTGAACCTACTGATGTCCCATCAGCATGTTCAGTCCAGGGGAGGGGTGATGCTGTAAAGAATACAGCAGCTCCTGATTTAACGGGGGAACGGATAGATGCCTCATCCATGGAAAATCGTTATTTTTTGAAAGTGGTGATAGCGGACAAACCTTATATAGCGCTGTTTGATCCGGGCGCTACGGTTCCGCTGGTTGGGCCGGAATTAGCAGAAAAATTTCGGAATAGACTCACGAAAGCGAATACAGCAATTGGGAGCGCGCTTCGCGGATCAACAGCAGCACTGGGTAAATTGAGGTTATGGTTAAAGGTGGATGGTTTTTCTCAGCCGTTTAACTTACGGGTTGTAGATAATTTGTCCCATGACATGCTTTTGGGTCAGGATTTTCATCGGATGGCGGATATGGATGTGAGGATAGGAAGGGGGTTGTGGAGAGTTCAAGAGGGGGAATGGCACAAATTTTTAGAGTATGGAGAATTGAGTCCAGAGGGGAGAGGTGCTATAGGAAATGGTGTAGATAAGGATATTTTTGCGGCATATGCAGGGATTTGTGAGTTATCAGAGGGGCAGAGATCAAAAATTTAAAAATTGGTGGATCAGCTGATTTTACCTCAGAAGATGTTGGAGAGGGGAGTAATAGAAAGATCGGCTAGTGAGTGGAGCTGTGCTCCAGTTATCGTGAAAAAGGGAGATGGTTCATTGCGTTTCTGTATTGACTACAGAGACTTGGATAAAGTAACTGTAAGAGACGCATATCCTATCCCCTCCATTGATTCGATTTTGGACAAATTACGGAAGGCCCGTTACATTTCCAAAATAGATCTTAAGCAGGCGTACCATCAAGTGCCGATGTCCTCTGAGAGTCGAAAATATACAGCGTTTGCTATTCCTGGTTCTGGTTTGTGGCAGTTCAAAAGAATGCCATTTGGACTCACAAATGCCCCGATGACATTCCAGCGATTAATCGCTTCGTTATTTGGACCTGAGTTCGAGCCTTATGTGTTTGGGTACCTGGATGACATAATCATCGTTACTGATGATTATGAGAAACATCTAGAATGGTTAGAGATTGTATTGAGGAAATTAGCGGAGGCTGGGTTGGTTGTAAATCCGGAAAAGTGCGAATTTGGGTGTTCGAGAGTTTCATATTTAGGTTATGTACTCGACAGTCAAGGATTGAGACCGGACCCAGAAAAAATCGCACCAGTGGTTGATTATCCGGCACCAACCAATATAAAACAGCTCCGTCGATTTTTAGGTATGGTGGGATGGTATGCGCGTTTCATAGAACATGATAGCGAATTAAAGATACCACTTTTGAGGTTATTGCAAAAAGGTCGAGCTTGGGAGTGGGGAGAAGAGCAACAAGAGGCGTTTCAAGCATTGAAAAATAAATTGACTTCGGCACCGGTCTTGGCAAGACCAGACTTTACGAAGCCATTTACGATTCAATGCGACGCGAGTGGTTACGCAATAGGGGCAGTTTTGACTCAGGAGGGGAAAGACTCTGAACATCCCATAGTGTTCGTGAGTAAAACTCTTTCTGTGCACGAGAGAAATTACAGTGTCACAGAGAAAGAATGTTTGGCGTTGTTGTGGTCGATTAAAAAACTAAGACCATATATCGAGGGGTATAAATTCACGGCCATTACAGACCATAGTGCTTTAAAATGGTTGCGAAATTTAAAAGAACCGACGGGGAGATTAGCGCGTTGGGCCCTCGAGATGCAGCAGTGGGATTTTGAGATCGTTCACCGAAGGGGAATTCACCATCATGTTCCGGATGCCTTATCTAGGATGTACGAGGATGAGTTTGAAGAAGTGGCGGCGTTTGAAACAATTTCAGACCCATGGTACCTAAAAAGACTCGATTTGGTGGTGAAATTTCCTAATAGATTCCCAGGTTGGAAAGTTCTAGAGGAGAGTTTATATCGATTCAGGGACGATCCATTATTATTGCCGTATACAGGTGATGAAGAAGGGTGGAAGTTAGTCGTGCCCTTAGAATATCGCGAAAGAGTGCTCAAGAGTGCGCACTCAGAATTCTCGGCAGGGCATTTGGGAATTGAGAAGACCTATGACCGAGTAGCGAGAGAATATTATTGGCAAGGTGTGTGGCACGATGTTCAACAATTCGTGCGAGCGTGTCCTCAATGTCAGTACCATAAGGTCTCACAGGAAGGTCCTCAAGGCCTTATGGGACAGAGGATAGTTGAAAGACCCTGGGTGGTAGTGGCAGCTGACTGCATGGAATTCCCTCCAAGCAAGAGTCGGTGCCGCTTTCTAGTAGTGTTTCAAGATTTATTTTCTCGCTGGGTGGAGGTCAAGCCTTTGAGATCTGCGGATGGCAAGTCAATTGCACAGGCGTTTGAGGAGTTAATTTTGTTCAGGTGGGAGATTCCAGAGTTTTTGTTGACAGACAATGGTAAGGAATTTCACAATAAATTCCTAAAATCAGTCTTGAATGATTACGGGGTTTAGCATCTCACCACGCCGCCTTATCATCCGCAGGCAAACCCTGTCGAGAGGAGTAATCGAGTGTTCAAGACTATGGTCGCAACTTTTATTGGGGAGGATCATAGAGAGTGGGACAAGCATATTCATGAGTTCCGGCATGCCATGAACACTGCCGTCCAGTCGACAACTAAGTTCTCGCCCGCATTCCTTAATTACGGACGGAACCCTAAACCGGTCAAAAGTCTGCGTAGAGAGGTAGAGGGGAGAAAAATTGTCGAGAGAATTGATTCGGAAGTGTGGAACGATCGATTAAAGAGATTAGATGCGTTGAGAGACTTGGTCGCGAGATTCATAGATAAAGAGAGAGAGAAACAAACGGCATACTATAATCGGAACAAGAGAGTGGCGGAATTTCACGTGGGGGATCTAGTATTGTGGAGGACACACAAGTTGTCAAACGCGGCGAAAAAGTTTTCGGCTAAATTAGCACCCAAGTACGAGGGGTCATACGAAATAATAGAGAAACTTTCGGACACGGTTTATGTACTGATAAAAATTATTAAAATTTATTGGCGGATCCACGGGGAGGGGGTCAGGGGGGCCATGACCTCCTTTCTGGAGCTAACTTAGATTTCCATGGGAGAGACAGAGAGAGACAAAACTATAGTGTTGTCTCTTTCTTTCTCATGTATGACCCCCTTCAGAAACGAAGTCTGGAACCACCACTGTTAAAATTATTAAAATTTTGACTTTAAGAAGGTTTAGGAAGGACACGAAGTTGCTAAGACTCACCCCGAATATCCAAATCCATTAAGACTATTACGTACGCTTTGCGCTTACAATAGTGTACATGCTTGAATAATTGAGGTCGTTTCTTTTCATGTACTTTTTAATTATTTTTATAAAGTATACTTGAAAAATTATACTTTGAACATATTTATATTTTACTATTGGCAATCTGTATATGTGACGCTGCGCGAGAGAAGGGACCTATGGCGGAAAAAATAAATTTTCATTTTTGTATGCTAAAAGATAGTTTTTGAGTTGTTCTTTCATTTCCATGTTTAAAAAGAAAATTTATTAAATACACTTTTTGTTATAATGCTTCAACCTAGGCGTGCTAAGTGTGTCGCATTTTTTGGATTTTCTTTGAACGACCGTCTCGTGAAATTAGTTTGCTTTTTGAGTTACAAAAATCAAAATTTGATTCCTACAATTAGTTTTCTTATTATGAAGCTTCAAACATAGGTATGTTAAGCGTCTCAATGTTTCTTCGTCCTCTTTGCCAAATCCGTCCTTTAAAGTTTGCTTTCTCAGCGATAAGTCCCTTCTCTCGCGGAGCGTCACATATATGTATGTTACATAATACAAAATTATATTACACGTTTTTTCTATGTTATAAAGTATTTTAATCAGTTAGTATTCAAAACTATGCAAAAATAAAGTTCCAAAAAATTTATTGTTTTATCTCAACTGGTTTAAAATAAAGAAAAGCTAAAAATACATGCAACAAGTTAGTTTTTTTTTCGTTTTTCTCGTAAACAATTGATTCTAGAGAAAATTGATGAAAATAAAAAAAGAATTCTTTTTTTAATATCAACAAATTCCAACTGATGAAATTTTTTGTCAAATGAATATTTCTTGAAGAAAATTTGAGTGTTCGACATTTTGAATTTTTAAATCAACTTTTTTCAAAAACGGCTCCACAGAAGATTTTCAATTTTGTTGAAAAATGATGTATTAATGATCCAGAATTAAAATTAAAAAGAAAATCTCAGGTGCCAGAACCTTTAGGTTAAATCGGTTTAAAAAGCACCGTGTATGAGATTTCATATAAGATAACACATGAGATCTCACATAAGATTTCATACGAGATGACACATGAAATCTCATATGAGATCTCATATGAGATCACACATGAGATCTCATATAAAATCACACTTGAGATCATACATGAGATTATACAAATGAATATGCGTTTCTATAAAGAAACTCATGTAGATTCCTTTTTGATTTCGTATGTGAATTCTTATGTCAAATCTTATATCAAATCTCATGTCGAATTCCATATCAAATCTCAGAAACTCTTAATGAACAACAAATATTTAAATGTTTTCGTCTAGTACTTATCTGACAAGTATTATTCCTCTGCAAAGAGTTTGTTTTTACATGATTTGGGTCTCTATGTTCTCGTTCTTCTTATATATATTTTCCTCTTCATGTCGATAGTGAGAGAGGTTGAACATACAGCCACCTTGCGACGATTGTCTTAACTAAGACCTACATGAGATTCCACATGAGATTCTACATGAGATCTGATATAAGTTCTCATGTAGGTCTTAGTTAAGATAACTGTCACAAGATGGCTGTATGTTCAACCTCTCTCACTATCGACATGAAGAGGAAAATATATATAAGAAGAACGAGAACATAGAGACCCAAATCATGTAAAAACAAACTCTTTGCAGAGGAATAATACTTGTCAGATAAGTATTAGACGAAAACATTTAAATATTTGTTGTTCATTAAGAGTTTCTGAGATTTGATATGGAATTCGATATGAGATTTGATATAAGATTTGACATAAGAATTCACATACGAAATCAAATAGGAATCTACATGAGTTTCTTTATAGAAACGCATATTCATTTGTATAATCTCATGTATGATCTCAAGTGTGATCTTATATGAGATCTCATGTGTGATCTCATATGAGATCTCATATGAGATTTCATGTGTCATCTCGTATGAAATCTTATGTGAGATCTCATGTGTGATCTTATATGAGATCTCATATGTGATCTTATATGAGATCTCATATGTGATCGTATATGAGATCTCATGTGTGATCTTATATGAGATCTCATGTGAGATCTTATTCAAGATCTCTTGTCAAAAACACGTAACTATTTCCCATATGAATTCACATATCAAATCGTGTCTCAATTGCATATACGATTTTACATGCGATCTCATATAAGATCACACATTAATTCCTATATGAACATGAGTTTTTATATGAGTTTCTATATAGGAAACCACATATGATCTCATATGAGATCTCATATGAGTTTTTTCAATAGGGCGTTTACACTGTAGCACCGATTAAAGTTCCACAGCGTCTGGAAAATGGATTACCAGAAGGTGTTAGAGCAGTTAAAAAGTTGGTAAACAGCCTGTCAATTGCATATTAGTTCCAGCAATTTACAGAAAATGCAAGCCCAGCGTGCAGAAAAGGGGGGAAGTAGTCGGAGACGTCCGGTATATGTGAACCCCGAAGAAAGTCGCGAATGGGGCAAGAGAGGGGGCACTAATGACAATTTGGGACAGGAGAATATACCTCCCCCACCCCCACCACCTCCACCACCAGGAACATTTCCGGGGGCAGAAAAGAGAAGGGGGAAATCGACCGGAAGTAGAAGTTCCGGTTCTAGCAGAAAAAGGAGACCTAGACGCGTCGTGTTGTCATCAAGTGAGACGGAAACGGAGACCGACTCCACTTCTAATAAAAACTATCGCAATAAGCGTTTTTATTCAAATGTTAGTGGGGGGTCGAAAGTTGTCAAACTCTTAAAAGATTGGGACATCAAGTTTTCCGGAGGGGAGAAAGAGGACGCGGAGGAATTTCTAGAGAGAGTCGAAGATTGCAAAGAATGCAATCTTTTGAGTGATATGGGGATTTTAACAGCCCTTCCGAGTGTTTTGCGCAAAAATGCGAACCGTTGGTTCCGGCTCGTGCGTAAAGACTTGTGTTCATGGAACACGTTTAAAAAACTTTTTAAACGGGAATTTTCGGTTACTTTGGTGGACGATGATGTCCTCGATGAGGCCCGAGCCAGGACACAAGCCAAGGGCGAGAACATTTCAGATATATTATATTTAAAGGGCTGACGCCAGAATACAGACGTCAATTGTCAAATTCTGAATTTGACAATATCGAGGAGCTAGAGCGAGTGTTGAGACGCTACGAGCGAGTCAAAGAGCTCGATAAAAGGTATGTCCCACCTCCGTCCCGGGACAAGATGAGAACCCTTGCCAACAGCAAGGGCATTATGCTAACGAGTGTCCCTTGCCACGTCCCACTGGCAACCGAATGTTCTGTCAAGTGTGTGGGACAAGTGGGACAAAGTTTAGGAATTGTCCCAATTGTGCAGAGTTGAGAACGATGTTGGGAAACGGGGCAGGGGGGGACCGAACAACCCTTCCCCCCAGGACCTTCGTCGGTGGGACAATAGAGGAAGAGGATGCGGATCCGGAGATCTTTTTCACGTTAATTCGGGCGGAAGATTATTCCGGAGGGGAGAGAGTGGATTTGGAAGAGGAGAGTAATGAATTGGGATATGGAGAGTTGAGTAGGACATTTGGGACACAAGTGGGACAACAACAGGGGGAACAAGGAACTCAAGAGGAAGTTCAGCAAATTGAGAATGTTGTGGTGGAAGAAAATGTCCCAGTGTCCCAAACTTCACTACAGTGGACAGTAGTAGGGGGAGAAAATGGGACACCTATTCAAGTGGTGCCAGTGCCTCAAGAGGAAACTCAACCCATGCTGGATCCAGCAATCAGTACTGAAGCTGGGACGCAATCTAGTAGAGAGGGGAGGGAACTCGTTAGGACGCAACTTCGTGACGTTCGGACACAGCCTACGGGTTCTGGGATGCAATTCTGTGAGTCCAAAAGCCAATTCCTGGAAGTCCGGACGGAAGTTGTGAACTCTGGGATGCAACCCACTGAAGAGCAATCCGGGACGGAACTCTTAGTGCAGGGGACGCAATCCAATATTGAGGGGCTTTTACAAGCTGGTGTTGGGACTGAACCTACTGATGTCCCATCAGCATGTTCAGTCCAGGGGAGGGGTGATGCTGTAAAGAATACAGCAGCTCCTGATTTAACGGGGGAACGGATAGATGCCTCATCCATGGAAAATCGTTATTTTTTGAAAGTGGTGATAGCGGACAAACCTTATATAGCGCTGTTTGATCCGGGCGCTACGGTTCCGCTGGTTGGGCCGGAATTAGCAAAAAAATTTCGGAATAGACTCACGAAAGCGAATACAGCAATTGGAAGCGCGCTTGGCGGATCAACAGCAGCACTGGGTAAATTGAGGCTATGGTTAAAGGTAGATGGTTTTTCTCAGCCGTTTAACTTACCGGTTGTAGATAATTTGTCCCATGACATGCTTTTGGGTCAGGATTTTCATCGGATGGAGGATATGGATGTGAGGTTAGGAAGGGGGTTGTGGAGAGTTCAAGAGGGGGAATGGCACAAATTTTTAGAGTATGGAGAATTGAGTCCAGAGGGGAGAGGTGCTATACGAAATGGTGTAGAGGAGGATATTTTTGCGGAATATGCAGGGATTTATGAGTTATCAGAGGGGCAGAGATCAAAAATTTAAAAATTGGTGGATCAGCTGATTTTACCTCAGAAGATGTTGGAGAGGGGAGTAATAGAAAGATCGGCCAGTGAGTGGAGCAGTGCTCCAGTTATCGTGAAAAAGGGAGATGGTTCATTGCGTTTCTGTATTGACTACAGAGACTTGAATAAAGTAACTGTAAGAGACGCATATCCTATCCCCTCCATTGATTCGATTTTGGACAAATTACGGAAGGCCCGTTACATTTCCAAAATAGATCTTAAGCAGGCGTACCATCAAGTGCCGATGTCCCCTGAGAGTCGAAAATATACAGCGTTTGCTATTCCTGGTTTTGGTTTGTGGCAGTTCAAAAGAATGCCATTTGGACTCACAAATGCCCCGATGACATTCCAGCGATTAATCGCTTCGTTATTTGGACCTGAGTTCGAGCCTTATGTGTTTGGGTACCTGGATGACATAATCATCGTTACTGATGATTATGAGAAACATCTAGAATGGTTAGAGATTGTATTGAGGAAATTGGCGGAGGCTGGGTTGGTTGTAAATCCGGAAAAGTGCGAATTTGGGTGTTCGAGAGTTTCATATTTAGGTTATGTACTCGACAGTCAAGGATTGAGACCGGACCCAGAAAAAATCGCACCAGTGGTTGATTATCCGCCACCAACCAATATAAAACAGCTCCGTCGATTTTTAGGTATGGTGGGATGGTATGCGCGTTTCATAGAACATGATAGCGAATTAAAGATACCACTTTTGAGGTTATTGCAAAAAGGTCGAGCTTGGGAGTGGGGTGAAGAGCAACAAGAGGCGTTTGAAGCATTGAAAAATAAATTGACTTCGGCACCGGTCTTGGCAAGACCAGACTTTACGAAGCCATTTACGATTCAATGCGACGCGAGTGGTTACGCAATAGGGGCAGTTTTGACTCAGGAGGGGAAAGACTCTGAACATCCCATAGTGTTCGTGAGTAAAACTCTTTCTGTGCACGAGAGAAATTACAGTGTCACAGAGAAAGAATGTTTGGCGTTGTTGTGGTCGATTAAAAAACTAAGACCATATATCGAGGGGTATAAATTCACGGCCATTACAGACCATAGTGCTTTAAAATGGTTGCGAAATTTAAAAGAACCGACGGGGAGATTGGCGCGTTGGGCCCTCGAGATGCAGCAGTGGGATTTTGAGATCGTTCACCGAAGGGGAATTCACCATCATGTTCCGGATGCCTTATCTAGGATGTACGAGGATGAGTTTGAAGAAGTGGCGGCGTTTGAAACAATTTCAGACCCATGGTACCTAAAAAGACTTGATTTGGTGGTGAAATTTCCTAATAGATTCCCAGGTTGGAAAGTTCTAGAGGAGAGTTTATATCGATTCAGGGACGATCCATTATTATTGCCGTATACAGGTGATGAAGAAGGGTGGAAGTTAGTCGTGCCCTTAGAATATCGCGAAAGAGTGCTCAAGAGTGCGCACTCAGAATTCTCGGCAGGGCATTTGGGAATTGAGAAGACCTATGACCGAGTAGCGAGAGAATATTATTGGCAAGGTGTGTGGCACGATGTTCAACAATTCGTGCGAGCGTGTCCTCAATGTCAGTACCATAAGGTCTCACAGGAAGGTCCTCAAGGCCTTATGGGACAGAGGATAGTTGAAAGACCCTGGGTGGTAGTGGCAGCTGACTGCATGGAATTCCCTCCAAGCAAGAGTCGGTGCCGCTATCTAGTAGTGTTTCAAGATTTATTTTCTCGCTGGGTGGAGGTCAAGCCTTTGAGATCTGCGGATGGCAAGTCAATTGCACGGGCGTTTGAGGAGTTAATTTTGTTCAGGTGGGAGATTCCAGAGTTTTTGTTGACAGACAATGGTAAGGAATTTGACAATAAATTCCTAAAATCAGTCTTGAATGATTACGGGGTTTAGCATCTCACCACGCTGCCTTATCATCCGCAGGCAAACCCTGTGGAGAGGAGTAATCGAGTGTTCAAGACTATGGTCGCAACTTTTATTGGGGAGGATCATAGAGAGTGGGACAAGCATATTCATGAGTTCTGGCATGCCATGAACACTGCTGTCCAGTCGACAACTAAGTTCTCGCCCGCATTCCTTAATTACGGACGGAACCCTAAACCGGTCAAAAGTCTGCGTAGAGAGGTAGAGGGGAGAAAAATTGTCGAGAGAATTGATCCGGAAGTGTGGAACGATCGATTAAAGAGATTAGATGCGTTGAGAGACTTGGTCGCGAGATTCATAGATTAAGAGAGAGAGAAACAAACGGCATACTATAATCGGAACAAGAGAGTGGCGGAATTTCACGTGGGGGATCTAGTATTGTGGAGGACACACAAGTTGTCAAACGCGGCGAAAAAGTTTTCGGCTAATTTAGCACCCAAGTACGAGGGGTCATACGAAATAATAGAGAAACTTTCGGACACGGTTTATGTACTGAAAACGAATGTAAACCGTCGCGTCACTAAGGTGCACATTTCTGTTTTCAAACGTTTCTTACCGCCAAGAAAGTAAATTTTGTTGTTATGCAAGTATTGTCTCTTCTTTTGGAGATTGAGCGATAAGGTGACGACACCGAGGTGACGATTCTCGGGTCGCGGACATTTCCACCAAAACCCAATTGACCGAATTTGTAATTGGCCGAAATTTAATTGTTCGAATTTGTAATTCTACAAACTTGCATTTGTCAGAATTTGCAATTCCCCGAACTTGCGTTTGTCCGAGCTTTGTATTTGTCATAACTTTCAAATCATTAAACTGACATTTGCCAAAACATTTAAATCGACGAAATTGCATTTGTTAAAATTTTTAACTCCTCGTACTCGTATTCGTCTGAACTTTTAAATCCACGAACTTGCATTTGCCCGAACTTTGAAATCACCGAACTTGCATTTGTCAAAATATTCAATTACCAGAATTTGCATTTGTCCGAACTTTGAAATCACCAAATTTGCATTTTTCCGAACTTTGAAATCACCGAACTCGCATTTAGCAGAATATTCAACTCTCCAAATTTGCAACTGTCAGAACTTCTAAATCCCTGAATTTGCATTTGTCCAAACTTTAAAATCACCGAACTTACATTCGCCCGAATTTTGAAATCTCCGAATTTGTAACTGTCCGAACTTTGAAATCACCGAACTCACGTTTGGCCGAACTCTTAAGTCTCCGAATTTGCATTTGGCCGAACTTTTAAATTACCGAACTTGCACTTTTCCGAATTTTTAAATCACCGAACTTGCATTTGTCAAACTTCTTAAGTCACTGACTACTCGTGTCCCCGAATTTGCATTTGTCCGACCATCGGAAAGTAGGTTTTCTAAAGGAGTCTTTTGATTGGCTGGTAATGTTACCGGGAAATTTACCATCCAATGATAAGACTCTTTTAGAAAACATACTTTCCGATGGTCGGACAAGTGCAAATTCGGGGACACGAGTAGTCGGTAACTTAAGGAGTTTGACAAAAGCAAGTTCGGTGATTTAAATGTTCGGAAAAATGCAAGTTCGGTAATTTAAAAGTTCGGCCAAATGCAAATTCGGAGACTTAAGAGTTCGGCCAAACGTGAGTTCGGTGATTTCTAAGTTCGGACAATTACAAATTCGGAGAGTTGAATATTCTGCTAAATGCGAGTTCGGTGATTTCAAAGTTCGGAAAAATGCAAATTTGGTGATTTCAAAGTTCGGACAAATGCAAATTCTGGTAATTGAATATTTTGACAAATGCAAGTTCGGTGATTTCAAAGTTCGGGCAAATGCAAGTTCGTGGATTTAAAAGTTCAGCCGAATACGAGTTCGAGTAGTTAAAAATTTTAACAAATGCAATTTCGTCGATTTAAATGTTTTGGCAAATGTCAGTTTGATGATTTGAAAGTTATGACAAATACAAAGCTCGGACAAACGCAAGTTCGGGGAATTGCAAATTGTGACAAATGCAAGTTTGTAGAATTACAAATTTGGACAATTAAATTTCGGCGAATTACAAATTCGGTCAATTGGGTTTTGGTGGAAATGTCCGCGACCTTGATTCTCGCAGCGAGATGTCAGAAGTTTCTTGAGGGGTGACAGGGAGAGAAGAGGAGTCTTTGAATCCGTGGGTTTCAGAGAGGCGATTGAAAAGTAATGTTTATTTTTGTCGTTCATTTTGAAGAACATTTTTATTTTTGTGTTATGTTTTTATTGAATAGGCGATACTAGAGATTAGTATCGGCCTAGGGGAGGGGATCGTGACGAAGCATGTCGTCACTGACGAATTTATTTGGTGGTTAAGAGATATTTTATTTATTTAGTCCTAAGTGTTGAGTATTGATAATTTTTAAATAACTAGTCGGTGCAGCACAAGCGCCCTTTTTGGATGCGGCCCTAAATTGCGCCCGACTTCTGCTTCGTCGCAGTCCCCCGATATTCGTATTCTCGAACCGCGTGATAAGCCTTTGGCAAATTACGGAGCTTAAGAGGGGTGTGCGCGGGATTTTCCGACGTTTCCCGCGTTTTTCCGGTGGCGACCTCTTTTCTTTTTTAAGGTATTCGTTTGCGGAGTAAGTGAAAGGACCGGCCGTGGAAAGGAGACACTGAGAGGAAAGTGGGCGGAGCCATTCCTTGTCGCGCCGGGGCCTGAGGGGCAGTGGAATCGACGAGACCGCCGACCAGCGAGTGGAAAAAGGGCTTTCCTGGAGAAAGCACGTGTGGCATTTCGGGCCGACTTCTTCCGGGTATCGCGAAAATTCTTCGCATTTTGAGTTCCTTTATTTTTGATATTATTATCCTTTTCATTTGTAGTCTAGTGAGTTCCCCTTTGGGACAATAAATAACTGTTTTATTTGTAATTGTGTTGTGTTATTAGGGAGAGTGTTTTTGGGGTCCTTCTTCGGCATCGTGTGGATTCTTTTCGTCGTTTGATTTCCTGCTAAATTGGTATGTGCAAATTGTTACAAGTTGTTCGGGTCGTCGTTTTTCCGATTTCCTGGCAAACCTGACGGTTCGGCGGAATCTCCCTTTGGTTGGCGGCAAGGAAGTCCCGGCGAGATTATTTAAAGAGAAATAAAGAAAAATAACGTTTGAATAATTTTAATTATAAAATCGATTATTAATATTCAACTGTTACAATTTATTTAAATGGATTTAATTTTAACCAAATTGTAGTTCAGTAGATTTTGAATTTAACAAGTGAATCGAATTTTTAAATATCAGAATTAGGGATTGCAATCCCTAATTCAATCCCAATAGTATTTTACGGGATCCGCATAATTATGCGGGATCCATAAAACTGACATTTGTTTTTTATATGAGAGATTTTATATGAAGTGATCAAAATAAAAAAAATTGTTAGCCAATCATGCTTAAATTCGAATTATTTATAGTGCGTACAGATGGTAATCTTTGGTGATTTTTTTAGTCCAATATTTGACGAGTGGGAGGGGGGTAATCTTTCTGGGTTTTACGGTACAACGCAAATTTTAGTAATTTTTGCTTCCTCATAGAGGAAGGTTTGTGATCGTTAAAATATTCGATTTTCCAAAAATAGTCTAAATCGACTCATTTTTATCTAAAAAGCGAAAATTTTCATTCCTAAGCGAATGTCCAGATGTATGTGTATGTGTCTGTGTATGTATGTGTGTGGGTGTGTGTGTGTGTGTGTATAGCGTTTTTTGTGTACAAGATATCTTGTGAACGCTTAAACGGATTCCAATAAAATTTGGATGACTTATTAAGCTCATGAATATCTAAATTTGGACACAAGGATTTTGAAGAATGTCAACAATAGGCTTTGGGGTTGAAAATCCGAATCTAGGTTGAGTCTTAGGGGTTTATTGGCTCAGGCTATCTTTTTATATCAAGGTCAGTTGGCAACCAAATAATTTCCATTTCATTAGAAACCCTTAAAAAATTCTATGACTTGACGAATGCCAATAATAGGCTTTGAGGTGGAAAATCTAAACCTAGGGTGAATTTTAAGGGTTGATTTATTCAGGTTATCATTTTATATCAAGCTCAGTAGGCAACTAAATAATTTCCATTTCATAAGAAACCCTTAAAAAATTCTTAGGATTGACGAATGTCAATAATAGGCTTTGGGGTTGAAAATCTAAATCTAGGGTGAGTTTTAAGGGTTGAGTGGCTTAGGTTATCATTTTATATTAAGGTCAGTTGACAATTAAATAATTTCAATTTCATTAATAACCCTTAAAAATGTTTTTGACTTGACGAAAGTTAATATTAAGCTTAAGGGTTGAAAATCTGATTCTAATTTTAGTTTTAGGGGTTCATTAGCTCAGGTTATCATTTTATTTTAAGGTCAGTTCACAACTAAAAAATTTCCATTTCATAAGGAACCCTTAAAAAAGTCTTAGACTTGACGAAAGTCAAGAATAGGTTTTGGGGTTAAGAATCTAAATGCAGGGTGAGTTTTTGGGTTGATCCTCTCTGGTTATCACTTTATATAAAAGTCAGTTGACCACCAAATAATTTCCTATTCTTTAGAAACCTTTAAAAATTCCAAAATTCTCTGAGTAACAAGCTTGAAGCCAATCTAACCAAAATTTGAAAATGGTGTCCTTTATTTTGGATTCACCACTTTGAGTTTTTAAAAAATGACTTCAGATTCGTAATCAGCAACCCCAAAAACCCCCGAGTAACAAGTTTGAATTGAATCAGATCGAATTTAAAAATTTTAAAACAATCTTTTTATTTTATTAATTTTTTTTTTGTTTATTTATAACACTACATTGTCTTAAAAATATTTTTATTTAAAAAAAGCCATATGTAAAAGTAACTACGTATCCCAAGCTGCAATTTTTTAAAAAGTACCGTCATTTATTTTTTAACTCTTTTTGGGCAGAGGGGCGTGGGTGTCCGTTTTGCAGATAATGCCTTATATATTTACTATTTAGAGTTTATTGAAACAAAATTAAACTGACAAATAAATTAAAAATTAATATTGTTTCTTGTACATAATTTTTCATCAATTTTGTTATAAGATACTGCGATATACATTTTATATAAACAAAAGTCAAACAAAAGTTTCAATTTAAAATTTTGTTCTCAAGTTTTACATTTAATAAACAATTGATGTAAAAAAGAAAACTTAAGCTCTATTCAGAATTTTCTTACATTCAATTAAAAAATATTGTAAATCGAATAAAAAATGTAGACTATAAATCAATTTGTTCATAGACACTTTTTTCCACTATGAATGCAGTGAAGAGTGACTTTACAACACAGGTGATCGCGTTTTTTATTATTCTCCTAGACAGAAACAAATTCAAAGATAAAAACGTCAGGGATTGAAAAAGATTATTACAAGGATGCACACTTGGGTCACCTAATAAAAATATTTCTTCTTTTTCTACTCCCTTAATTAAAGAAATACAACCTGTCCGTTATTCACAGACACTCAACTTTAAAAAGTTTGATAGGGTCTTCTAAGGGTCTTATTTTAAGACATTTTGATGTCTTTTTTGTATCTAAGACGCAAAAAATGTCTCATTTTAAGACATTAATTGCGTCTTAGACACCAAAATATCTTAAAATATGACACTTAGAAGACAGCAGTTTTTGCAGTGTACGACATGATTCCTATTAAGTTTTTTGTTTTCTGCTTCTTTTGAATTTGCGTACACTGTAAAGAAAAGGGATTCATTTTTTAACGGGATTGTATAAAAATGGCACATTTTTGGAGTTAAAGCAAAAAGAGTTAACGCTTAATGCTTCAGTCAGGCGCGTATATGAGACTCACTCCATTTTTAAGTTAATTTTTAACTTAAAACATTTTATTCTTAACTCTATCAACTAATAACCATCCAAATTTTTAGCAGTGTACAAAAATTTTAAACATTCGTTTTTTTCACTCCCTAAGTTAAGAATTTAGAGAGTTTACGATTACTGGAGTTGGAAGTAAATATTTTAAATTTTAAAATTTACTCCAAAAGGGAGTGAGTCTTATGCGCGCCATTGTAAGTGAAAAATGGAGACTGAAGGAATAAGCATTAACTCCATTTACTAGTTGAGAGATCCTTGTCATAATATTTTTCAATCTTCGAAACTTGATTTTAAATTTCTGTTTTGTATAGGAGAAAGTGAAAGAATATGATTACTCTTATTGCTGCGTCACTTTTCTCCACCTTCCCTTATTGATGTTTATGTTCGAAATTAAAATCAGAAGGTTGATATTAAACAAATTATTAAATTGTTTTTTTATATGCCTAGAAAGATAATGACTAGTCGTAGAGCAATAACAAGTGACCATGGTGTATCTGATTTCCATTCACTGCTTCAAGCATTAAAAGCCATAAAAATAGAAAACAAAAGTATTCGAACAAATGGCGGGAAAATCTTGGTATTATGGTTTTATGCTACGCCATACAAAAATCTTTCTTTGCGCTCACCGGAGCAAACAAGCCTCAATAGAATTAAGTCTTTTTGCCAACAAAATGTGGATCATTTTTTTAACCAATACTCCCAGCTTATGGAATTACACAAATTCAAGACACATCAGATCTTTAACATGGACGAAACCGGCTTTCCTACCGTACCGACAAAATTTGGCAAAATTATTGCAATAAAAGGCTTAAAACGTGTCGGACAAGTTGCGGCCGCAGAACGGGGTACATTGGTAACAATGGCTCTAGCTGTGAATGCATCTGGTAACTCTGTACCGCCGTTCTTCATTTTTCCGCGGAAGAACATGCAAAGTTATTTTATGGATAGTGCTCCGTCAACGGCAGATGCCGCCTGCAACGAATCAGGGTGGATGCAACAAAATGAATTCCTTAAATACATGCATCATTTTGTTAAATACACCGGTGCAAATAAAAACAAACCCTTATTGCTTCTACTTAACAATCATAGTTCTCATTTATCAATTGAAGCAATTGATTTGGCTGTGGAACATGGCATTTCTATGCTTACATTTCCACCACATTGTTCACATAAAATGCAACCGCTGGACGTTTCAGTATATGGACCAGTCAAAGGATACTACAGCAAGAACTGCAAAGATTGGCAATTGGCTAATGCTGGGAAAGCTTTAGACATTCGGCACATACCTGGTCTTGCGTGCGCGGCCCTGGATAAAGCTCTGACTCCAGGGAATATAAAATCTGGATTTGCTAAAACAGGCATTTGTCCATTACAACGGAATATATTCACTGAAGCGGACTTTGTTCAAGCTAATGTTAATAATGAAAGTGACAAAGTTCAACAGATTGGGCGTGAATTGAACGAAGATCAGCAACTCATTGTTTTATCGAATGTTGGTATACAAGTGACTGCTTCAACATCGACTGAGCCAACACCATCGGTTTCAAACCCACAACAGATATCTTGTTCGTCAAGAATGTCTTCAGTTTTGTCTGAGATTATACCCGTAAAAATGGTGACGCCACAAGCGAAGTCAAATAGCGGCCGTAAGCCGATGAGAAGCACAATTCTCACAACTCAAGAAAATGTTGTAGATCTTAAAGAAAAACGACAAAAGCGTGATGAAGTAAAGAAGAAAAAGGAAGAAGGCGCACAGAAACGAAAGCGTTTATTGCAGAATGAACCATCCAAAAAGCGAACTCAGCCCAAACGAGCCGCTACCATCCCACTAAAGAAGAACGCGCCATCATCGGATGAAGATGTAGATTTTTGCTTGCTCTGTATGAAAGATTTGCCAGTCAAATTAACCGTAAATAATTCCATTGAATGTAATAAATGCCAACTACCATATCATTTGAAATGTGCTAACATGACAAGAAGTTATTTCACTTGTAAAAATTGCGACTCTGATGCAGATTCTGCTTAAAACTAATAAAATTTTTAATTTTTTTGTTCTCTTTGTACAGGATAAAATTTTATCTTTTTATTCTCTTTCTTAAAGTTAATTTTTAATGTTTCTATTTTTTTTCTTTGTGCTAAGACCTTTTAAACAAATAAATAAACAATTGAAATAAGATGTCATTCATTTTGTCTCAACCTAAAACTTATTACTATGGGTGTCTCAACCTACGTACCTATTTTTTTAGGGTCAAAAAACACATGTTCGAAAAATCAGTCATAATTTTTTTATTTTTCAAGAAAAAAATTATTTTCTAAAGCAATGTTGTAGCCTTGGACATTACTTTTCAAATAGCATATAGAACTCTTTGCTAAATTTTGTTTGTCTAAAAATATTCATGAAAAACAAAACCGGTCTCAACCTGCGTACCTCTCCCCTACGGATTTGGCCGGTTCAACTGACGTCCCGCCCTATTGAAAAAACTCATCTGAGATCTCATATGAGATCATATGTGGTTTCCTATATAGAAACTCATATGAAAACTCATGTTCATATAGGAATTAATGTGTGATCTTATATGAGATCGCATGTAAAATCGTATATGAAATTGAGACACGATTTGATATGTGAATTCATATGGGAAATAGTTATGTGTTTTTGACAAGAGATCTTAAATAAGATATCACATGAGATCTCATAAAATCACACATGAGATCTCATATAAGGTCACATATGAGATCTCATATAAGATCACACATGAGATCTCACATGAGATTTCATACGAGATGACACATGAAATCTCATATGAGATCACACATGAGATCTCATATAAGATCACACATGAGATCATACATGAGATTATACAAATGAATATGCGTTTCTATAAAGAAACTCATGTGGATTCCTATTTGATTTCGTATGTGAATTCTTATGTCAAATCTTATATCAAATCTCATATCGAATTCCATATCAAATCTCAGAAACTCTTAATGAACAACAAATATTTAAATGTTTTCGTCTAATACTTATCTGACAAGTATTATTCCTCTGCAAAGAGTTTGTTTTTACATGATTTGGGTCTCTATGTTCTCTTTCTTCTTATATATATTTTCCTCTTCATGTCGATAGTGCGAGAGGTTGAACATACATCCACCTTGCGACGATTGTCTTAACTGAGACCTTAATGAGATTCCACATGAGATTCTACATGAGATCTGATATAAGTTCTCATGTAGGTCTTAGTTAAGATAACTGTCACAAGGTGGCTGTATGTTCAACCTCTCTCACTATCGACATGAAGAGGAAAATATATATAAGAAGAACGAGAACATAGAGACCCAAATCATGTAAAAACAAACTCTTTGCAGAGGAATAATACTTGTCAGATAAGTATCAGACGAAAACATTTAAATATTTGTTGTTCATTAAGAGTTTCTGAGATTTGATATGGAATTCGATATGAGATTTGATATAAGATTTGACATAAGAATTCACATACGAAATCAAATAGGAATCTACATGAGTTTCTTTATAGAAACGCATATTCATTTGTATAATCTCATGTATGATCTCAAGTGTGATCTTATATGAGATCTCATGTGTGATCTCATATGAGATCTCATATGAGATTTCATGTGTCATCTCGTATGAAATCTTATGTGAGATCTCATGTGTTATCTTATATGAGTTCTCATACACGGTGCTTTTTAAACCGATTTAACCTAAAGGTTCTGGCACCTGGGATTTTCTTTTTGATTTCAATTCTGGATCATTAATACATCATTTTTCAACAAAATTGAAAATCTTCTGTGGAGCCGTTTTTGAAAAAAGTTGATTTAAAAATTCAAAATGTCGAACACTCAAATTTTCTTCAAGAAATATTCATTTGACAAAAATTTCATCAGTTGGAATTTGTTGATATTAAAATAAGAATTCTTTTTTATTTTAATAGAATTTCTCTAGAATCAATAGTGTACGAAAAAAACCAACTTTATACATGTATTTTAATTTTTTTTACACTTCTGGATAGTTAAACTAAAATAATTCTATTTTAAATATTTTATCCCTGTTGTAATTGCTTTTTGATCATATAAATAATTCAATCTAAATAAAAGTTAAACGAAAATCAAATTAAAATTTACACTGTGTGACAAATAGAATACTTTATTATAAATAAAGTTGGTATGCTTTAAATTTTGATAAAAATTATTAAAATTTATTGGCGGATCCACGGTGAGGGGGTCAGGGGGGCCATGACCTCCCCCCTGGAGCTAACTTAGATTTCCATGGGAGAGACAGAGAGAGACAAAACTATAGTGTTGTCTCTTTCTTTCTCATGTATGACCCCCTTCAGAAACGATGTCTGGAACCACCACTGTTAAAATTATTAAATTTTTGACTTTAAGAAGGTTTAGGAAGAACACGAAGTTGCTAAGACTCACCCCGAATATCCAAATCCATTAAGACTATTACGTACGCTTTGCGCTTACAATAGTGTACATGCTTGAATAATTGAGGTCGTTTCTTTTCATGTACTTTTTAATTATTTTTATAAAGCATACTTGAAAAATTATACTTTGAACATATTTATATTTTATTATTGGCAATCTGTATATGTGACGCTGCGCGACAGAAGGGACCTATCGCGGAAAAAATAAATTTTCATTTTTGTATGCTAAAAGATAGTTTTTGAGTTGTTCTTTCATTTCCATGTTTAAAAAGAAAATTTATTAAATACACTTTTTGTTATAATGCTTCAACCTAGGCGTGCTAAGTGTGTCGCATTTTTTGGATTTTCTTTGAACGACCGTCTCGTGAAATTAGTTTGCTTTTTGAGTTACAAAAATCAAAATTTGATTCCTACAATTAGTTTTCTTATTATGAAGCTTCAAACATAGGTATGTTAAGCGTCTCAATGTTTCTTCGTCCTCTTTGCCAAATCCGTCCTTTAAAGTTTGCTTTCTCAGCGATAAGTCCCTTCTCTCGCGGAGCGTCACATATATGTATGTTACATAATACAAAATTATATTACACGTTTTTTCTATGTTATAAAGTATTTTAATCAGTTAGTATTCAAAACTATGCAAAAATAAAGTTCCAAAAAATTTATTGTTTTATCTCAACTGGTTTAAAATAAAGAAAAGCTAAAAATACATGCAACAAGTTAGTTTTTTTTTCGTTTTTCTCGTAAACAATTGATTCTAGAGAAAATTGATGAAAATAAAAAAAGAATTCTTTTTTTAATATCAACAAATTCCAACTGATGAAATTTTTTGTCAAATGAATATTTCTTGAAGAAAATTTGAGTGTTCGACATTTTGAATTTTTAAATCAACTTTTTTCAAAAACGGCTCCACAGAAGATTTTCAATTTTGTTGAAAAATGATGTATTAATGATCCAGAATTGAAATTAAAAAGAAAATCTCAGGTGCCAGAACCTTTAGGTTAAATCGGTTTAAAAAGCACCGTGTATGAGATTTCATATAAGATAACACATGAGATCTCACATAAGATTTCATACGAGATGACACATGAAATCTCATATGAGATCTCATATGAGATCACACATGAGATCTCATATAAAATCACACTTGAGATCATACATGAGATTATACAAATGAATATGCGTTTCTATAAAGAAACTCATGTAGATTCCTTTTTGATTTCGTATGTGAATTCTTATGTCAAATCTTATATCAAATCTCATGTCGAATTCCATATCAAATCTCAGAAACTCTTAATGAACAACAAATATTTAAATGTTTTCGTCTAGTACTTATCTGACAAGTATTATTCCTCTGCAAAGAGTTTGTTTTTACATGATTTGGGTCTCTATGTTCTCGTTCTTCTTATATATATTTTCCTCTTCATGTCGATAGTGAGAGAGGTTGAACATACAGCCACCTTGCGACGATTGTCTTAACTAAGACCTACATGAGATTCCACATGAGATTCTACATCAGATCTGATATAAGTTCTCATGTAGGTCTTAGTTAAGATAACTGTCACAAGGTGGCTGTATGTTCAACCTCTCTCACTATCGACATGAAGAGGAAAATATATATAAGAAGAACGAGAACATAGAGACCCAAATCATGTAAAAACAAACTCTTTGCAGAGGAATAATACTTGTCAGATAAGTATTAGACGAAAACATTTAAATATTTGTTGTTCATTAAGAGTTTCTGAGATTTGATATGGAATTCGATATGAGATTTGATATAAGATTTGACATAAGAATTCACATACGAAATCAAATAGGAATCTACATGAGTTTCTTTATAGAAACGCATATTCATTTGTATAATCTCATGTATGATCTCTAGTGTGATCTTATATGAGATCTCATGTGTGATCTCATATGAGATCTCATATGAGATTTCATGTGTCATCTCGTATGAAATCTTATGTGAGATCTCATGTGTGATCTTATATGAGATCTCATATGTGATCTTATATGAGATCTCATATGTGATCGTATATGAGATCTCATGTGTGATCTTATATGAGATCTCATGTGAGATCTTATTCAAGATCTCTTGTCAAAAACACGTAACTATTTCCCATATGAATTCACATATCAAATCGTGTCTCAATTGCATATACGATTTTACATGCGATCTCATATAAGATCACACATTAATTCCTATATGAACATGAGTTTTTATATGAGTTTCTATATAGGCAACCACATATGATCTCATATGAGATCTCATATGAGTTTTTTCAATAGGGCGTTTACACTGTAGCACCGATTAAAGTTCCACAGCGTCTGGAAAATAGATTACCGGAAGGTGTTAGAGCAGTTAAAAAGTTGGTAAACAGCCTGTCAATTGCATATTAGTTCCAGCAATTTACAGAAAATGCAAGCCCAGCGTGCAGAAAAGGGGGGAAGTAGTCGGAGACGTCCGGTATATGTGAACCCCGAAGAAAGTCGCAAATGGGGCAAGAGAGGGGGCACTAATGACAATTTGGGACAGGAGAATATACCTCCCCCACCCCCACCACCTCCACCACCAGGAACATTTCCGGGGGCAGAAAAGAGAAGGGGGAAATCGACCGGAAGTAGAAGTTCCGGTTCTAGCAGAAAAAGGAGACCTAGACGCGTCGTGTTGTCATCAAGTGAGACGGAAACGGAGACCGACTCCACTTCTAATAAAAACTATCGCAATAAGCGTTTTTATTCAAATGTTAGTGGGGGGTCGAAAGTTGTCAAACTCTTAAAAGATTGGGACATCAAGTTTTCCGGAGGGCAGAAAGAGGACGCGGAGGAATTTCTAGAGAGAGTCGAAGATTGCAAAGAATGCAATCTTTTGAGTGATATGGGGATTTTAACAGCCCTTCAGAGTGTTTTGCGCAAAAATGCGAACCGTTGGTTCCGGCTCGTGCGTAAAGACTTGTGTTCATAGAACACGTTTAAAAAACTTTTTAAACGGGAATTTTCGGTTACTTTGGTGGACGATGATGTCCTCGATGAGGCCCGAGCCAGGACACAAGCCAAGGGCGAGAACATTTCAGATTTTATTCTGAATATGAGGGTGATTGTGGGACACCTGAGACGTTCCATCTCTCGAGAATCCTTTTTAAGAATTATATTTAAAGGGCTGACGCCAGAATACAGACGTCAATTGTCAAATTCTGAATTTGACAATATCGAGTAGCTAGAGCGAGTGTTGAGACGCTACGAGCGAGTCAAAGAGCTCGATAAAAGGTATGTCCCACCTCCGTCCCGGGACAAGATGAGAACCCTTGCCAACAGCAAGGGCATTATGCTAACGAGTGTCCCTTGCCACGTCCCACTGGCAACCGAATGTTCTGCCAAGTGTGTGGGACAAATGGGACAACGTTTAGGAATTGTCCCAATTGTGCAGAGTTGAGAACGATGTTGGGAAACGGGGCAGGGGGGGACCGAACAACCCTTCCCCCCAGGACCTTCGTCGGTGGGACAATAGAGGAAGAGGATGCGGATCCGGAGATCTTTTTCACGTTAATTCTGGCGGAAGATTATTCCGGAGGGGAGAGAGTGGATTTGGAAGAGGAGAGTAATGAATTGGGATATGGAGAGTTGAGTGGGACATTTGGGACACAAGTGGGACAACAACAGGGGGAACAAGGAACTCAAGAGGAAGTTCAGCAAATTGAGAATGTTGTGGTGGAAGAAAATGTCCCAGTGTCCCAAACTTCACTACAGTGGACAGTAGTAGGGGGAGAAAATGGGACGCCCATTCAAGTGGTGCCAGTGCCTCAAGAGGAAACTCAACCCATGCTGGATCCAGCAATCAGTACTGAAGCTGGGACGCAATCCAGTAGAGAGGGGAGGGAACTCGTTAGGACGCAAATTCGTGACGTTCGGACACAGCCTACGGGTTCTGGGATGCAATTCTGTGAATCCAAAAGCCAATTCCTGGAAGTCCGGACGGAAGTTGTGAACTCTGGGATGCAACCCACTGAAGAGAAATCCGGGACGGAACTCTTAGTGCAGGGGACGCAATCCAATATTGAGGGGCTTTTACAAGCTGGTGTTGGGACTGAACCTACTGATGTCCCATCAGCATGTTCAGTCCAGGGGAGGGGTGATGCTGTAAAGAATACAGCAGCTCCTGATTTAACGGGGGAACGGATAGATGCCTCATCCATGGAAAATCGTTATTTTTTGAAAGTGGTGATAGCGGACAAACCTTATATAGCGCTGTTTGATCCGGGCGCTACGGTTCCGCTGGTTGGGCCGGAATTAGCAAAAAAATTTCGGAATAGACTCACGAAAGCGAATACAGCAATTGGGAGCGCGCTTGGCGGATCAACAGCAGCACTGGGTAAATTGAGGTTATGGTTAAAGGTGGATGGTTTTTCTCAGCCGTTTAACTTACGGGTTGTAGATAATTTGTCCCATGACATGCTTTTGGGTCAGGATTTTCATCGGATGGCGGATATGGATGTGAGGTTAGGAAGGGGGTTGTGGAGAGTTCAAGAGGGGGAATGGCACAAATTTTTAGAGTATGGAGAATTGAGTCCAGAGGGGAGAGGTGCTATAGGAAATGGTGTAGAGGAGGATATTTTTGCGGAATATGCAGGGATTTGTGAGTTATCAGAGGGGCAGAGAGGGGAGTAATAGAAAGATCGGCTAGTGAGTGGAGCAGTGCTCCAGTTATCGTGAAAAAGGGAGAAGGTTCATTGCGTTTCTGTATTGACTACAGAGACTTGGATAAAGTAACTGTAAGAGACGCATATCCTATCCCCTCCATTGATTCGATTTTGGACAAATTACGGAAGGCCCGTTACATTTCCAAAATAGATATTAAGCAGGCGTACCATCAAGTGCCGATGTCCCCTGAGAGTTGAAAATATACAGCGTTTGCTATTCCTGGTTCTGGTTTGTGGCAGTTCAAAAGAATGCCATTTGGACTCACAAATGCCCCGATGACATTCCAGCGATTAATCGCTTCGTTATTTGGACCTGAGTTCGAGCCTTATGTGTTTGGGTACCTGGATGACATAATCATCGTTACTGTTGATTATGAGAAACATCTAGAATGGTTAGAGATTGTATTGAGGAAATTGGCGGAGGCTGGGTTGGTTGTAAATCCGGAAAAGTGCGAATTTGGGTGTTCGAGAGTTTCATATTTAGGTTATGTACTCGACAGTCAAGGATTGAGACCGGACCCAGAAAAAATCGCACCAGTGGTTGATTATCCGGCACCAACCAATATAAAACAGCTCCGTCGATTTTTAGGTATGGTGGGATGGTATGCGCGTTTCATAGAACATGATAGCGAATTAAAGATACCACTTTTGAGGTTATTGCAAAAAGGTCGAGCTTGGGAGTGGGGAGAAGAGCAACAAGAAGCGTTTCAAGCATTGAAAAAAAAATTGACTTCGGCACCGGTCTTGGCAAGACCAGACTTTACGAAGCCATTTACGATTCAATGCGACGCGAGTGGTTACGCAATAGGGGCAGTTTTGACTCAGGAGGGGAAAGACTCTGAACATCCCATAGTGTTCGTGAGTAAAACTCTTTCTGTGCACGAGAGAAATTACAGTGTCACAGAGAAAGAATGTTTGGCGTTGTTGTGGTCGATTAAAAAACTAAGACCATATATCGAGGGGTATAAATTCACGGCCATTACAGACCATAGTGCTTTAAAATGGTTGCGAAATTTAAAAGAACCGACGGGGAGATTGGCGCGTTGGGCCCTCGAGACTTAAGAGTTCGGCCAAACGTGAGTTCGGTGATTTCTAAGTTCGGACAATTACAAATTCGGAGAGTTGAATATTCTGCTAAATGCGAGTTCGGTGATTTCAAAGTTCGGAAAAATGCAAATTTGGTGATTTCAAAGTTCGGACAAATGCAAATTCTGGTAATTGAATATTTTGACAAATGCAAGTTCGGTGATTTCAAAGTTCGGGCAAATGCAAGTTCGTGGATTTAAAAGTTCAGCCGAATACGAGTTCGAGTAGTTAAAAATTTTAACAAATGCAATTTCGTCGATTTAAATGTTTTGGCAAATGTCAGTTTGATGATTTGAAAGTTATGACAAATACAAAGCTCGGACAAACGCAAGTTCGGGGAATTGCAAATTGTGACAAATGCAAGTTTGTAGAATTACAAATTTGGACAATTAAATTTCGGCGAATTACAAATTCGGTCAATTGGGTTTTGGTGGAAATGTCCGCGACCTTGATTCTCGCAGCGAGATGTCAGAAGTTTCTTGAGGGGTGACAGGGAGAGAAGAGGAGTCTTTGAATCCGTGGGTTTCAGAGAGGCGATTGAAAAGTAATGTTTATTTTTGTCGTTCATTTTGAAGAACATTTTTATTTTTGTGTTATGTTTTTATTGAATAGGCGATACTAGAGATTAGTATCGGCCTAGGGGAGGGGATCGTGACGAAGCATGTCGTCACTGACGAATTTATTTGGTGGTTAAGAGATATTTTATTTATTTAGTCCTAAGTGTTGAGTATTGATAATTTTTAAATAACTAGTCGGTGCAGCACAAGCGCCCTTTTTGGATGCGGCCCTAAATTGCGCCCGACTTCTGCTTCGTCGCAGTCCCCCGATATTCGTATTCTCGAACCGCGTGATAAGCCTTTGGCAAATTACGGAGCTTAAGAGGGGTGTGCGCGGGATTTTCCGACGTTTCCCGCGTTTTTCCGGTGGCGACCTCTTTTCTTTTTTAAGGTATTCGTTTGCGGAGTAAGTGAAAGGACCGGCCGTGGAAAGGAGACACTGAGAGGAAAGTGGGCGGAGCCATTCCTTGTCGCGCCGGGGCCTGAGGGGCAGTGGAATCGACGAGACCGCCGACCAGCGAGTGGAAAAAGGGCTTTCCTGGAGAAAGCACGTGTGGCATTTCGGGCCGACTTCTTCCGGGTATCGCGAAAATTCTTCGCATTTTGAGTTCCTTTATTTTTGATATTATTATCCTTTTCATTTGTAGTCTAGTGAGTTCCCCTTTGGGACAATAAATAACTGTTTTATTTGTAATTGTGTTGTGTTATTAGGGAGAGTGTTTTTGGGGTCCTTCTTCGGCATCGTGTGGATTCTTTTCGTCGTTTGATTTCCTGCTAAATTGGTATGTGCAAATTGTTACAAGTTGTTCGGGTCGTCGTTTTTCCGATTTCCTGGCAAACCTGACGGTTCGGCGGAATCTCCCTTTGGTTGGCGGCAAGGAAGTTCCGGCGAGATTATTTAAAGAGAAATAAAGAAAAATAACGTTTGAATAATTTTAATTATAAAATCGATTATTAATATTCAACTGTTACAATTTATTTAAATGGATTTAATTTTAACCGAATTGTAGTTCAGTAGATTTTGAATTTAACAAGTGAATCGAATTTTTAAATATCAGAATTAGGGATTGCAATCCCTAATTCAATCCCAATAATATTTTGCGGGATCCGCAAAATTATGCGGGATCCATAAAACTGACATTTGTTTTTTATATGAGAGATTTTATATGAAGTGATCAAAATAAAAAAAATTGTTAGCCAATCATGCTTAAATTCGAATTATTTATAGTGCGTACAGATGGTAATCTTTGGTGATTTTTTTAGTCCAATATTTTCCGAGTGGGAGGGGGGTAATCTTTCTGGGTTTTACGGTACAACGCAAATTTTAGTAATTTTTGCTTCCTCATAGAGGAAGGTTTGTGATCGTTAAAATATTCGATTTTCCAAAAATAGTCTAAATCGACTCATTTTTATCTAAAAAGCGAAAATTTTCATTCCTAAGCGAATGTCCAGATGTATGTGTATGTGTCTGTGTATGTATGTGTGTGGGTGTGTGTGTGTGTGTATAGCGTTTTTTGTGTACAAGATATCTTGTGAACGCTTAAACGGATTCCAATAAAATTTGGATGACTTATTAAGCTCATGAATATCTAAATTTGGACACAAGGATTTTTGAAAATACCCAACCAAATTTTTTTGAGCACTATTTTTCATCGAAAAAAATCGGTTTTTGCCAAAAAAAAATTTTATGCTAAAAATACAACTTAATGAATACAAAAATCATATTCCTTATCTCAAAACGAATCGATTGACCTATAAAACTTTTATAATTAATCAAGAATTCGTAAAATAATTCATATTTTTATATTTTTTTGCATTTAAAATTCATCATTTTTAAATTACTTTCCCAATTAAGTTATATATTATTAATTTTGTTACGTTCGAGACAAAAACCCTTCTCAAATATACCCTAAATTCCTCCTTTTAAATCAAATTCAATGAAGAATTTGATTTGGGATGAGGATAAGTCAATGAGACACTAAGTTTTAGTAAGAATATTTATTTATAGTTATAAATATGAGAATTCAACAAGAATAAAGATTTGACGTAAAAATTGAACCTTACTTTGAATGAGAAACGATTTAAGAATTATCCAGTATGGAATTCGTGGTAGCAGATCCTCCTTGGTGATTGTAAGTAGAGATATGGACTTAAAATCTTGAGTAACGAATTAGGTTGCAGACCCGCTAGCGCCGTTGCATTCGGTAGAGGTGCCACAGGTAGGATGTTTACACAAGCCGCACAATAGCTTGTTGTTCCCCAGGAAGATTTGACAGGTGGATGACTAGAAACTGATTACTGAAGACTTGACTGTTAACCGAATACTTGATGATAAGTCTGTTCGTTGTTGAATCTCGTATTAAACTGGTAGCTCTTGATTGTAATTTACTGTGTGTTACTGTGTGTTACTGTGTGTTACTGTGTAACTGGGACCTCTTGGTGGCCCGTTTATATACTGAATTCACACGTGCATCTTCAGATTAGCGTGTCGTGATTTTTGGTCATCGTAGCATTTTCTGTGTGCCGCTTGACTTCCCATGCATAACAGGTGAGTTCCAAAATGCGGCTGTATTTGCTCTAGCTTCTCGCATGCTGCTTCGCAGGTGGTTACAGGGAGCTCATAGAGCGTGAAATTTCTATGTCCAAGCTGGATGTTGATACGTATAATCGTTCTCATTTAAGTAAGCTCAATATTTGGAAGTCGAATATAAGAATGACTTGTTGAGATTACATATAGCAAAAGATTCATATGAAATGTAATACAATATGACATAATGACATTATGGTATAACATAATATAATATTATGATATAATAATATAATATAATGTATATATAGGTTACGGACGTAACAATTTCTTGCTTCCTCTATGAGGAAGCAAATTATTTTGCTTATTTGGAAGCGAAATGTCCATGAAATGGACATAATTCTCATCTAGTTTTATATTTAACAATAAATTAAAAAAATTTTGCTACTATCAGTTTCGATAGAGTTTTTCATGGTTTTTCGATTGGTGATATGTATATAAAAAAATAACATTTTTTTTTGTCAAAAAAATATATAAATACCTCAATATTAAATTGTAATGAAGTACATAACGTAAAAAATTACGTTTTTTTTCTATATTATCATAGATTTTAACTCAGTACGGATAAAAAAAATGTTCCACACCCATATTTATACAATTGTTGCATAATATAAGGCTACAATAGCGATAAACACATTCGAAATCTTAAAACAAAAAAAATTTCGATTATAAGGATAGCCTTCCGCCCTCGATATTGCTAACATCATAAACGATTATAGGGCCATTTTTTACCCTCTTTCAAGTGCCCTAGATTAGAAGAGTTAGGTTTTTTAGTTTCTCTAGGTAATTATCAAAAAACCGATAAAAGTGACAAATTTTGCCAATAACGACAGCCTTCCGCACTCGATATTGCCAACTTTATCAATGTTTATAGGGCCATTTTTTACCCTCCTTCAAGTGCCTTAGATTAGAAGAGATAGGTTTTTTATTTTCCCTGGGTAATTATCAAAAAGCCAATAAAAATGACAGTTTTTGCCAATAACGACAGCCTTCCGCCCTCGATATTGAAAACTTCATCAATGTTTATAGGGCTATTTTTTACCCTCCTTCAAGTGCCCTAGATTAGAAGAGTTAGGTTTTTTATTTTCCCTGGGTAATTATCAAAAAACCGATAAAAATGACAGTTTTTGCCAATAACGACACCCTTCCGCCCTCGATATTGAAAACTTCATCAATGATTATAGGGCCATTTTTTACCCTCCTTCGAGTGCCCTAGATTAGAAGAGTTAGGTTTTTTTTTTCTGGGTAATTATCAAAAAACCGATAAAAATGACAGTTTTTGCCAATAACGACAGCCTTCCGCCATCGATATTGACCACTTCATCAATGATTATAGAGCCATTTTTTATTCTCTTTCGAGTGCCTTAGATTAGAAGAGTAAGGTTTTCTATTTTCTCTGGGTAATTATCAAAAATCCGATAACAGTTTTTGCCAATAACGACAGCTTTCCGCCCTAAATATTGCTAACTTCATCAATGATTATACAGACATTTTTTACCCTCCTTCGAGTGCCCTAGATTAGAAGAGTTAGGTTTTTTATTTTCTCTGGGTAATCAAAAATCCGATAAAAATGACAGTTTTTGCCGATAACGACAGCCTTCCGCCCTCGATATGGCCAACTTTATAAATGATTATAGAGCCATTTTTTACACTCCTTCGAGTGCCTAAGATCATGGCCTAGATTCATTGATTAAGATGTCAATATCGAAGGCGGAAGGCTGTCGTTATTGGCAAAAAATGTCATTTATATCGTTTTTCTGATAATTACCCAGAGAAAATAAAAAACTTAACTCTTCTAATCTAGGGCACTCGAAAGAGAATGAAAAATGGCTCTATAATAATTGATAAAGTTGTTAATATCGAGGGCGGAAGGCTGTCGTTATTGGCAAAAACTGTCATTTTTATCGGATTTTTGATAATTACCCAGAGAAAATAACAAATCTTACTTTCTTGTTACAGGGCACTTGAAAGGTAGTAAAATATGGCCCTAAAATCACTCATGACATTTTAAATATCGAGTGCAGAAGGCTTTCGTTATTGGCAAAAACTACGATTTTTCTAGGTTTTTTGAAAATTACCCAGAGAAAATAACAAATCTTACTTTCCTGTTCCAGGGCACTTAAAAGGTAGTAAAATATGGCCCTAAAATCACTCATCACATTTTAAATATCGAGTGCAGAAGGCTTTCGTTATTGGCAAAAACTACGATTTTTCTAGGTTTTTTGAAAATTACCCAGAGAAAATAACAAATCTTACTTTCCTGTTCCAGGGCACTTAAAAGGTAGTAAAATATGGCCCTAAAATCACTCATCACATTTTAAATATCGAGTGCAGAAGGCTTTCGTTATTGGCAAAAACTACGATTTTTCTAGGTTTTTTGAAAATTACCCAGAGAAAATAACAAATCTTACTTTCATGTTCAAGGGCACTCACAAGATGGTAAAAAATGGCCCTAAAATCACTCATGACATTTTAAATATCGAGTTCGAAAGGCTTTCGTTATTGGCAAAAACTACTATTTTTATGGGTTTTTTGAGAAATACCAAGTGAAAAAAACTAATCTTACTTTCCTGTTCTAGGGCACTTAAAAGGTGGTAAAAAATGGCCCTAAAATCACTCATGATATTTTAAATATCGAGTGCGGAAGGCTTTCGTTATTGGCAAAAACTACTATTTTTATAGTTTTTTTGAAAATTACCTAGAGAAAATAACAAATCTTACTTTCCTGTTCTAGGGCACTTAAAAGGTGGTAAAAAATGGCCCTAAAATCACTCATGACATTTTAAATATCGAGTGCAGAAGGCTTTCGTTATTGGCAAAAACTACGATTTTTCTAGGTTTTTTGAAAATTACCCAGAGAAAATAACAAATCTTACTTTCCTGTTCAAGGGCACTCAAAAGATGGTAAAAAATGGCCCTAAAATCACTCATGACATTTTAAATATCGAGTGCGAAAGTCTTTTGTTATTGGCAAAAACTACGATTAACGTTAAGGACTTCATGGCAATCTCACTGTAATATTTCTCCCTATATTACAAAAAGATATCGCCGCCGCTGCTTCTGTTTCAAAAGGAGTGTAACAATTACAATTATTTCACTTTTTGAATTAATCAAAAATATCGAGGGCGGAAGGCTGTCGTTATTGGCAAAAACTGTCATTTTATAATTACCCAGAGAAAATAAAAAACCTAACTCTTCTAATCTAGGGCACTTGAAAGAGAATAAAAAATTGCTCTATAATGATTAATGAAGTTGGCAATATCGAGGGCCGAAGGCTGTCATTATTGGCAAAAACTGTCATTTTTATCGGATTTTTGAATATTACCCATAGAAAATAACAAATCTTACTTTCCTGTTCAAGGGCACTCAAAAGATGGTAAAAAATGGCCCTAAAATCACTCATGACATTTTAAATATCGAGTGCAGAAGGCTTTCGTTATTGGCAAAAACTACGATTTTTCTAGGTTTTTTGAAAATTACCCAGAGAAAATAACAAATCTTACTTTCCTGTTCAAGGGCACTCAAAAGATGGTAAAAAATGGCCCTAAAATCATTCATGAGATTTTAAATGTCGAGTACGAAAGGCTTTCGTTATTGGCAAAAACTACTATTTTTATGGGTGTTTTGAGAAATACCAAGTGAAAAAAACTAATCTTACTTTCCTGTTTAGGACATAATATAATATGTTTTTTGAGATCATATTTTCAGTTAAATGAATAAAAAAATTACAGATTATAATTATAATTTCCAATCTCAATAAATACCTATTACTTAAACATAAACACACATATTTTCTTTCTTGATTACAAATTAGTGAGTCTAATTGTACAGTACAATAGCATTTTTATTAGTAACTTTTTTTAATAAAAATAGTTTTAATTTTGAAGTTCCCATCATATTAGAATTATCTAATTAACAGAATTTATTTATTAAATCATGCACTTACACGCAGAAAAAACCATGAACGCCGGAAAAATTCCAAAAACACTGCGGGATCCCGCGGGATTGTTACCGAATCCCGCAAATGATCCCGCGGGATTGAAAACTGTGCGGGATTGCAATCCCTAATCAGAATATTCACTTTAACAAAGTTTTATTTGCAAGAGATTATATTGAATAAAGCATTTATAAAATGTCAAATTTTGATTTGTCTGAAATTATATATGGACTTTAAAACATCCGACAGAATAAGTTTGCAGCCAAAATTGTACAATTTTTTTTTAAATTTGTTCCAAAATCTTTTATTTGTATTAAAACATAATAAGATAAAGTTGGCTATAGGCGTTATTTTTTGCTCAGGAATCGCTTTTTAGATTCTGCAATAAAAAGTTAATTATATTTATAAATAAACAAATTTCCACCTTTTTTTATAACAAAAAGCACGATTTTTTTGCATTTTTTTGCATTCTTAAAGTTTTTTGGATCTTTTATAGTAGAGGGAGATCTTTGATTGCTACAAATATCGTGTCAAAAATGTTTCAGAAAAAAGATATGACTATTGCGAAAACTAAATATTAAGATAGCGCTCTCAAAATGGCGACTGAGTTTAGAAATTTAAAATGGCGGATCTAATATGGCAGACGAATTTGTAAAAACTGATTAAAATCGCTGGAAACTTGTTGCTCGGGGGTTTTTGGAGTCGCTGATTACGAATCTAAAGTTGGATTTTAAAAATTCAAAATGGCGGACGACTTTCTAAAAATAATCTATTTCGCTTGAAACTTGTTACTCTGGGATTTTTGGGGTGTCTGATTACGAATCCGAAGTCAGATTTTAAAAATTAAAAATGGTGGATCCAATATGGCGGACGAATTTTTTGAAAATGATCTATTTCGCTTGAGACTTGTTACTCAAGGGTTTTTGGGTCGCTGATTATGAATCTGAAGTCAGATTCTAAAAATTTAAAATGGCGGATCCAATATGACGGACAACTTTTTAAAAATAATCTATTTTGCTAGAAACTTGTTACTTGGGGGTTTTTGTGGTCGCTGACTACGATTCTAAAGTCAAATAATGTTTTAAAAATAAACATTGATAATGATAGCCTTTCTAAATCTTAACAAGTTCACTCAGGAAGATTAAGTTTTTTCCTAAATTTTTTAATTCACTGAAATTTATACAATTGACAATAAACACTGAAAATACCAACCTTCGTAAGAAGCAAACTTCTATTAAAATTTGAATAAAAAGTCTGTGAACCATCAGTAGTACTTATAATAAAAGAAACTCATGTCTACTGTGAGAAAGGTATGCATATATTGGCAACTTGTAGTACTAACACTTTGGCGGGAAATTTGAAATGTCTTTAAAACTTAAATTTTAAAAATTCAACGAATAAAGTTCTCTTTATTCTTGTGTTAACAAAGAATTTATTTTCATTATTGTTACAACAAATTTTCCATTAGTTTAAAAAAATTTATTACCACTATTAAGCAACTTTTCACACAATGCACTTATAAAATAGCAGTTTTTTTTTATTTTTACAATTTACTGAATTTTATACAAATGACAATAAAGATTAAAAATTAAATTAATAATTAAACAAATTTTAAACAAAATATTATTGTTTTTCATCAACTTCTGACTAAGAGAATCAAAAAAGATGCAGTATTTCCTAATTTAAAAGTGCACAGAACTTTACACGAATTACAGATAAAGATGAAAAATTATATTGGTATTTCAACAATTTTTAAAGAACTTATTGTTGTCATATACTATTTACACACTCCACCTTAAATGTTATATAAATTATAATATTCAGAAAAATAAAATATTAATAGGTGAACCGTGTAAATAGTTGGTACCTAAAAATAGTAATTTGTTGTGAAAAATTTTTAATTAATTATTTAATTTTCAGTCTTTATTGTCAATTATATAAATTTCAGTGAATTAAAAATTTAGAAAAAACTTAATCTTCCTTAGTGAACTTGTCAAGATTTAGAAAAGCTACCATTATCAATGCTTATTTTTAAAATATTATTTAACTTCAGAATCGTAGTCAGCGACCACAAAAACCCCCAAGTAACAAGTTTCTAGCAAAATAGATTATTTTTAAAAAGTCGTCCGTCATATTGGATCCGCCATTTTAAATTTTTAGAATCTGACTTCAGATTCATAATCAGCGACCTCAAAAACCCCAAATCAACAAGTTTCAAGCGATATAGATTATTTTCAAAAAATTCGTCCACCATATTGGATCCACCAGTTTTAATTTTTAAAATCTGACTTCGGATTCGTAATCAGTCACCCCAAAAATTCCAGAGTAACAAGTTTCAAGCGAAATAGATTATTTTTAAAAAGTCGTTCGCCATTTTGAATTTTTAAAATCCAACTTTAGATTCGTAACACTAGTTTACAAATTTTTCCTTCATGTTTGGTACTATTTTGAAAATGTGTTTTTTAGGCTAATTTGGGGTCTCTGAAAACGAAAATGACTACCAAAAAGTTTTCCAAAGAAGCATTTTTGAGATATTGACAAAAAAACCTGTTTTTTGGTTCGTTTCTCAGTTATTGCGAGACATATTAAGAATGGTGAATGTAACGAATGAAACTATGATAGATCGCTGAAAGTCGAAAAAAATGGTAATTTTTAAATTTTTCTAAAATTTACGCACATTTATTTCTTCTAACAAGTTGTATAAAATTTTTTTTTCTATATACTTAATATTTTGGTTGAAAATAAACTTCTTGATGCAAACTTATCTGTTTATGATGGGTCACATCTTCATTAAGTTGCATTCAGCAATAGTCACTAACATGTCTTGATCACAAAACCCTTCGTATCGCTTTTAAATTGCTGCAATGTCCTGATGGAATCTTTCCCCCTGCTTACCGTTTTTAGTGCATTTTCCTTGAAAATGCACTTCCTTAAAAATCATTTAGATTTTTTTACTCTAAACAGAAGCGTATCTAGAGGGGGCAGAGAAGGCAGTCGCCCCGGGCGCCAACCTCGAGCTCAATGCATTTGGGGGCGGCAAATTGATGAAATAATTTTCAATAAGAGGCGGCAAAGATTACCTTTTGCCCCGGGCGCCAAAAATGCTCGGTACGCCACTGACTCCAAACTTTGGAGCTGTAAATGGTGGGCAGTGGAAAGATTCCGTCAGGACATGGCAGGCATTCAAGAGCGATACGAAGGGTTTTGAGATCAAGACATGATAGGTGCCTATTGCTGAATGCAGCGAATGATTTTTGAAATCGGCGCTGATTTTTTTATTTTTTATTATAAAACATATAAGGTAACATATTTATCGCCGCTTAGAATTGTAAATAGAACTTTGAAGTATAACAAATATTTATTAACTTTTTGAAGAATAAGACATTTTTAAGAATCTATGGACAAGGGCTTTATGTATTTATTTTTATTACAAAGTACACGGTAAAAAATATTGTACACTAGGCGTACTAACCTATAGTACAGCGGTTGCACTATAGGTTATGTGTAACAGCTGCTCATTTTCTGGATTCCAGCAGTCCATTTTTTGGGCAGCTCCTACCCAATAAACATAGATAAACGATGCCTGGACGGCTCGTGCGCCTCTATTGGACACCAGAGATCCCAAAGTTAGATAGCAGACGGAAATAGGAAAATTTTTACGAAAAAGATGCTTTTATCTTATGCGCCTGGATTCATTTAGTCGTTTAGATGCAAGTACCGATTTTTAAGGGAGGAAATTGTATTTCAGAAAAGGTTATCATTTTGTCTCCTGCGATTTTTTTTCGGTTATAACAGTCTTGTTGGTTGTTAAGTAATTTTTTTCCCCGAATACAAAAAGAACACATAAGATTGTTGTCAGTTTCTAAGTGAAGAGTTCCGCAGTCAATGTGCAAACGCAAATTACATTTCGTACAATTCATGCTATTATTAGAATTTAATTGCAATTCGCACGTTCCGCATAGATTTGTTTCATTTGAACTTAAATAAATTTTCATTTGTTGAGGTGACTGAAACTGAGTTTCTTGAGGCTTATTTATTTCTTCAGTCGAAATAGTTTCATGCTGTTGTTCATTAAAATCTGCAAAAACTTTCTCCAAATCCTCTTCTGACTGTAAATCGTTTAACATCTCTACGGGTAAAGAAGTACTTGTCAATCCACAGTTTATTGGTCCGAAAACTGCTAAGTAAGGCGCTCGATTTATAATCCTATGTTTTGAAGTGTTTTTTTGCCACTGTTAAAAAAAATGTTAATGGGTTATGCCACACAAATATTTTCAAAAAATTGAATTTTTTTGTGCTTTAAATGGTCTCTTAGGGTCTAAAAAATAACATACTGAATTTTGGTGGAAAAAAGACAAAAATTAATTTATCAAAAAACCCCTTAATTTAAAAAAAAATGTTCATAATTTTTTTTAAAAATAGTTGTAAATAATAATGCTTGCGATTAATCACCGATTTACAATTTATACTTTATTTACCTGAACTTCAAAACAACCGCGGGACCAGTTAGTTGATTGGTGGTCCACCATTGAAGCTCGCAACATATTCTCGATGTCAGCATTTGACCTTTCGACACTTCCTTGCGATTGTGGATGCCGTTGTCTTCCGTGTATGTTTTTGCAATGAGGCCAAATAATTGCAAGTTCGTTTATCACGGCAGCAACAAATTCTCGGCCATTATTACTTTGGAGGATGAAAGGAGCGACAAAAGTGAAGAAAATTTTTGTTAATTCTTCTGCAACGTTTACAGCATACTTGGATTTAAGTGGTCTCAATTGTAAAAATTTGGTTGCGTGGTCCTGGTAATTCATAAGCCAGTTGAATTCGCCGCGCGTCGGGACTAGATTGAAAGTCGATTAAATCGACTTGACCTCTACTATTAAAACCATTTGTAATAATCGGTTTGATAACAACGCCTTTTTGCATTGTTGTCCTTTTCCTATTACAAGTTCGGCAGCAGTTAATAAGAATTTCGATGGCCATTCTCGAAATGCACCATTTTTTTAACAAAATACATCATCTTGTCCCGTCCTCCATGTCTAGTACTATTGTGCGCTTCTAATAACTTTGGAAAAAAATCTTCTATCGGCACCATATACACTAAACTGTCTTGCTTACTTTTATGTTTTATAATAACGTGAGATTCATTCCCGATTTGTAAGATTTCGTACTTTTTTAAATAATGGTAATGAGCCGATTTTTTTGTCGCACTACACTTAGCGTCGATTAAAACACTTTTTACTTTTTCTAAATGATTTCTACTCCACATACACCGATTACTGGAAGTTTTTTCAAGTGCCTCTTTACATTTCTGTTCGAAATCTTCTCTCATTACTGAAACGTTTTTCATTTTCAATAGGTAAAATTCGACTGTCACTTCAGTAAAGCCGAGAGATACTAAATTTTATTTTCAAAACTCCAGAATATTAACTTTAAAAGTGAGTTTCAGAATATGAAATTATTATTTCTAATGGGAATATTTACATACAAAGCAAGTAAACACTTATTGATAAACAAAATGTGAAAATTGTAGTAAATTGAAATCTTTATTATTTTTCAATAGAAATCAACTTGTCTATTCGCCTGACGCGCTTTGGGTGCTTAGGTGAAAGACTAGTCATTCATCTAAATGACTAAATAAATCCAAGCTAATAAGATAAAAGCATCTTCTTCGTGAAAAATTTCCTATTCGCCCGCGTTTAGCTAAAAGCCTAAGCATTAAGCTAAACGACGGATTTTTCTATTTGTCTACGAAATATATATATATATATATATATATATATATATATATATATACATATATATATACATATATACTATATACATATATACATATATACATATATACATATATACATATATACTATATACATATATACATATATACTATATATATATACATATATATAAATAGATTCAGGTATATATCTGAATATTTTACCTATATATGTAGTAACTTGAATAATAACAATAAATATTAAATAACATATAAATTTAAATTAATTAATTTTGAGAACAGGAAAAAAATATAAAAATTAAACATTCCTATTTTCAAAAATTTATAATTATAAAATCAGAACATCTAAGCTCTGAATTTATACATATATAAGAATATCAGAATACGAAAAAATCGCAAGTTCTTTGACCCTTGCGCTGACCTTCTTTTACAATATATTTCAATAGAATATGCACCTTACTGCAGCATCTCTTTATCCCCTCCACATGAGAGCTTGAAATTTCAATCATTATTCTGTGGGCTACATTAGAGATCCTATAAAGAGAGTTGAGACACAGTTGGTTTCTGCGCATCGCGATTTAACCGGAACCAGAAGTTCCAGTTAAAAGGCGAGAAATATGTACATAGAAAAATTTGAATTGATTTAAATGGACGCGATTTGAGGTTATGTTGCAACATTACAAAATCACTTCTGGTTCAGGTTTAATCGCAACCAATCACGAGCCATCACACTTGTGTCTCAACTCTCTTTATAGGATCTCTAGGCTACATAATTTTGCTAATCAGGTGACAATAAATTATGAATAATAATTATTGCTTTAATATTTATAATGATATTTTAAATATTATAATGTTGTTTTTAATATTGTTAACAGTGTAATTAATATTATATTATAATTATAGTATTATAACTAAAGGTGGAGACACACTATGCGCGCCGAGCCTGTAATGTAATGCTCGGCGAATGCTCGGCGAACATTCGTGGCGAACAGGCGACGAACGTTCTGGACAATGGGAAAACGAAGGCTGATTTCAAATACTTCAATGAATGCTGTCAGCGAAAGTGCCATAAAATTTTGAAGGATTAGCAAACATTTTTAATTTAAGCAAAAAATGGGTTCGAAGGTTTAAATACTCTAGAATTTCATGACACTCTCTCATAAAAATATAATAGGACAAAATTTATGACTGGTTCAGTTGAAGGGTGACTAGGGACCCAAAGCAGATAGGACCCCAAATCCCTTTGAGCGCGCAGGAAAAACCGACAATCGGCGGATCGGCTGCGAACAGCTCGCGAGCATTTCACGAGCCGCGCGTGACACGGACAAATCTAGCGAACATTCGGTAGAAATTTGGCCAGTAACTCAATTTCTATTGTATACGTTCGGTGAGCATTCGCCGAGCATTCGACGAACGTTACATTACAGGGTTTGCGCGTCCAGTTTGTACAGCGCGAATGCTCGCCGAGCATTACATTACAGGCTCGGCGCGCCTAGTGTGTCTCCACCTTAATATTAAAATAACATAATAATACATTGGTACTGATATAATAAGTATTATAACATAAATATTGTAAATTTTGTTTGCCGTATATACACTGAAAAAAAAAGTCATTTAATCAAGAACATTTTATTTGCTTTAAGTATATCGTCGGCTTGAATAGGGACAAGCAAATTATGATATTAGTTCAAGAAAACGATGGACTTGCTATAGTATGATTGTGCGGAGCGCAAATATTCTTGAGCCAAGAACATATAGGATCGCGTTGACAATTTGACAAGCTTGCAAGAAACGTAAAAAATATTGACTAGAGAAAATATTATCTCAATATGAGAACATATTTTCTTGATTTAAAAATTTTTTTTTTTTTAATTGCAAAAATATTTTCTCGTTTTAATAATCCTCTGACTCCCCTCATCCTTTCCTCATACTCCTTACCAACAACAGTCAAAATACCACTCCTACTAGTAACCAGAGAAGGGGAAGCGTTCACAGTCTAGAATTCTATCTCTCTAAATTTCTTAGAGTGAAACCTCACTCTTAAAGAGTGAGATTTCACTCCAGGCAAGAGTGAAAATTGAGCCACTCCATATGGAGTGAATGTTCACTCATTGAAAGAGCGAATTTATTCACTCTATAGATAGAGTGACGAGTTCACTCTAATTAGAGTGAATTTTTCAGCTGATTTAAAATGGCGGCTCATTCCTCTTAGATCAAATTTCCCACTCCAATTTTAGATTGGGTAAATTAAAGCTTTTGGAAATTTGCATAACATAACTTTAAAGGAATAATATCTTATTTTTGAAAAATAAAAATAATAAATAAAAATAAATATTGAATCTCTTGAATAACTTTCTGTCAGTACTGTGGTATTTTCGTATTTATTTAGTCTCAAGGATATTTGTTATTTAAATTATTTTATAACATTTTATTATATTATATTTACAAATGAAACATACAACTTAATACTAACGCTAAACTTATATAATTAAAATATTTGACGCTGAGGGGTCTCGAACGTGCGACCCCCAGGCCTAAAGCCCAACGCTCTAACCACTATGCTATACGCTCGTTGGTACAAAACTTACGAACTGCCGTTATAAGTTATACGTGCTTACGTTCACTCAAAACAGAGTGAAAGTTTCACTCTAAGTCTTGGAGTGAATATTCACTCCAACCACTGGAGTGAATTTCTGCACTCTTTCCATTAGAGTGAGCGATTTCACTCTTTTAGAGTGAACTTTCACTCTATCTGGAGTGAATGTACATCTCACTCCTAAATTAGAGTGAAATATTCACTCTAAGAAATTTAGAGAGTACAAACTTCCCGATAGAGATACTATTTTGCTTCATTTTGTATATTTTTGATTCTTCCTCTAAGAAATATTATAAACTTCCTATTTGTACATTATGCAAACATATTCAATAAAATTAACGGAATTTGGGTATCATATTTATGAAGGAATTTAGTAATTCATACAAATTATGCTATAAGAACTTTTTTTACCGTGTGAAAAGCGCATTGAAACTTTTTTTCTCTTAATAACATTTTCCAAAAGCTTAATTCCCTCCAATTATTTTACTGAATGATAAATCAATTCCAGAAAACGTATTGACATTTATTTTGTTTCAACTAGATTTCTGATTTTTCAATATCCTTCAATTCCTTTCTCGCTTCGGTTTTGTAATGAATTGAATCGAATAAAATTTTGTGTTTCTTTATTTTTGTCAGTGGAAATGAGCATGGGATTCAAATCAGGAATTCAATAGAATTGAATTTTTTAATTCTATTCTATTCCAGCCTTCTTACCGGGATAAAAAAAAGTATTTTCGGTGAATGAGATCAACAACTTTCAAGAAGACATTTGCACCCTGACAAATTTTCCAAATCCAGACATGTAAGACACTTGTCCCAAATATTGGATTTTTGCTGGACTAATGTAAGGCCCAAGGTAAATAAAAGAGTTTTCTGTAAATGAGATCCATAACCTTAAAATCATTATTTTCAATCCTGACAATTTTTCGTATCCAGACAAGAAAGAAACTCACCCAAAATATTGGGTAATGGGCACAATGTAATACCCAAGGTCAAAAAATTAGATTTTGGTAAAAGAGAGCAATAAACATCCAGTCAATATTAATAAGACACTTTTTGAAAATCAAGTCGATAACCATAATCGCAATTTTTTCTATCCTGTACATTAAAAAATCCACAAACATGTAAAAAATACAAATAATAATAGGACCTGTAAAAATCTCAGGATAAAATAAAGAATGTCTTTTAAGAAAATGAGATTAACAATTAAGATAAGTCAGTTGACCACTAAAAAATTTCCAATTCATTAGAAACACCTAACAAATTCTTAGACACCACAAAAGTTAATAATAGGCTTTGATGTTGAAAATCTTAACCTAGGGTAAGTTTTATAGGTTGAACGGCCTAACCTGAGCAGGGTTTGCCGAGCTAGCCAACGTGGCCGTTGCTTGGCTCTATGTAGTCTATTGATACTCGGGCTTTCAACATTGGCTGTAACTTCGGCCGATTATCGTATTGCCAACATTGGATTCACGAGTAAAGGCCAATGTTTGTGCCAATATTGACTGTCTTAGGTTGGGTGCCTCACATTCTGCCGATTCTGGGGCTTATGTAACTTGTGCCAATGTTGGTTATGAGACAAAAGGGCAATGTTCGGCCTAAGTCGATCATACACACATAACCAAAAATATTGTTGAATATGAAATACTACCATGTTGTAATTAAGAGGTCAGTATGGGCTTATTTTCATATCTTCAAGAATTTATTTTTCATATTTAAATATATTTTTACAACACATGCAGTCTTTTTATACATAAGAATTCATATTTAAAAGTACTAAAAAATAATTTTTATTTTTAATTGTTTATTGCTGCAAAATATTAGCTTGAAGTTAACCCTCAATTTTACTATCCGACATTATTTAAGGATTTTGTTATTTTTTTATCATAATAGGTGGTAAAATCTCTAGATATCATGTTGTCCAGTAAAATTTAAGGTTAAATTCAAACAGATATATTTCGCAGAAATAAACAATCAGAAATAAAATATTTTTTGGCACTTAATATGGAAAATAGATTCTTTAAAATATGAACAATAAAATCATAACGACCCTTTATAATAACGTATACTTTAGTTTTATACACTGAAAAACTTTGTAGATCAATATTTACTAAACTCGCAATTTAATTTTAGTAAATTAACTATCATACCAGGAAAAAACTGGAACACTATTATTATTTCACAGTTTGACTATTAAAATGTAAAATTCATGGTTTGACTAAAAGAACATTCAATTTTTAGTAGTCTGTTGATTAAAATTTTATCCTAAAAGGAAGAAAAAGTATAGAGCGGAAACACAACACTTCGTCGAATCGCCATATGACAGCTAACCTAACCTCAATGCTACCTTCAATAATATATTATTGAATGTATTAAAGTAGAATTTAAAATTACATAATATAACTTATGTTACAACATATATCTTAACCTAAAATACAGATAAAATAACATTCGATTTAACCGACGTAATGTATCCAATAATTTCCTTACCACTTGTGAGATTAGTATTTCTGAATGAAAAATTGTTTCTAACACACACCCAAAAGTTTCAAAATATGTCAGATTGCTCTCTAAATTTCTTAGAGTGAATATTTCACTCTAATTTAGGAGTGAGATGTACATTCACTCCAGATAGAGTGAAAGTTCACTCTAAAAGAGTGAAATCGCTCACTCTAATGGAAAGAGTGCAGAAATTCACTCCAGTGGTTGGAGTGAATATTCACTCCAAAACTTAGAGTGAAACTTTCACTCTGTTTTGAGTGAACGTAAGCACGTATAACTTATAACGGCAGTTCGTAAGTTTTGTACCAACGAGCGTATAGCATAGTGGTTAGAGCGTTGGGCTTTAGGCCTGGGGGTCGCACGTTCGAGACCCCTCAGCGTCAAATATTTTAATTATATATTTGTAAATATAATATAATAAAATGTTATAAAATAATATAAATAACAAATATCCTTGAGACTAAATAAATATAAAAATACCACAGTACTGACAGAAAGTTATTCAAGAGATTCAATATTTATTTTTATTTATTATTTTTATTTTTCAAAAATAAGATATTATTCCTTTAAAGTTATATTATGCAAATTTCCAAAAGCTTTAATTTACCCAATCTAAAATTGGAGTGGGAAATTTGATCTAAGAGGAATGAGCCGCCATTTTAAATCAGCTGAAAAATTCACTCTAATTATAGTGAACTCGTCACTCTATCTATAAAGTGAATAAATTCGCTCTTTCAATGAGTGAACATTCACTCCATATGGAGTGGCTCAATTTTCACTCTTGTCTGGAGTGAAATCTCACTCTTTAAGAGTGAGGTTTCACTCTAAGAAATTTAGAGAGTGAATATTATTAATCAGGTCAAATTTTCGAAGGAACATAATTGATTTTCATTCAAGTAGAATCTCTTTTGAAGATGATAGTACATTTGAGAAAAAATATATGAAATTATTTATATACGAATGTTTTTTGCACTTAAGGAGATTTATTTTTAATTAAAGTTTATAGTAATAAAGTAATTAAAAGGTTTTTGTAATTTATTCTAGGAAAAAAATAAAAATTTTAAATCATCTTGGTTAAGTACAAGTTTTTTTTAAATTGAAAATTCTTTGGTAATAAATTTTTTTCTTGAATTTAACAGTTCTTACATGTACGAGCAATGTTCATTTGCATGCGTGCAGCTTTGATCGACTGACTACTAAATTTTAATAAAAAAGAAATCATATATTGTTAATAAGCTTATATTAAATAAAATATTTTATCTAGTGACCACTTTTCCCCACTTTGATAGTCAGTTTACTAAAATTTAATTGCGAGTTAAGCAAATAATGATCTATAAAGTTTTTCAGTGTATTACAAATTTTGTTTGGGTTTTTTAAAATACTTCAGTTTTGTGATTAAAAACTGTAATTGTAAAACAGTTATTAAGCTTATTTATAAAAAAAGAAAAGAAATAATAGTCTATAACTTAACCTAAAAACATTTAAATATAAAACAATTTTTTTTTATTTGCCAGAGTATACAGCCCACGATCATATAAGATCTTTTTATTTTTGTACTATTTATTTTGCGTTATAAATAATATTTTGAACCGTATAGCAAAAATATTTGACTCATTTTTATCTAAAATAAAAATAATTATGTTTATTATTGGGAGACAACACCATTTTACTAAATGCAATTTATAAGTAGAACATATTATGAGTTAATTATCTACATTTAACAGTGTTACTCTGTGTGTAATATGTAGTACGAATGTCTTCAACTTTCTTATAAACCAGTGTAGCGTGCGTTGCGTAGATAGTTGGTTAGGGTTGCGGACTGTTAGTGTTAGGGTCGTGCGTTCGATTCCCAGCGGAAGGGAATTTTTCTCTTAGGTAAGCGATTATATAAATTATAATAAATATATAAATGACAAAAAAAGATTATAATGGGTATAATCTCAGAATATATGCTTCAGAAACCGTGTATCGAAATATTTTTAGGATTTTTTGTTTTTGTGTATAATGTACGCATAATTGGGTAGATTAAAGGTTTTAATATTGGGCTTATATTGAAGTACCAATATTGGGCATAGATTAATTTTGAGACTCGGACCGAAGTGACAGTCCAATATTGGTAGAAACATTGGCCTAATGTAAATCCCCAATATCGAAGCTCGCGGTCCCAAACTCGCGCCGAAGCTCTTGCCGATGGATTACCCTGTTCGGGAAGTTGAGGGGCTGATAGTAAAAACGAGTTATAATAATGATGGGAGCAAAAGTGGGTTAAAAGCAGTAAGAGCAAAAACGGCTAAAAAATCTAAAACTACTTCTTTATTTAGAAAAGATGCTTTCGACTGTTTCGGAATTATTTTAATTTACAAATATTGTTTTAACAATTTTGAATGTTTTCATGTAAAAATAATTAAAAGACAGTTGATAGTATATTTTATAAATAAAGAAATAGTTTGAAACTTTTGACCCGTTTTTGCTCTTAGTGATTATAACCCACTTTTGCTCCCATCATTATTATAATCCATTTTTACTATCAGGCCCTCAGTTATCACTTAATATCAAGGTCAGTTAATCACCAAATAATTTTTAATTTATTAGGAACTCCTAAAAAATTCTTAGACTACACAAAAAAACTAATATGCTTTAGGGTTGAAAATCTGAATCTAGGGTGAGTTTTCATAGTTGATCGGCTCAGGTTATCACTTAATATTAAGGTTACTCGACAAACAAACAATTTCCAATTCATTAGAAACCCTTAAAAAATTCTGAGTTTTCACAAAAGTCAATAATATGCCTTATGGTTGAAAATCTGAATGTAGAGTGAGTTTTAAAAGTTGATCGGATAAGATTATCACTTGATATCAAAGTCAGTTGACCACTAAATAATTCTAATTGTTTAGAACCCGTTAAAAAATTCTTAGACTTCACAAAAGTCATTTCAAGGTCACTTGGCAAAAATAGTATATTAAGCAACAAGGGGTTAAAGGAAGCCATTTGTTTACGCTGATGTTTGTGTACGAGTGACAGTCGAGGGAGACTTTAAACCCGTGTTGCTTACGATACTTTTTATTCCAAAGGCACAAGCTTGGTGCTTTTAAATGTTTGTAGGTTAGGGTCTAAATGCATTCACTTGTTTGACCGTATAAAAATGGCGTCCATTTTTGCCCTGTGGTGAAAAAAAATGCATGGATCAGCTCTTCATTTTTTCCCTAGGGAAAAAATGGAAGCCATTTTTACCCGGTCGAACAAATGAATGCGTTTAGACCTTGCCTACAGGCATCTAAAAGCGTCATGTTTGAGGCTGTGGGATAAAAAAGAATTTTTAATTCATTAGAAACCCCAAAAAAAATTCTTAGATTAAATGATAACCTGAGACAATCAACCCTTAAAACTGACGCTGTATTCAGATTTTCAACCCTAAATCATTTCATTGACTTTTTAAAGTCCAAGAATGTTTTAAGGGTTTCTAAGGAATTGAAAATCATTTGGCGGGCAACTGACCTTGATGTTAAGTGATAACCTGAGCCAATTAACCCTTAAAACTCACCCTAGATTCAGATTTTCAACCCTAAAGCATTTTATTGACTTTTTTCGAAGCTTATTGGTAAAAGTTAGCAGTACACTCAGTTAATTAGTAACTAGCGATGTTAATTCGCTCGCTCAATTATATTTATTTATAAAGAAATTGCTTCCCTTACGAAAGTTTATGACATAAAATGTATGTCATTCGCGCTTGACGTAAATTACATGACGTTTTTTCGCGACGTCAAGTAAATCACGTCAGAAAAATTACGTCAAAAAAAAAATGCCACAAATCGCTAAAATAAATGATTTTTTAAGAAATAAACGATTCTAAACAGCAAAATACAAAAAACAATGAACAGCTTGGGTTGTAAACTACACATAAAGGTTATGTGTAGCTTAAAATTAATAAAAGTTATATTTCAGTTAATAAATACAATTTTTAAATTTAATAACTTAAAAAGAATTTTAAAAATACAAATTACTATAAAAGTGAACGAATTAAGATTAATTGTTGCTACAATTAACTGCGAGAACCTCACATAATGAGGATATTTTTTAAAAACAAATTTGGGGGGACAGGGAATCGAACCCGGGTTCGCCGCACGCAACTAACTAAAACCTAACGCCTAACCAACTGAGCTATCTCGATTAACTTCTAGACAAACAACAAATCTTTTTCTTAAACTGCAAGTCCATATTATGTGTTTTGCTGGAAAATATGTAAAAAAGCAAAAATCTAAATTCCTAAACGACTTATTATGATAAAACTTATTGTTTTAAAGAAGCCAGACAATATACAAAGAAATAAATAGTTAATTTCTAAAAGAAAACATAAAGAACTGAATTCCGTCAACCCAAAGCAAAACAACAATATAAAATGGGTTCAAAATTATTGCAAATGATTAATGGATGCCTCTTCAATCAGATTGCACTTGCACAATCTTTAAAAATTGGCAAATTAATAATAAAAATAGTGAAAATAAGTAAGTTGTTTAAGCCAACTAATCTGCACAGATTGACCACCAATCAGAGGAGGTCACGTGCTTTTCCGCACGAAAATCAAATCACTCTTGTTGACTTAAAGAATATATCAGTACAAAAATCAAAAGTTTAAACAAAAATAATTGATTAATCAATTCTGATCATTATTGAAAGCATAATTATTTCATTTCTTAAGAACAAAATGTTACAATTAATAAAATTAAATTTAAAAGTAAACTAATTAAATCCAAATAAAAATAAAATATTTATCTACCACAAAATTAACAATTAAAAAAATAAAACTTTAATTACACAAAAAAAAAATTGAGATATTAAGATAACAAAAATTAAAATGTACGACAGGTAGTAGCAGAAAAGGGCACAACAATCAATTTGCACAAAAAAATCTAATCAAAATCTAAAATGGTTGATCATAATCAAAAATATACAATTTAATTATTTGAATTAATAAAAAAAATGATCAACCCATGAAAACCACCCTAAAGGATGATATTCTGACAAAATTATTAAAAAAATAAAAATTCGTTCAAAAAAAAATCTAATCACAATCTGAAAGAGTAAAACATACTCAGAAATATACACCCTAACTTTGTAAATTAGAAACAAAAAATATCAACACCTGAAAACCACCCCTAATAGAAACATTCGGATAAAATTAAAAAGGAAAATATCAATTTACGCAAAAAAATTGTAAAAAAAATTTGAAATGCTAAAACATTACCTATATCTGAAACAATAATTTTGTCCGTTTATTATACATATGGGAACATTCCTTCATAATTATGCCTTGCCAGAAATAATGGGCAAAATACACTAAAAAAATTTCAGTCAAATATCAATTATTTTCCACATTTCTAGATCTAATTTCAAACTTTTTCATCTCTAAACAAACAAAATTAAACATAAATTGAGCTACTGCGCATTGATTTCAAATTGTGAAAAAATGAAAATTCAATGCATTTTTGCCTTGCCAGAAATATTTGCCAAAATACTCTAAAAAATTTTCAGCCAAATATCATTTATTTTCCGTATTTCTAGATCTAATTTCTAACTTTTTCATATATTAACGAACAAAGTTAAACAAAAATTAACCCAATGCGCGTTACATTCAAATTGTCAAAAAATGAATATTTAGTCAATTTTTAACTTGCCTGAAAAATTTTGCAAATACAGTAAAAAATTTTCAGCCAAATATCAATTATTTTCCGTGTTTCAAGATCTAATTTAAAACTTTTTCATATATTAACGAACAAAATTGTACAAAAATTAACCCAGTGCGCATTAGTTTCAACTTGTCAAAAAATGAAAATTCAATCAATTTTCGCCTCACCAGAAAATTTTAGCAAAATACACTAAAAAATTTTCAGTTAAATATCAGTTATTTTCCATGTTTCTAGATCAAATTTCAAACTTTTTTGTATATTAACGAACAAAATTGTACAAAAATTAAGCGACTGCGCGTTACATTCAAATTGTCAAAAAATGAAAATTCAATCAATTTTCGCATCACCAGAAAATTTTAGCAAAATACACTAAAAAATTTTCAGACAAATATCAGTTATTTTACGTGTTTCTAGATCAAATTTCAAACTTTTTTATATATTAACGAACAAAATTGTTCAAAAATTAGGCGACTGCGCGTTACATTCAAATTGTCAAAAAATGAATATTTAGTCAATTTTTGCCTTGCCAAAAATTTTGGCAAAATACAGTAAAAAATTTTCAGCCAAATATCAATTATTTTCCGTGTTTCTAGATCTAATTTTAAACTTTTTCATATATTACCAACAAAATTGTACAAAAATTAATCGACTGCGCATTAGTTTAAACTTGACAAAAAATTGAAATTCCATCAATTTTCGCCTCGCCAGAAAAAATTTGCAAAAAACACTAAAAAATTTTTAGCCAAATATCAATTATTTTCCGTGTTTCTAGATGTAATTTCAAACTTTTTCATATATTAACGAACAAAATTGTACAATAATTAAGCGACTGCGCGTTACATTCAAATTGTCAATAAATGAAAATTTAGTCAATTTTTGCCTTGCCAGAAAAATTTGGCAAAATACACTAAAAAATTTTCAGCCAAATATCAAGTATTTTCCGTGTTTCTAGATCTAATTTCAAACTTTTTCATATATTAACGAACCATATTGTACAAAAATTAACACAGTGCGCATTAGTTTAAACTTGACAAAAAATTAAAATTCCATCAATTTTCGCCTCGCCAGAAAAAATTTGCAAAAAACACTAAAAAATTTTTAGCCAAATATCAGTTATTTTCCGTGTTTCTAGATCTAATTTCAAGTATTTTCATCTATTAACGAACAAAATTGAACATAAATTGAGCAACTTTAACAAGCTGAAACCAATGCGCAGTAGGTTAATTTTAGATCAATTTTGTTTGTTAATAGCTAAAAAAGTTTGAAATTAGGTCTAGAAATATGAGAAATAACTAATATTTTGCTAAAAATTTTTTAGTGTATTTTGCTAAATTTTTCTGGCAAGGCGAAAATTGATGGAATTTTAATTTTTTGACAAGTTGAAACTAATGCGCACTGGGTTAATTTTTGTACAATTTTGTTCGTTGATATATGAAAAAGTTTGAAATAAGATCTAGAAACACGGAATATAATTGATATTTGGCTGAAAATTTTTTACTGTATTTTGCCAAATTTTTCTGGCAAGTTAAAAATTGACTAAATATTCATTTTTTGACAATTTGAATGTAACGCGCAGTCGCTTAATTTTTGTACAATTTTTTTCGTTAATATATAAAAAAGTTTGAAATTTGATCTAGAAACACGTAAAATAACTGATATTTGACTGAAAATTTTTTAGTGTATTTTGCTAAAATTTTCTGGTGAGGCGAAAATTGATTAAATTTTCATTTTTTGTCAAGTTTAAACTAATGCGCAGTCGATTAATTTTTGTACAATTTTGTTCGTTAATATATGAAAAAGTTTGAAATTAGATCTAGAAACACGGAAAATAATTGATATTTGGCTGAAAATTTTTTACTGTATTTTGCCAAATTTTTCAGGCAAGTTAAAAATTGACTAAATATTCATTTTTTGATAATTTGAATGTAACGCGCAGTCGCTTAATTTTTGTACAATTCTGTTCGTTGATATATAAAAAAGTTTGAAATTTGATCTAGAAACACGGAATATAATTGATATTTGAATATAATATATATTTGTTTGTTAATATATGAAAAAGTTTGAAATTAGATCTAAAAACACGGAAAATAATTGATATTTGGCTGAATATTTTTTAATGTATTTTGCCAAATTTTTCTGGCAAGGTAAAAATTGACAAAATATTCATTTTTTGACAATTTGAATGTAACGCGCAGTCGCTTAATTTTTGTACAATTTTGTTCGTTAATATATAAAAAAGTTTGAAATTTTATCTAGAAACACGGAAAATAACTGATATTTGACTGAAAATTTTTTAGTGTATTTTGCTAAAATTTTCTGGTAAGGCGAAAATTGATTGAATTTTCATTTTTTGACAAGTTAAAAATAATGCGCACTGGGTTAATTTTTGTACAATTTTGTTCGTTAATATATGAAAAAGTTTGAAATTAGATCTAGAAACACGGAATATAATTGATATTTGGCTGAAAATTTTTTAGTGTATTTTGCCAAATTTTTCTGGCAAGTTAAAAATTGACTAAATATTCATTTTTTGACAATTTGAATGTAACGCGCAGTCGCTTAATTTTTGTACAATTTTGTTCGTTAATATATAAAAAAGTTTTAAATTTGATCTAGAAACACGTAAAATAACTGATATTTGACTGAAAATTTTTTAGTGTATTTTGCTAAAATTTTCTGGTGAGGCGAAAATTGATTGAATTTTCATTTTTTGACAAGTTGAAACTAATGCGCACTGGGTTAATTTTTGTACAATTTTGTTCGTTAATATTTAAAAAAGTTTGAAATTTGATCTAGAAACACGTAAAATAACTGATATTTGACTGAAAACTTTTTAGCGTATTTTGCTAAAATTTTCTGGTGAGGCGAAAATTAATTGAATTTTAATTTTTTGTCAAGTTTAAACTAATGCGCAGTCGATTAATTTTTGTACAATTTTGTTTGGTAATATATGAAAAAGTTTGAAATTAGATCTAGAAACACGGAAAATAATTGATATTTGGCTGAAAATTTTTTACTGTATTTTGCCAAATTTTTCAGGCAAGTTAAAAATTGACAAAATATTCATTTTTTGACAATTTGAATGTAACGCGCAGTCGCTTAATTTTTGTACAATTTTGTTCGTTAATATATAAAAAAGTATGAAATTTGATCTAAAAACACGGAAAATAACTGATATTTAACTGAAAATTTTTTAGTGTATTTTGCTAAAATTTTCTGGTGAGGCGAAAATTGATTGAATTTTCATTTTTTGTCAAGTTTAAACTAATGCGCAGTCGATTAATTTTTGTACAATTTTGTTTGGTAATATATGAAAAAGTTTGAAATTAGATCTAGAAACACGGAAAATATATGATATTTGGCTGAAAATTTTTTAGTGTATTTTGCTAAAATTTTCTGGTGAGGCGAAAATTGATTGAATTTTCATTTTTTGACAAGTTGAAACTAATGCGCACTGGGTTAATTTTTGTACAATTTTGTTTGTTAATATATAAAAAAGTTTGAAATTTGATCTAGAAACACGGAAAATAATTGATATTTGGCTGAAAATTTTTTAGTGTATTTTGCTAAAAAGTTCTGGTGAGGCGAAAATTGATTGAATTTTCATTTTTTGACAAGTTAAAAATAATGCGCACTGGGTTAATTTTTGTACAATTTTGTTTGTTAATATATAAAAAAGTTTGAAATTAGATCTAAAAACACGGAAAATAATTGATATTTGGCTGAAAATTTTTTAGTGTATTTTGCTAAAATTTTCTGGTGAGGCGAAAATTGATTGAATTTTCATTTTTTGTCAAGTTTAAACTAATGCGCAGTCGATTAATTTTTGTACAATTTTGTTTGGTAATATATGAAAAAGTTTGAAATTAGATCTAGAAACACGGAAAATAATTGATATTTGGCTGAATATTTTTTAGTGTATTTTGCAAAATTTTTCTGATAAGGCGAAAATTGATGGAATTTTAATTTTTTGAGAAGTTGAAACTAATGTGCACTGGGTTAATTTTTGTACAATTTTGTTCGTTAATATATGAAAAAGTTTGAAATTAGATCTAGAAACACGGAATATAATTGATTTTTGGCTAAAAATTTTTACTGTATTTTGCCAAATTTTTCTGACAAGTTAAAAATTGACTAAATATTCATTTTTTGACAATTTGAATGTAACGCGCAGTCGCTTAATTTTTGTACAATTTTGTTCGTTAATATATAAAAAAGTTTTAAATTTGATCTAGAAACACGTAAAATAACTGATATTTGACTGAAAATTTTTTAGTGTATTTTGCTAAAATTTTCTGGTGAGGCGAAAATTGATTGAATTTTCATTTTTTGACAAGTTGAAACTAATGCGCACTGGGTTAATTTTCGTACAATTTTGTTCGTTAATATTTAAAAAAGTTTGAAATTTGATCTAGAAACACGTAAAATAACTGATATTTGACTGAAAATTCTTTAGCGTATTTTGCTAAAATTTTCTGGTGAGGCGAAAATTAATTGAATTTTAATTTTTTGTCAAGTTTAAACTAATGCGCAGTCGATTAATGTTTGTACAATTTTGTTTGGTAATATATGAAAAAGTTTGAAATTAGATCTAGAAACACGGAAAATAATTGATATTTGGCTGAATATTTTTTAGTGTATTTTGCCAAATTTTTCTGGCAAGGTAAAAATTGACAAAATATTCATTTTTTGACAATTAGAATGTAACGCGCAGTCGCTTAATTTTTGTACAATTTTGTTCGTTAGTATATAAAATGTTTGAAATTAGATCTAGAAACACGGAAAATAACTGATATTTGACTGAAAATTTTTTAGTGTATTTTGCTAAAATTTTCTGGTGAGGCGAAAATTGATTGAATTTTCATTTTTTGTCAAGTTTAAACTAATGCGCAGTCGATTAATTTTTGTACAATTTTGTTTGGTAATATATGATAAAGTTTGAAATTAGATCTAGAAACACGGAAAATAATTGATATTTGGCTGAAAATTTTTTAGTGTATTTTGCTAAAATGTTCTGGTGAGGCGAAAATTGATTGAATTTTTATTTTTTGACAAGTTAAAAATAATGCGCACTGGGTTAATTTTTGTACAATTTTGTTTGTTAATATATAAAAAAGTTTGAAATTAGATCTAAAAACACGGAAAATAATTGATATTTGGCTGAATATTTTTTAGTGTATTTTGCCAAATTTTTCTGGCAAGGTAAAAATTGACAAAATATTCATTTTTTGACAATTTGAATGTAACGCGCAGTCGCTTAATTTTTGTACAATTTTGTTCGTTAGTATGTAAAATGTTTGAAATTTGATCTAGAAACACGGAAAATAACTGATATTTGACTGAAAATTTTTTAGTGTATTTTGCTAAAATTTTCTGGTGAGGCGAAAATTGATTGAATTTTCATTTTTTGTCAAGTTTAAACTAATGCGCAGTCGATTAATTTTTGTACAATTTTGTTTGGTAATATATGAAAAAGTTTGAAATTAGATCTAGAAACACGGAAAATAATTGATATTTGGCTGAATATTTTTTAGTGTATTTTGCCAAATTTTTCTGATAAGGCGAAAATTGATGGAATTTTAATTTTTTTGACAAGTTGAAACTAATGCGCACTGGGTTAATTTTTGTACAATTTTGTTCGTTAATATATGAAAAAGTTTGAAATTAGATCTAGAAACACGGAATATAATTGATATTTGGCTGAAAATTTTTTAGTGTATTTTGCTAAAATTTTCTGGTGAGGCGAAAATTGATTGAATTTTCATTTTTTGACAAGTTTAAACTAATGCGCAGTCGATTAATTTTTGTACAATTTTGTTTGGTAATATATGAAAAAATTTGAAATTAGATCTAGAAACACGGAAAGTAATTGATATTTGGCTGAATATTTTTTAGTGTATTTTGCTAAAATGTTCTGGTGAGGCGAAAATTGATTGAATTTTCATTTTTTGACAAGTTAAAAATAATGCGCACTGGGTTAATTTTTGTACAATTTTGTTTGTTAATATATAAAAAAGTTTGAAATTAGATCTAAAAACACGGAAAATAATTGATATTTGGCTGAATATTTTTTAGTGTATTTTGCCAAATTTTTCTGGCAAGGTAAAAATTGACAAAATATTCATTTTTTGACAATTTGAATGTAACGCGCAGTCGCTTAATTTTTGTACAATTTTGTTCGTTAATATATAAAAAAGTTTGAAATTTGATCTAGAAACACGGAAAATAATTGATATTTAACTGAAAATTTTTTAGTGTATTTTGCTTAAATTTTCTGGTGAGGCGAAAATTGATTGAATTTTCATTTTTTGACAAGTTTAAACTAATGCGCAGTCGATTAATTTTTGTACAATTTTGTTTGGTAATATATGAAAAAATTTGAAATTAGATCTAGAAACACGGAAAGTAATTGATATTTGGCTGAATATTTTTTAGTGTATTTTGCTAAAATGTTCTGGTGAGGCGAAAATTGATTGAATTTTCATTTTTTGACAAGTTAAAAATAATGCGCACTGGGTTAATTTTTGTACAATTTTGTTTGTTAATATATAAAAAAGTTTGAAATTAGATCTAAAAACACGGAAAATAATTGATATTTGGCTGAATATTTTTTAGTGTATTTTGCCAAATTTTTCTGGCAAGGTAAAAATTGACAAAATATTCATTTTTTGACAATTTGAATGTAACGCGCAGTCGCTTAATTTTTGTAAAATTTTGTTCGTTAGTATATAAAATGTTTGAAATTTGATCTAGAAACACGGAAAATAACTGATATTTGGCTAAAAATTTTTTACTGTATTTTGCCAAATTTTTCAGACAAGTTAAAAATTCACAAAATATTCATTTTTTGACAATTTGAATGTAACGCGCAGTTGCTTAATTTTTGTACAATTTTGTTCGTTAATATATAAAAAAGTTTGAAATTTGATCTAAAAACACGGAAAATAACTGATATTTAACTGAAAATTTTTTAGTGTATTTTGCTAAAATTTTCTGGTGAGGCGAAAATTGATTGAATTTTCATTTTTTGTCAAGTTTAAACTAATGCGCAGTCGATTTATTTTTGTACAATTTTGTTTGGTAATATATGAAAAAGTTTGAAATTAGATCTAGAAACACGGAAAATAATTGATATTTGGCTGAAAATTTTTTAGTGTATTTTGCTAAAATTTTCTGGTGAGGCGAAAATTGATTGAATTTTCATTTTTTGACAAGTTGAAACTAATAAGCACTGGGTTAATTTTTGTACAATTTTGTTTGTTAATATATAAAAAAGTTTGAAATTAGATCTAAAAACACGGAAAATAATTGATATTTGGCTGAAAATTTTTTAGTGTATTTTGCTAAAATGTTCTGGTGAGGCGAAAATTGATTGAATTTTCATTTTTTGTCAAGTTTAAACTAATGCCCAGTCGATTAATTTTTGTACAATTTTGTTTGTTAATATATGAAAAAGTTTAAAATTAGATCTAGAAACACGGAAAATAATTGATATTTGGCTGAAAATTTTTTAGTGTATTTTGCTAAAATTTTCTGGTGAGGCGAAAATTAATTGAATTTTAATTTTTTGTCAAGTTTAAACTAATGCGCAGTCGATTAATGTTTGTACAATTTTGTTTGGTAATATATGAAAAAGTTTGAAATTAGATCTAGAAACACGGAAGATAATTGATATTTAACTAAATATTTTTTAGTGTATTTTGCCAAATTTTTCTGGCAAGGTAAAAATTGACAAAATATTCATTTTTTGACAATTTGAATGTAACGCGCAGTCGCTTAATTTTTGTACAATTTTGTTCGTTAGTATATAAAATGTTTGAAATTTGATCTAGAAACACGGAAAATAACTGATATTTGACTGAAAATTTTTTAGTGTATTTTGCTAAAATTTTCTGATGAGGCGAAAATTGATTGAATTTTCATTTTTTGTCAAGTTTAAACTAATGCGCAGTCGATTAATTTTTGTACAATTTTGTTTGGTAATATATGAAAAAGTTTAAAATTAGATCTAGAAACACGGAAAATAATTAATATTTGGCTGAATATTTTTTAGTGTATTTTGCTAAAATGTTCTGGTGAGGCGAAAATTGATTGAATTTTCATTTTTTGACAAGTTAAAAATAATGCGCACTGGGTTAATTTTTGTACAATTTTGTTTGTTAATATATAAAAAAGTTTGAAATTAGATCTAAAAACACGGAAAATAATTGATATTTGGCTGAATATTTTTTAGTGTATTTTGCCAAATTTTTCTGGCAAGGTAAAAATTGACAAAATATTCATTTTTTGACAATTTGAATGTAACGCGCAGTCGCTTAATTTTTGTACAATTTTGTTCGTTAGTATATAAAATGTTTGAAATTTGATCTAGAAACACGGAAAATAACTGATATTTGACTGAAAATTTTTTAGTGTATTTTGCTAAAATTTTCTGGTGAGGCGAAAATTGATTGAATTTTCATTTTTTGACAAGTTGAAACTAATGCGCAGTCGATTAATTTTTGTACAATTTTGTTTGGTAATATATGAAAAAGTTTGAAATTAGATCTAGAAACACGGAAAATAATTGATATTTGGCTGAATATTTTTTAGTGTATTTTGCCAAATTTTTCTGATAAGTCGAAAATTAATTGAATTTTAATTTTTTGTCAAGTTTAAACTAATGCGCAGTCGATTAATTTTTGTACAATTTTGTTTGGTAATATATGAAAAAGTTTGAAATTAGATCTAGAAACACGGAAAATAATTGATATTTGGCTGAAAATTTTTTACTGTATTTTGCCAAATTTTTCAGGCAAGTTAAAAATTGACAAAATATTCATTTTTTGACAATTTGAATGTAACGCGCAGTCGCTTAATTTTTGTACAATTTTGTTCGTTAATATGTAAAAAAGTTTGAAATTTGATCTAAAAACACGGAAAATAACTGATATTTAACTGAAAATTTTTTAGTGTATTTTGCTAAAATTTTCTGGTGAGGCGAAAATTGATTGAATTTTCATTTTTTGTCAAGTTTAAACTAATGCGCAGTCGATTAATTTTTGTACAATTTTGTTTGGTAATATATGAAAAAGTTTGAAATTAGATCTAGAAACACGGAAAATAATTGATATTTGGCTGAAAATTTTTTAGTGTATTTTGCTAAAATTTTCTGGTGAAGCGAAAATTGATTGAATTTTCATTTTTTGACAAGTTGAAACTAATAAGCACTGGGTTAATTTTTGTACAATTTTGTTTGTTAATATATAAAAAAGTTTGAAATTAGATCTAAAAACACGGAAAATAATTGATATTTGGCTGAAAATTTTTTAGTGTATTTTGCTAAAATGTTCTGGTGAGGCGATAATTGATTGAATTTTCATTTTTTGTCAAGTTTAAACTAATGCGCAGTCGATTAATTTTTGTACAATTTTGTTTGGTAATATATGAAAAAGTTTGAAATTAGATCTAGAAACACGGAAAATAATTGATATTTGGCTGAATATTTTTTAGTGTATTTTGCCAAATTTTTCTGATAAGGCGAAAATTGATGGAATTTTAATTTTTTGACAAGTTGAAACTAATGCGCACTGGGTTAATTTTTGTACAATTTTGTTCGTTAATATATGAAAAAGTTTGAAATTAGATCTAGAAACACGGAATATAATTGATTTTTGGCTAAAAATTTTTACTGTATTTTGCCAAATTTTTCTGACAAGTTAAAAATTGACTAAATATTCATTTTTTGACAATTTGAATGTAACGCGCAGTCGCTTAATTTTTGTACAATTTTGTTCGTTAATATCTAAAAAAGTTTGAAATTTGATCTAGAAACACGTAAAATAACTGATATTTGACTGAAAATTTTTTAGTGTATTTTGCTAAAATTTTCTGGTGAGGCGAAAATTAATTGAATTTTAATTTTTTGTCAAGTTTAAACTAATGCGCAGTCGATTAATTTTTGTACAATTTTGTTTGGTAATATATGAAAAAGTTTGAAATTAGATCTAGAAACACGGAAAATAATTGATATTTGGCTAAATATTTTTTACTGTATTTTGCCAAATTTTTCTGACAAGTTAAAAATTGACTAAATATTCATTTTTTGACAATTTGAATGTAACGCGCAGTCGCTTAATTTTTGTACAATTTTGTTCGTTAATATCTAAAAAAGTTTGAAATTTGATCTAGAAACACGGAAAATAACTGATATTTGACTGAAAATTTTTTAGTGTATTTTGCTAAAATTTTCTGGTGAGGCGAAAATTGATTGAATTTTCATTTTTTGACAAGTTGAAACTAATGCGCACTGGGTTAATTTTTGTACAATTTTGTTCGTTAATATTTAAAAAAGTTTGAAATTTGATCTAGAAACACGTAAAATAACTGATATTTGACTGAAAATTTTTTAGTGTATTTTGCTAAAATTTTCTGGTGAGGCGAAAATTAATTGAATTTTAATTTTTTGTCAAGTTTAAACTAATGCGCAGTCGATTAATGTTTGTACAATTTTGTTTGGTAATGTATGAAAAAGTTTGAAATTAGATCTAGAAACACGGAAAATAATTGATATTTGGCTAAAAATTTTTTACTGTATTTTGCCAAATTTTTCAGGCAAGTTAAAAATTGACAAAATATTCATTTTTTGACAATTTGAATGTAACGCGCAGTCGCTTAACTTTTGTACCATTTTGTTCGTTAATATATGAAAAAGTTTGACATTAGATCTAAAAACACGGAAAATAATTGATATTTGGCTGAATATTTTTTAGTGTATTTTGCCAAAATTTTCTGGCAAGGTAAAAATTGACAAAATATTCATTTTTTGACAATTTAAATGTAACGCGCTGTCGCTTAATTTTTGTACAATTTTGTTCGTTAATATATAAAAAAGTTTGAAATTTGATCTAGAAACACGGAAAATAACTGATATTTGACTGAAAATTTTTTAGTGTATTTTCTTAAAATTTTCTGGTGAGGCGAAAATTGATTGAATTTTCATTTTTTGACAAGTTGAAACTAATGCGCACTGGGTTAATTTTTGTACAATTTTGTTCGTTCATATTTAAAAAAGTTTGAAATTTGATCTAAAAACACGTAAAATAACTGATATTTGACTGAAAATTTTTTAGTGTATTTTGCTAAAATTTTCTGGTGAGGCGAAAATTAATTGAATTTCAATTTTTTGTCAAGTTTAAACTAATGCGCAGTCGATTAATTTTTGTACAATTTTGTTTGGTAATATATGAAAAAGTTTGAAATTAGATCTAGAAACACGGAAAATAATTGATATTTGGCTGAATATTTTTTAGTGTATTTTGCCAAAATTTTCTGGCAAGGTAAAAATTGACAAAATATTCATTTTTTGACAATTTAAATGTAACGCGCTGTCGCTTTATTTTTGTACAATTTTGTTCGTTAATATATAAAAAAGTTTGAAATTTGATCTAGAAACACGGAAAATAACTGATATTTGACTGAAAATTTTTTAGTGTATTTTCTTAAAATTTTCTGGTGAGGCGAAAATTGATTGAATTTTCATTTTTTGACAAGTTGAAACTAATGCGCACTGGGTTAATTTTTGTACAATTTTGTTCGTTCATATTTAAAAAAGTTTGAAATTTGATCTAGAAACACGTAAAATAACTGATATTTAACTGAAAATTTTTTAGTGTATTTTGCTAAAATTTTCTGGTGAGGCGAAAATTGATTGAATTTTCATTTTTTGACAAGTTGTAACTAATGCGCACTGGGTTTATTTTTGTACAATTTTGTTCGTTAATATATAAAAAAGTTTGAAATTTGATCTAGAAACACAGAATATAATTGATATTTGGCTAAAAATTTTTTAGTGTATTTTGCTAAAATTTTCTGGTGAGGCGAAAATTGATTGAATTTTACTTTTTTGTCAAGTTTAAACTAATGCGCAGTCGATTAATTTTTGTACAATTTTGTTTGGTAATATATGAAAAAGTTTGAAATTAGATCTAGAAACACGGAAAGTAATTGATATTTGGCTGAATATTTTTTAGTGTATTTTGCCAAATTTTTCTGATAAGGCGAAAATTGATGGAATTTTAATTTTTTGACAAGTTGAAACTAATGCGCACTGGGTTAATTTTTGTACAATTTTGTTCGTTAATATTTAAAAAAGTTTAAAATTTGATCTAGAAACACGTAAAATAACTGATATTTGACTGAAAATTTTTTAGTGTATTTTGCTAAAATTTTCTGGTGAGGCGAAAATTAATTGAATTTTAATTTTTTGTCAAGTTTAAACCAATGCGCAGTCGATTAATTTTTGTACAATTTTGTTTGGTAATATATAAAAAAGTTTGAAATTAGATCTAGAAACACGGAAAATTATTGATATTTGGCTGAAAATTTTTTAGTGTATTTTGCTAAGTTTTTCTGGCAAGGCGAAAATTGATGGAATTTTATTTTTTGTCAAGTTTAAACTAATGCGCAGTCGATTAATTTTTGTACAATTTTGTTTGGTAATATATGAAAAAGTTTGAAATTAGATCTAGAAACACGGAAAATAATTGATATTTGGCTGAAAATTTTTTAGTGTATTTTGCCAAATTTTTCTGGCAAGGCGAAAATTGATGGAATTTTATTTTTTGTCAAGTTTAAACTAATGCGCAGTCGATTAATTTTTGTACAATTTTGTTCGTTAATATATAAAAAAGTTTGAAATTTGATCTAGAAACACGGAAAATAACTGATATTTGACTGAAAATTTTTTAGTGTATTTTGCTAAAATTTTCTGGTGAGGCGAAAAATGATTGAATTTTAATTTTTTGTCAAGTTTAAACTAATGCGCAGTCGATTAATTTTTGTACAATTTTGTTCGTTAATATATAAAAAAGTTTGAAATTTGCTCTAGAAACACGAAAAATAACTGATATTTGACTGAAAATTTTTTAGTGTATTTTCTTAAAATTTTCTGGTGAGGCGAAAATTGATTGAATTTTCATTTTTTGACAAGTTGAAACTAATGCGCACTGGGTTAATTTTTGTACAATTTTGTTCGTTAATATATGAAAAAGTTTGAAATTAGATCTAGAAACACGGAATATAATTGATATTTGGCCAAAAATTTTTTACTGTATTTTGCCAAATTTTTCTGACAAGTTAAAAATTGACTAAATATTCATTTTTTGACAATTTGAATGTAACGCGCAGTCGCTTAATTTTTGTACAATTTTGTTCGTTAATATATAAAAAAGTTTGAAATTTGATCTAGGAACACGGAAAATAACTGATATTTAACTGAAAATTTTTTAGTGTATTTTGCTAAAATTTTCTGGTGAGGCGAAAATTGATTGAATTTTCATTTTTTGACAAGTTGAAACTAATGCGCACTGGGTTAATTTTTGTACAATTTTGTTCGTTAATATATAAAAAAGTTTAAAATTTGATCTAGAAACACGGAATATAATTGATATTTGCCTAAAAATTTTTTAGTGTATTTTGCTAAATTTTTCTGGCAAGGCGAAAATTGATGGAATTTTAATTTTTTGTCAAGTTTAAACTAATGCGCAGTCGATTAATTTTTGTACAATTTTGTTTGGTAATATATGAAAAAGTTTGATATTAGATCAAGAAACACGGAATATAATTGATATTTGGCTGGTAATTTTTTAGTGTATTTTGCTAAAATTTTCTGGTGAGGCGAAAATTGATTGAATTTTCATTTTTTGACAAGTTAAAAATAATGCGCACTGGGTTAATTTTTGTACAATTTCGTTTGTTAATATATGAAAAAGTTTGAAATTAGATCTAAAAACACGGAAAATAATTGATATTTGGCTGAATATTTTTTAGTGTATTTTGCCAAATTTTTCTGGCAAGGTAAAAATTGACAAAATATTCATTTTTTGACAATTTGAAGTAACGCGCAGTCGCTTAATTTTTGTACAATTTTGTTCGTTAATATATAAAAAAGTTTGAAATTTGATCTAGAAACACGGAAAATAACTGATATTTGACTGAAAATTTTTAGTGTATTTTGCTAAAATTTTCTGGTGAGGCGAAAATTGATTGAATTTTCATTTTTTGTCAAGTTTAAACTAATGCGCAGTCGATTAATTTTTGTACAATTTTGTTTGGTAATATATGAAAAAGTTTGAAATTAAATCTAGAAACACTGAAAATAATTGATATTTGGCTGAATATTTTTTAGTGTATTTTGCCAAATTTTTCAGAAAAGGCGAAAATTGATGGAATATTAATTTTTTAACAAGTTGAAACTAATGCGCACTGGGTTAATTTTTGTACAATTTTGTTCGTTAATATATGAAAAAGTTTGAAATTAGGTCTAGAAACACGGAATATAATTGATATTTGGCTAAAAATTTTTTACTGTATTTTGCCAAATTTTTCTGACAAGTTAGAAATTGACTAAATATTCATTTTTTGACAATTTGAATGTAACGCGCAGTCGCTTAATTTTTGTACAATTTTGTTCGTTAATATATAAAAAAGTTTGAAATTTGATTTAGAAACACGGAATATAATTGATATTTGGCTGAAAATTTTTTAGTGTATTTTGCTAAAATTTTCTGTTGAGGCGAAAATTGATTGAATTTTCATTTTTTGACAAGTTAAAAATAATGCGCACTGGGTTAATTTTTGTACAATTTTGTTCGTTAATATATGAAAAAGTTTGAAATTAGATCTAAAAACACGGAAAATAATTGATATTTGGCTGAATATTTTTTAGTGTATTTTGCCAAATTTTTCTTGCAAGGTAAAAATTGACAAAATATTCATTTTTTGACAATTTGAATGTAACGCGCAGTCGCTTAATTTTTGTACAATTTTGTTCGTTAATATATAAAAAAGTTTGAAATTTGATCTAGAAACACGGAAAATAACTGATATTTGACTGAAAATTTTTTAGTGTATTTTGCTAAAATTTTCTGGTGAGTCGAAAATTGATTGAATTTTCATTTTTTGACAAGTTGAAACTAATGCGCACTGGGTTAATTTTTGTACAATTTTGTTCGTTAATATATGAAAAAGTTTGAAATTAGATCTAGAAACACGGAATATAATTGATATTTGGCTAAAAATTTTTTACTGTATTTTGCCAAATTTTTCTGACAAGTTAAAAATTGACTAAATATTCATTTTTTGACAATTTGAATGTAACGCGCAGTCGCTTAATTTTTGTACAATTTTGTTCGTTAATATATAAAAAAGTTTGAAATTTGATCTAGAAACACGGAAAATAACTGATATTTAACTGAAAATTTTTTAGTGTATTTTGCTAAAATTTTCTGGTGAGGCGAAAATTGATTGAATTTTTATATTTTGACAAGTTGAAACTAATGCGCAGTCGATTAATTTTTGTACAATTTTGTTTGGTAATATATGAAAAAGTTTGAAATTAGATCAAGAAACACGGAATATAATTGATATTTGGCTGGTAATTTTTTAGTGTATTTTGCTAAAATTTTCTGGTGAGGCGAAAATTGATTGAATTTTCATTTTTTGACAAGTTAAAAATAATGCGCACTGGGTTAATTTTTGTACAATTTTGTTCGTTAATATATGAAAAAGTTTGACATTAGATCTAAAAACACGGAAAATAATTGATATTTGGCTGAATATTTTTTAGTGTATTTTGCCAAAATTTTCTGGCAAGGTAAAAATTGACAAAATATTCATTTTTTGACAATTTAAATGTAACGCGCTGTCGCTTAATTTTTGTACAATTTTGTTCGTTAATATATAAAAAAGTTTGAAATTTGATCTAGAAACACGGAAAATAACTGATATTTGACTGAAAATTTTTTAGTGTATTTTCTTAAAATTTTCTGGTGAGGCGAAAATTGATTGAATTTTCATTTTTTGACAAGTTAAAACTAATGCGCACTGGGTTAATTTTTGTACAATTTTGTTCGTTCATATTTAAAAAAGTTTGAAATTTGATCTAAAAACACGTAAAATAACTGATATTTGACTGAAAATTTTTTAGTGTATTTTGCTAAAATTTTCTGGTGAGGCGAAAATTAATTGAATTTCAATTTTTTGTCAAGTTTAAACTAATGCGCAGTCGATTAATTTTTGTACAATTTTGTTTGGTAATATATGAAAAAGTTTGAAATTAGATCTAGAAACACGGAAAATAATTGATATTTGGCTGAATATTTTTTAGTGTATTTTGCCAAATTTTTCTGATAAGGCGAAAATTGATGGAATTTTAATTTTTTGACAAGTTGAAACTAATGCGCACTGGGTTAATTTTTGTACAATTTTGTTCGTTAATATATGAAAAAGTTTGAAATTAGATCTAGAAACACGGAATATAATTGATATTTGGCCAAAAATTTTTTACTGTATTTTGCCAAATTTTTCTGACAAGTTAAAAATTGACTAAATATTCATTTTTTGACAATTTGAATGTAACGCGCAGTCGCTTAATTTTTGTACAATTTTGTTCGTTAATATATAAAAAAGTTTGAAATTTGATCTAGGAACACGGAAAATAACTGATATTTAACTGAAAATTTTTTAGTGTATTTTGCTAAAATTTTCTGGTGAGGCGAAAATTGATTGAATTTTCATTTTTTGACAAGTTGAAACTAATGCGCACTGGGTTAATTTTTGTACAATTTTGTTCGTTAATATATAAAAAAGTTTAAAATTTGATCTAGAAACACGGAATATAATTGATATTTGGCTAAAAATTTTTTAAGTGTATTTTGCTAAAATTTTCTGGTGAGGCGAAAATTGATTGGATTTTAATTTTTTGTCAAGTTTAAACTAATGCGCAGTCGATTAATTTTTGTACAATTTTGTTTGGTAATATATGAAAAAGTTTAAAATTAGATTTAGAAACACGAAAAATAATTGATATTTGGCTGAAAATTTTTTAGTGTATTTTGCCAAATTTTTCTGGCAAGGCGAAAATTGATGGAATTTTATTTTTTGTCAAGTTTAAACTAATGCGCAGTCGATTAATTTTTGTACAATTTTGTTTGGTAATATATGAAAAAGTTTGAAATTAGATCTAGAAACACGGAAAATAATTGATATTTGGCTGAAAAATTTTTAGTGTATTTTGCTAAAATTTTCTAATGAGGCGAAAATTGATTGAATTTTCATTTTTTGACAAGTTAAAAATAATGCGCACTGGGTTAATTTTTGTACAATTTCGTTTGTTAATATATGAAAAAGTTTGAAATTAGATCTAAAAACACGGAAAATAATTGATATTTGGCTGAATATTTTTTAGTGTATTTTGCCAAATTTTTCTGGCAAGGTAAAAATTGACAAAATATTCATTTTTTGACAATTTGAAGTAACGCGCAGTCGCTTAATTTTTGTACAATTTTGTTCGTTAATATATAAAAAAGTTTGAAATTTGATCTAGAAACACGGAAAATAACTGATATTTGACTGAAAATTTTTAGTGTATTTTGCTAAAATTTTCTGGTGAGGCGAAAATTGATTGAATTTTCATTTTTTGTCAAGTTTAAACTAATGCGCAGTCGATTAATTTTTGTACAATTTTGTTTGGTAATATATGAAAAAGTTTGAAATTAAATCTAGAAACACTGAAAATAATTGATATTTGGCTGAATATTTTTTAGTGTATTTTGCCAAATTTTTCAGAAAAGGCGAAAATTGATGGAATTTTAATTTTTTGACAAGTTGAAACTAATGCGCACTGGGTTAATTTTTGTACAATTTTGTTCGTTAATATATGAAAAAGTTTGAAATTAGGTCTAGAAACACGGAATATAATTGATATTTGGCTGAAAATTTTTTAGTGTATTTTGCTAAAATTTTCTGTTGAGGCAAAAATTGATTGAATTTTCATTTTTTGACAAGTTAAAAATAATGCGCACTGGGTTAATTTTTGTACAATTTTGTTCGTTAATATATGAAAAAGTTTGAAATTAGATCTAAAAACACGGAAAATAATTGATATTTGGCTGAATATTTTTTAGTGTATTTTGCCAAATTTTTCTGGCAAGGTAAAAATTGACAAAATATTCATTTTTTGACAATTTGAATGTAACGCGCAGTCGCTTCATTTTTGTACAATTTTGTTCGTTAATATATAAAAAAGTTTGAAATTTGATCTAGAAACACGGAAAATAACTGATATTTGACTGAAAATTTTTTAGTGTATTTTCTTAAAATTTTCTGGTGAGGCGAAAATTGATTGAATTTTCATTTTTTGACAAGTTAAAACTAATGCGCACTGGGTTAATTTTTGTACAATTTTGTTCGTTCATATTTAAAAAAGTTTGAAATTTGATCTAAAAACACGTAAAATAACTGATATTTGACTGAAAATTTTTTAGTGTATTTTGCTAAAATTTTCTGGTGAGGCGAAAATTAATTGAATTTCAATTTTTTGTCAAGTTTAAACTAATGCGCAGTCGATTAATTTTTGTACAATTTTGTTTGGTAATATATGAAAAAGTTTGAAATTAGATCTAGAAACACGGAAAATAATTGATATTTGGCTGAATATTTTTTAGTGTATTTTGCCAAATTTTTCTGATAAGGCGAAAATTGATGGAATTTTAATTTTTTGACAAGTTGAAACTAATGCGCACTGGGTTAATTTTTGTACAATTTTGTTCGTTAATATATGAAAAAGTTTGAAATTAGATCTAGAAACACGGAATATAATTGATATTTGGCCAAAAATTTTTTACTGTATTTTGCCAAATTTTTCTGACAAGTTAAAAATTGACTAAATATTCATTTTTTGACAATTTGAATGTAACGCGCAGTCGCTTAATTTTTGTACAATTTTGTTCGTTAATATATAAAAAAGTTTGAAATTTGATCTAGGAACACGGAAAATAACTGATATTTAACTGAAAATTTTTTAGTGTATTTTGCTAAAATTTTCTGGTGAGGCGAAAATTGATTGAATTTTCATTTTTTGACAAGTTGAAACTAATGCGCACTGGGTTAATTTTTGTACAATTTTGTTCGTTAATATATAAAAAAGTTTAAAATTTGATCTAGAAACACGGAATATAATTGATATTTGGCTAAAAATTTTTTAAGTGTATTTTGCTAAAATTTTCTGGTGAGGCGAAAATTGATTGGATTTTAATTTTTTGTCAAGTTTAAACTAATGCGCAGTCGATTAATTTTTGTACAATTTTGTTTGGTAATATATGAAAAAGTTTAAAATTAGATTTAGAAACACGAAAAATAATTGATATTTGGCTGAAAATTTTTTAGTGTATTTTGCCAAATTTTTCTGGCAAGGCGAAAATTGATGGAATTTTATTTTTTGTCAAGTTTAAACTAATGCGCAGTCGATTAATTTTTGTACAATTTTGTTTGGTAATATATGAAAAAGTTTGAAATTAGATCTAGAAACACGGAAAATAATTGATATTTGGCTGAAAAATTTTTAGTGTATTTTGCTAAAATTTTCTAATGAGGCGAAAATTGATTGAATTTTCATTTTTTGACAAGTTAAAAATAATGCGCACTGGGTTAATTTTTGTACAATTTCGTTTGTTAATATATGAAAAAGTTTGAAATTAGATCTAAAAACACGGAAAATAATTGATATTTGGCTGAATATTTTTTAGTGTATTTTGCCAAATTTTTCTGGCAAGGTAAAAATTGACAAAATATTCATTTTTTGACAATTTGAAGTAACGCGCAGTCGCTTAATTTTTGTACAATTTTGTTCGTTAATATATAAAAAAGTTTGAAATTTGATCTAGAAACACGGAAAATAACTGATATTTGACTGAAAATTTTTAGTGTATTTTGCTAAAATTTTCTGGTGAGGCGAAAATTGATTGAATTTTCATTTTTTGTCAAGTTTAAACTAATGCGCAGTCGATTAATTTTTGTACAATTTTGTTTGGTAATATATGAAAAAGTTTGAAATTAAATCTAGAAACACTGAAAATAATTGATATTTGGCTGAATATTTTTTAGTGTATTTTGCCAAATTTTTCAGAAAAGGCGAAAATTGATGGAATTTTAATTTTTTGACAAGTTGAAACTAATGCGCACTGGGTTAATTTTTGTACAATTTTGTTCGTTAATATATGAAAAAGTTTGAAATTAGGTCTAGAAACACGGAATATAATTGATATTTGGCTGAAAATTTTTTAGTGTATTTTGCTAAAATTTTCTGTTGAGGCAAAAATTGATTGAATTTTCATTTTTTGACAAGTTAAAAATAATGCGCACTGGGTTAATTTTTGTACAATTTTGTTCGTTAATATATGAAAAAGTTTGAAATTAGATCTAAAAACACGGAAAATAATTGATATTTGGCTGAATATTTTTTAGTGTATTTTGCCAAATTTTTCTGGCAAGGTAAAAATTGACAAAATATTCATTTTTTGACAATTTGAATGTAACGCGCAGTCGCTTCATTTTTGTACAATTTTGTTCGTTAATATATAAAAAAGTTTGAAATTTGATCTAGAAACACGGAAAATAACTGATATTTGACTGAAAATTTTTTAGTGTATTTTCTTAAAATTTTCTGGTGAGGCGAAAATTGATTGAATTTTCATTTTTTGACAAGTTAAAACTAATGCGCACTGGGTTAATTTTTGTACAATTTTGTTCGTTCATATTTAAAAAAGTTTGAAATTTGATCTAAAAACACGTAAAATAACTGATATTTGACTGAAAATTTTTTAGTGTATTTTGCTAAAATTTTCTGGTGAGGCGAAAATTAATTGAATTTCAATTTTTTGTCAAGTTTAAACTAATGCGCAGTCGATTAATTTTTGTACAATTTTGTTTGGTAATATATGAAAAAGTTTGAAATTAGATCTAGAAACACGGAAAATAATTGATATTTGGCTGAATATTTTTTAGTGTATTTTGCCAAATTTTTCTGATAAGGCGAAAATTGATGGAATTTTAATTTTTTGACAAGTTGAAACTAATGCGCACTGGGTTAATTTTTGTACAATTTTGTTCGTTAATATATGAAAAAGTTTGAAATTAGATCTAGAAACACGGAATATAATTGATATTTGGCCAAAAATTTTTTACTGTATTTTGCCAAATTTTTCTGACAAGTTAAAAATTGACTAAATATTCATTTTTTGACAATTTGAATGTAACGCGCAGTCGCTTAATTTTTGTACAATTTTGTTCGTTAATATATAAAAAAGTTTGAAATTTGATCTAGGAACACGGAAAATAATTGATATTTGGCTGAATATTTTTTAGTGTATTTTGCCAAATTTTTCTGATAAGGCGAAAATTGATGGAATTTTAATTTTTTGACAAGTTGAAACTAATGCGCACTGGGTTAATTTTTGTACAATTTTGTTCGTTAATATATGAAAAAGTTTGAAATTAGATCTAGAAACACGGAATATAATTGATATTTGGCCAAAAATTTTTTACTGTATTTTGCCAAATTTTTCTGACAAGTTAAAAATTGACTAAATATTCATTTTTTGACAATTTGAATGTAACGCGCAGTCGCTTAATTTTTGTACAATTTTGTTCGTTAATATATAAAAAAGTTTGAAATTTGATCTAGGAACACGGAAAATAACTGATATTTAACTGAAAATTTTTTAGTGTATTTTGCTAAAATTTTCTGGTGAGGCGAAAATTGATTGAATTTTTATATTTTGACAAGTTGAAACTAATGCGCACTGGGTTAATTTTTGTACAATTTTGTTCGTTAATATATAAAAAAGTTTGAAATTTGATCTAGAAACAGAGAATATAATTGATATTTGGCTGAAAATTTTTTAGTGTATTTTGCTAAAATTTTCTGGTGAGGCGAAAATTGATTGAATTTTCATTTTTTGACAAGTTAAAAATAATGCGCACTGGGTTAATTTTTGTACAATTTTGTTCGTTAATATATGAAAAAGTTTGAAATTAGATCTAAAAACACGGAAAATAATTGATATTTGGCTGAATATTTTTTAGTGTATTTTGCTAAAATTTTCTAGTGAGGCGAAAATTAATTGAATTTTAATTTTTTGTCAAGTTTAAACTAATGCGCAGTCGATTAATTTTTGTACAATTTTGTTTGGTAATATATGAAAAAGTTTGAAATTAGAACTAGAAACACGGAAAATAATTGATATTTGGTTGAAAATTTTTTACTGTATTTTGCCAAATTTTTCAGGCAAGTTAAAAATTGACAAAATATTCATTTTTTGACAATTTGAATGTAACGCCCAGTCTCTTAATTTTTGTACATGTTTGTTCGTTAATATATAAAAAAGTTTGAAATTTGATCTAGAAACACGGAATATAATTGATATTTGGCTGAAAATTTTTTAGTGTATTTTGCTAAAATTTTCTGGTGAGGCGAAAATTGATTGAATTTTCATTTTTTGACAAGTTAAAAATAATGCGCACTGGGTTAATTTTTGTACAATTTTGTTCGTTAATATATGAAAAAGTTTGAAATTAGATCTAAAAACACGGAAAATAATTGATATTTGGCTGAATATTTTTTAGTGTATTTTGCTAAAATTTTCTAGTGAGGCGAAAATTAATTGAATTTTAATTTTTTGTCAAGTTTAAACTAATGCGCAGTCGATTAATTTTTGTACAATTTTGTTTGGTAATATATGAAAAAGTTTGAAATTAGAACTAGAAACACGGAAAATAATTGATATTTGGTTGAAAATTTTTTACTGTATTTTGCCAAATTTTTCAGGCAAGTTAAAAATTTACAAAATATTCATTTTTTGACAATTTGAATGTAACGCGCAGTCGCTTAATTTTTGTACAATTTTGTTCGTTAATATATAAAAAAGTTTGAAATTTGATCTAGAAACACGGAAAATAACTGATATTTAACTGAAAATTTTTTAGTGTATTTTGCTAAAATTTTCTGGTGAGGCGAAAATTGATTGAATTTTCATTTTTTGACAAGTTGAAACTAATGCGCACTGGGTTTATTTTTGTACAATTTTGTTCGTTAATATATAAAAAAGTTTGAAATTTGATCTAGAAACACGGAATATAATTGATATTTGGCTAAAAATTTTTAGTGTATTTTGCTAAAATTTTCTGGTGAGGCGAAAATTGATTGAATTTTAATTTTTTGTCAAGTTGAAACTAATGCGCACTGGGTTAATTTTTGTACAATTTTGTTTGTTAATATATGAAAAAGTTTGAAATTAGATCTAAAAACACGGAATATAATTGATATTTGGCCAAAAATTTTTTACTATATTTTGCCAAATTTTTCTGACAAGTTAAAAATTGACTAAATATTCATTTTTTGACAATTTGAATGTAACGCGCAGTCGCTTAATTTTTGTACAATTTTGTTCGTACATATATAAAAAAGTTTGAAATTTGATCTAGAAACACGTAAAATAACTGATATTTGACTGAAAATTTTTTAGTGTATTTTGCTAAAATTTTCTGGTGAGGCGAAAATTGATTGAATTTTCATTTTTTGACAAGTTGAAACTAATGCGCACTGGGTTTATTTTTGTACAATTTTGTTCGTTAATATATAAAAAAGTTTGAAATTTGATCTAGAAACACGGAATATAATTGATATTTGGCTGAAAATTTTTTAGTGTATTTTGCTAAAATTTTCTGGTGAGGCGAAAATTGATTGAATTTTCATTTTTTGACAAGTTAAAAATAATGCGCACTGGGTTAATTTTTGTACAATTTTGTTCGTTAATATATGAAAAAGTTTGAAATTAGATCTAAAAACACGGAAAATAATTGATATTTGGCTGAATATTTTTTAGTGTATTTTGCTAAAATTTTCTAGTGAGGCGAAAATTAATTGAATTTTAATTTTTTGTCAAGTTTAAACTAATGCGCAGTCGATTAATTTTTGTACAATTTTGTTTGGTAATATATGAAAAAGTTTGAAATTAGATCTAGAAACACGGAAAATAATTGATATTTGGCTGAAAATTTTTTACTGTATTTTGCCAAATTTTTCAGGCAAGTTAAAAATTGACAAAATATTCATTTTTTGACAATTTGAATGTAACGCGCAGTCGCTTAATTTTTGTACAATTTTGTTCGTTAATATATAAAAAAGTTTGAAATTTGATCTAGAAACACGGAAAATAACTGATATTTAACTGAAAATTTTTTAGTGTATTTTGCTAAAATTTTCTGGTGAGGCGAAAATTGATTGAATTTTCATTTTTTGACAAGTTGAAACTAATGCGCACTGGGTTTATTTTTGTACAATTTTGTTCGTTAATATATAAAAAAGTTTGAAATTTGATCTAGAAACACGGAATATAATTGATATTTGGCTAAAAATTTTTAGTGTATTTTGCTAAAATTTTCTGGTGAGGCGAAAATTGATTGAATTTTAATTTTTTGTCAAGTTGAAACTAATGCGCACTGGGTTAATTTTTGTACAATTTTGTTTGTTAATATATGAAAAAGTTTGAAATTAGATCTAAAAACACGGAATATAATTGATATTTGGCCAAAAATTTTTTACTATATTTTGCCAAATTTTTCTGACAAGTTAAAAATTGACTAAATATTCATTTTTTGACAATTTGAATGTAACGCGCAGTCGCTTAATTTTTGTACAATTTTGTTCGTACATATATAAAAAAGTTTGAAATTTGATCTAGAAACACGTAAAATAACTGATATTTGACTGAAAATTTTTTAGTGTATTTTGCTAAAATTTTCTGGTGAGGCGAAAATTGATTGAATTTTCATTTTTTGACAAGTTGAAACTAATGCGCACTGGGTTTATTTTTGTACAATTTTGTTCGTTAATATATAAAAAAGTTTGAAATTTGATCTAGAAACACGGAATATAATTGATATTTGGCTGAAAATTTTTTAGTGTATTTTGCTAAAATTTTCTGGTGAGGCGAAAATTGATTGAATTTTCATTTTTTGACAAGTTAAAAATAATGCGCACTGGGTTAATTTTTGTACAATTTTGTTCGTTAATATATGAAAAAGTTTGAAATTAGATCTAAAAACACGGAAAATAATTGATATTTGGCTGAATATTTTTTAGTGTATTTTGCTAAAATTTTCTAGTGAGGCGAAAATTAATTGAATTTTAATTTTTTGTCAAGTTTAAACTAATGCGCAGTCGATTAATTTTTGTACAATTTTGTTTGGTAATATATGAAAAAGTTTGAAATTAGAACTAGAAACACGGAAAATAATTGATATTTGGTTGAAAATTTTTTACTGTATTTTGCCAAATTTTTCAGGCAAGTTAAAAATTTACAAAATATTCATTTTTTGACAATTTGAATGTAACGCGCAGTCGCTTAATTTTTGTACAATTTTGTTCGTTAATATATAAAAAAGTTTGAAATTTGATCTAGAAACACGGAAAATAACTGATATTTAACTGAAAATTTTTTAGTGTATTTTGCTAAAATTTTCTGTTGAGGCGAAAATTGATTGAATTTTTATATTTTGACAAGTTGAAACTAATGCGCACTGGGTTAATTTTTGTACAATTTTGTTCGTTAATATATAAAAAAGTTTGAAATTTGATCTAGAAACAGAGAATATAATTGATATTTGGCTGAAAATTTTTTAGTGTATTTTGCTAAAATTTTCTGGTGAGGCGAAAATTGATTTAATTTTCATTTTTTGACAAGTTAAAAATAATGCGCACTGGGTTAATTTTTGTACAATTTTGTTCGTTAATATATGAAAAAGTTTGAAATTAGATCTAAAAACACGGAAAATAATTGATATTTGGCTGAATATTTTTTAGTGTATTTTGCTAAAATTTTCTAGTGAGGCGAAAATTAATTGAATTTTAATTTTTTGTCAAGTTTAAACTAATGCGCAGTCGATTAATTTTTGTACAATTTTGTTTGTTAATATATGAAAAAGTTTGAAATTAGAACTAGAAACACGGAAAATAATTGATATTTGGTTGAAAATTTTTTACTGTATTTTGCCAAATTTTTCAGGCAAGTTAAAAATTGACAAAATATTCATTTTTTGACAATTTGAATGTAACGCCCAGTCTCTTAATTTTTGTACATGTTTGTTCGTTAATATATAAAAAAGTTTGAAATTTGATCTAGAAACACGGAATATAATTGATATTTGGCTGAAAATTTTTTAGTGTATTTTGCTAAAATTTTCTGGTGAGGCGAAAATTGATTGAATTTTCATTTTTTGACAAGTTAAAAATAATGCGCACTGGGTTAATTTTTGTACAATTTTGTTCGTTAATATATGAAAAAGTTTGAAATTAGATCTAAAAACACGGAAAATAATTGATATTTGGCTGAATATTTTTTAGTGTATTTTGCTAAAATTTTCTAGTGAGGCGAAAATTAATTGAATTTTAATTTTTTGTCAAGTTTAAACTAATGCGCAGTCGATTAATTTTTGTACAATTTTGTTTGGTAATATATGAAAAAGTTTGAAATTAGAACTAGAAACACGGAAAATAATTGATATTTGGTTGAAAATTTTTTACTGTATTTTGCCAAATTTTTCAGGCAAGTTAAAAATTTACAAAATATTCATTTTTTGACAATTTGAATGTAACGCGCAGTCGCTTAATTTTTGTATAATTTTGTTCGTTAATATTTAAAAAAGTTTGATATTTGATCTAGAAACACGTAAAATAACTGATATTTGACTGAAAATTTTTTAGTGTATTTTGCTAAAATTTTCTAGTGAGGCGAAAATTGATTGAATTTTCATTTTTTGACAAGTTGAAACTAATGCGCACTGGGTTAATTTTTGTACAATTTTGTTCGTTAATATATAAAAAAGTTTGAAATTTGATCTAGAAACACGGAAAATAACTGATATTTAACTGAAAATTTTTTAGTGTATTTTGCTAAAATTTTCTGGTGAGGCGAAAATTAATTGAATTTTAATTTTTTGTCAAGTTTAAACTAATGCGCAGTCGATTAATTTTTGTACAATTTTGTTTGGTAATATATGAAAAAGTTTGAAATTAGATCTAGAAACACGGAAAATAATTGATATTTGGCTGAAAATTTTTTACTGTATTTTGCCAAATTTTTCAGGCAAGTTAAAAATTGACAAAATATTCATTTTTTGACAATTTGAATGTAACGCGCAGTCGCTTAATTTTTGTACAATTTTGTTCGTTAATATATAAAAAAGTTTGAAATTTGATCTAGAAACACGGAAAATAACTGATATTTAACTGAAAATTTTTTAGTGTATTTTGCTAAAATTTTCTGGTGAGGCGAAAATTGATTGAATTTTCATTTTTTGACAAGTTGAAACTAATGCGCACTGGGTTTATTTTTGTACAATTTTGTTCGTTAATATATAAAAAAGTTTGAAATTTGATCTAGAAACACGGAATATAATTGATATTTGGCTAAAAATTTTTAGTGTATTTTGCTAAAATTTTCTGGTGAGGCGAAAATTGATTGAATTTTAATTTTTTGTCAAGTTGAAACTAATGCGCACTGGGTTAATTTTTGTACAATTTTGTTTGTTAATATATGAAAAAGTTTGAAATTAGATCTAAAAACACGGAATATAATTGATATTTGGCCAAAAATTTTTTACTATATTTTGCCAAATTTTTCTGACAAGTTAAAAATTGACTAAATATTCATTTTTTGACAATTTGAATGTAACGCGCAGTCGCTTAATTTTTGTACAATTTTGTTCGTACATATATAAAAAAGTTTGAAATTTGATCTAGAAACACGTAAAATAACTGATATTTGACTGAAAATTTTTTAGTGTATTTTGCTAAAATTTTCTGGTGAGGCGAAAATTGATTGAATTTTCATTTTTTGACAAGTTGAAACTAATGCGCACTGGGTTTATTTTTGTACAATTTTGTTCGTTAATATATAAAAAAGTTTGAAATTTGATCTAGAAACACGGAATATAATTGATATTTGGCTGAAAATTTTTTAGTGTATTTTGCTAAAATTTTCTGGTGAGGCGAAAATTGATTGAATTTTCATTTTTTGACAAGTTAAAAATAATGCGCACTGGGTTAATTTTTGTACAATTTTGTTCGTTAATGTATGAAAAAGTTTGAAATTAGATCTAAAAACACGGAAAATAATTGATATTTGGCTGAATATTTTTTAGTGTATTTTGCTAAAATTTTCTAGTGAGGCGAAAATTAATTGAATTTTAATTTTTTGTCAAGTTTAAACTAATGCGCAGTCGATTAATTTTTGTACAATTTTGTTTGGTAATATATGAAAAAGTTTGAAATTAGAACTAGAAACACGGAAAATAATTGATATTTGGTTGAAAATTTTTTACTGTATTTTGCCAAATTTTTCAGGCAAGTTAAAAATTTACAAAATATTCATTTTTTGACAATTTGAATGTAACGCGCAGTCGCTTAATTTTTGTATAATTTTGTTCGTTAATATTTAAAAAAGTTTGATATTTGATCTAGAAACACGTAAAATAACTGATATTTGACTGAAAATTTTTTAGTGTATTTTGCTAAAATTTTCTGGTGAGGCGAAAATTGATTGAATTTTCATTTTTTGACAAGTTGAAACTAATGCGCACTGGGTTAATTTTTGTACAATTTTGTTCGTTAATATATAAAAAAGTTTGAAATTTGATCTAGAAACACGGAAAATAACTGATATTTAACTGAAAATTTTTTAGTGTATTTTGCTAAAATTTTCTGGTGAGGCGAAAATTAATTGAATTTTAATTTTTTGTCAAGTTTAAACTAATGCGCAGTCGATTAATTTTTGTACAATTTTGTTTGGTAATATATGAAAAAGTTTGAAATTAGATCTAGAAACACGGAAAATAATTGATATTTGGCTGAAAATTTTTTACTGTATTTTGCCAAATTTTTCAGGCAAGTTAAAAATTGACAAAATATTCATTTTTTGACAATTTGAATGTAACGCGCAGTCGCTTAATTTTTGTACAATTTTGTTCGTTAATATATAAAAAAGTTTGAAATTTGATCTAGAAACACGGAAAATAACTGATATTTAACTGAAAATTTTTTAGTGTATTTTGCTAAAATTTTCTGGTGAGGCGAAAATTGATTGAATTTTCATTTTTTGACAAGTTGAAACTAATGCGCACTGGGTTTATTTTTGTACAATTTTGTTCGTTAATATATAAAAAAGTTTGAAATTTGATCTAGAAACACGGAATAGAATTGATATTTGGCTAAAAATTTTTAGTGTATTTTGCTAAAATTTTCTGGTGAGGCGAAAATTGATTGAATTTTAATTTTTTGTCAAGTTGAAACTAATGCGCACTGGGTTAATTTTTGTACAATTTTGTTCGTTAATATATGAAAAAGTTTGAAATTAGATCTAGAAACACGGAATATAATTGATATTTGGCCAAAAATTTTTTACTGTATTTTGCCAAATTTTTCTGACAAGTTAAAAATTGACTAAATATTCATTTTTTGACAATTTGAATGTAACGCGCAGTCGCTTAATTTTTGTACAATTTTGTTCGTACATATATAAAAAAGTTTGAAATTTGATCTAGAAACACGTAAAATAACTGATATTTGACTGAAAATTTTTTAGTGTATTTTGCTAAAATTTTCTGGTGAGGCGAAAATTGATTGAATTTTCATTTTTTGACAAGTTGAAACTAATGCGCACTGGGTTTATTTTTGTACAATCTTGTTCGTTAATATATAAAAAAGTTTGAAATTTGATCTAGAAACACGGAATATAATTGATATTTGGCTAAAAATTTTTAGTGTATTTTGCTAAAATTTTCTGGTGAGGCGAAAATTGATTGAATTTTAATTTTTTGTCAAGTTGAAACTAATGCGCACTGGGTTAATTTTTGTACAATTTTGTTCGTTAATATATGAAAAAGTTTGAAAGTAGATCTAGAAACACGGAATATAATTGATATTTGGCCAAAAATTTTTTACTGTATTTTGCCAAATTTTTCTGACAAGTTAAAAATTGACTAAATATTCATTTTTTGACAATTTGAATGTAACGCGCAGTCGCTTAAATTTTGTACAATTTTGTTCGTACATATATAAAAAAGTTTGAAATTTGATCTAGAAACACGTAAAATAACTGATATTTGACTGAAAATTTTTTAGTGTATTTTGCTAAAATTTTCTGGTGAGGCGAAAATTGATTGAATTTTCATTTTTTGACTAGTTGAAACTAATGCGCACTGGGTTAATTTTTGTACAATTTTGTTCGTTAATATTTAAAAAAGTTTGAAATTTGATCTAGAAACACGTAAAATAACTGATATTTGACTGAAAATTTTTTAGTGTATTTTGCTAAAATTTTCTGGTGAGGCGAACACTAATTGAATTTTAATTTTTTGTCAAGTTTAAACCAATGCGCAGTCGATTAATTTTTGTACAATTTTGTTTGGTAATATATAAAAAAGTTTAAAATTAGATCTAGAAACACGGAAAATTATTGATATTTGGCTGAAAATTTTTTAGTGTATTTTGCTAAATTTTTCTGGCAAGGCGAAAATTGATGGAATTTTATTTTTTGTTAAGTTTAAACAAATGCGCAGTCGATTAATTTTTGTACAATTTTGTTTGGTAATATATGAAAAAGTTTGACATTAGATCTAGAAACACGGAAAATAATTGATATTTGGCTGAAAATTTTTTAGTGTATTTTGCCAAATTTTTCTGGCAAGGCGAAAATTGATGTAATTTTATTTTTTGTCAAGTTTAAACTAATGCGCAGTCGATTAAGTTTTGTACAATTTTGTTCGTTAATATATAAAAAAGTTTGAAATTTGATCTAGAAACACGGAAAATAACTGATATTTAACTGAAAATTTTTTAGTGTATTTTGCTAAAATTTTCTGGTGAGGCGAAAATTGATTGAATTTTCATTTTTTGACAAGTAGAAACTAATGCGCACTGGGTTAATTTTTGTACAATTTTGTTCGTTAATGTTTAAAAAAGTTTGAAATTTGATCTAGAAACACGTAAAATAACTGATATTTGACTGAAAATTTTTTAGTGTATTTTGCTAAAATTTTCTGGTGAGGCGAAAATTAATTGAATTTTAATTTTTTGTCAAGTTTAAACCAATGCGCAGTCGATTAATTTTTGTACAATTTTGTTTGGTAATATATAAAAAAGTTTGAAATTAGATCTAGAAACACGGAAAATAACTGATATTTGACTGAAAATTTTTTAGTGTATTTTGCTAAAATTTTCTGGTGAGGCGAAAATTAATTGAATTTCAATTTTTTGTCAAGTTTAAACTAATGCGCAGTCGATTAAATTTTGTACAATTTTGTTTGGTAATATATGAAAAAGTTTGAAATTAGATCTAGAAACACGGAAAATAATTGATATTTGGCTGAATATTTTTTAGTGTATTTTGCCAAAATTTTCTGGCAAGGTAAAAATTGACAAAATATTCATTTTTTGACAATTTAAATGTAACGCGCTGTCGCTTTATTTTTGTACAATTTTGTTCGTTAATATATAAAAAAGTTTGAAATTTGATCTAGAAACACGGAAAATAACTGATATTTGACTGAAAATTTTTTAGTGTATTTTCTTAAAATTTTCTGGTGAGGCGAAAATTGATTGAATTTTCATTTTTTGACAAGTTGAAACTAATGCGCACTGGGTTAATTTTTGTACAATTTTGTTTGGTAATATATGAAAAAGTTTGAAATTAGATCTAGAAACACGGAAAATAATTCATATTTGGCTGAAAATTTTTTAGTGTATTTTGCTAAAATTTTCTGGTGAGGCGAAAATTAATTGAATTTTAATTTTTTGTCAAGTTTAAACTAATGCGCAGTCGATTAATTTTTGTACAATTTTGTTTGGTAATATATGAAAAAGTTTGAAATTAGATCTAGAAACACGGAAAATAATTGATATTTGGCTGAATATTTTTTAGTGTATTTTGCCAAATTTTTCTGATAAGGCGAAAATTGATGGAATATTAATTTTTTGACAAGTTGAAACTAATGCGCACTGGGTTAATTTTTGTACAATTTTGTTCGTTAATATTTAAAAAAGTTTAAAATTTGATCTAGAAACACGTAAAATAACTGATATTTGACTGAAAATTTTTTAGTGTATTTTGCTAAAATTTTCTGGTGAGGCGAAAATTAATTGAATTTTAATTTTTTGTCAAGTTTAAACTAATGCGCAGTCGATTAATTTTTGTACAATTTTGTTTGGTAATATATGAAAAAGTTTGAAATTAGATCTAGAAACACGGAAAATAATTCATATTTGGCTGAAAATTTTTTAGTGTATTTTGCTAAAATTTTCTGGTGAGGCGAAAATTAATTGAATTTTAATTTTTTGTCAAGTTTAAACTAATGCGCAGTCGATTAATTTTTGTACAATTTTGTTTGGTAATATATGAAAAAGTTTGAAATTAGATCTAGAAACACGGAAAATAATTGATATTTGGCTGAATATTTTTTAGTGTATTTTGCCAAATTTTTCTGATAAGGCGAAAATTGATGGAATATTAATTTTTTGACAAGTTGAAACTAATGCGCACTGGGTTAATTTTTGTACAATTTTGTTCGTTAATATTTAAAAAAGTTTAAAATTTGATCTAGAAACACGTAAAATAACTGATATTTGACTGAAAATTTTTTAGTGTATTTTGCTAAAATTTTCTGGTGAGGCGAAAATTAATTGAATTTTAATTTTTTGTCAAGTTTAAACTAATGCGCAGTCGATTAATTTTTGTACAACTTTGTTTGGTAATATATGAAAAAGTTTGAAATTAGATCTAGAAACACGGAAAATAATTGATATTTGGCTGAAAATTTTTTACTGTATTTTGCCAAATTTTTCAGGCAAGTTAAAAATTGACAAATTATTCATTTTTTGACAATTTGAATGTAACGCGCAGTCGCTTAATTTTTGTACAATTTTGTTCGTTAATATATAAAAAAGTTTGAAATTTGATCTAGAAACACGGAAAATAACTGATATTTAACTGAAAATTTTTTAGTGTATTTTGCTAAAATTTTCTGGTGAGGCGAAAATTAATTGAATTTTCATTTTTTGACAAGTTGAAACTAATGCGCACTGGGTTTATTTTTGTACAATTTTGTTCGTTAATATATAAAAAAGTTTGAAATTTGATCTAGAAACACGGAATATAATTGATATTTGGCTGAAAATTTTTTAGTGTATTTTGCCAAATTTTTCTGGCAAGGCGAAAATTGATGGAATTTTATTTTTTGTCAAGTTTAAACTAATGCGCAGTCGATTAATTTTTGTACAATTTTGTTTGGTAATATATGAAAAAGTTTGAAATTAGATCTAGAAACACGGAAAATAATTGATATTTGGCTGAATATTTTTTAGTGTATTTTGCCAAATTTTTCTGATAAGGCGAAAATTGATGGAATTTTAATTTTTTGACAAGTTGAAACTAATGCGCACTGGCTTAATTTTTGTACAATTTTGTTCGTTAATATTTAAAAAAGTTTGAAATTTGATCTAGAAACACGTAAAATAACTGATATTTGACTGAAAATTTTTTAGTGTATTTTGCTAAAATTTTCTGGTGAGGCTAAAATTAATTGAATTTTAATTTTTTGTCAAGTTTAAACTAATTTGCAGTCGATTAATTTTTGTACAATTTTGTTTGGTAATATATGAAAAAGTTTGAAATTAGATCTAGAAACACGGAAAATAATTGATATTTGGCTGAAAATTTTTTAGTGTATTTTGCCAAATTTTTCTGGCAAAGCGAAAATTGATGGAATTTTATTTTTTGTCAAGTTTAAACTAATGCGCAGTCGATTAATTTTTGTACAATTTTGTTCGTTAATATATAAAAAAGTTTGAAATTTGATCTAGAAACACGGAAAATAACTGATATTTGACTGAAAATTTTTTAGTGTATTTTGCTAAAATTTTCTGGTGAGGCGAAAATTGATTGAATTTTAATTTTTTGTCAAGTTTAAACTAATGCGCAGTCGATTAATTTTTGTACAATTTTGTTTGGTAATATATGAAAAAGTTTGAAATTAGATCTATAAACACGGAAAATAATTGATATTTGGCTGAAAATTTTTTAGTGTATTTTGCCAAATTTTTCTGGCAAGGCGAAAATTGATGGAATTTTAATTTTTTGTCAAGTTTAAACTAATGCGCAGTCGATTAATTTTTGTACAATTTTGTTTGGTAATATATGAAAAAGTTTGAAATTTGATCTAGAAACACGGAATATAATTGATATTTGGCTAAAAATTTTTAGTGTATTTTGCTAAAATTTTCTGGTGAGGCGAAAATTGATTGAATTTTAATTTTTTGTCAAGTTGAAACTAATGCGCACTGGGTTAATTTTTGTACAATTTTGTTCGTTAATATATGAAAAAGTTTGAAATTAGATCTAGAAACACGGAATATAATTGATATTTGGCCAAAAATTTTTTACTGTATTTTGCCAAATTTTTCTGACAAGTTAAAAATTGACTAAATATTCATTTTTTGACAATTTGAATGTAACGCGCAGTCGCTTAATTTTTGTACAATTTTGTTCGTACATATATAAAAAAGTTTGAAATTTGGTCTAGAAACACGTAAAATAACTGATATTTGACTGAAAATTTTTTAGTGTATTTTGCTAAAATTTTCTGGTGAGGCGAAAATTGATTGAATTTTCATTTTTTGACAAGTTGAAACTAATGCGCAGTCGATTAATTTTTGTACAATTTTGTTTGGTAATATATAAAAAAGTTTGAAATTAGATCTAGAAACACGGAAAATAACTGATATTTGACTGAAAATTTTTTAGTGTATTTTGCTAAAATTTTCTGGTGAGGCGAAAATTGATTGAATTTTAATTTTTTGTCAAGTTTAAACTAATGCGCAGTCGATTAATTTTTGTACAATTTTGTTTGGTAATATATGAAAAAGTTTGAAATTAGATCTAGAAACACGTAGAATAACTGATATTTGTCTGAAAATTTTTTAGTGTATTTTGCTAAAATTTTCTGGTGATGCGAAAATTGATGGAATTTTAATTTTTTGTCAAGTTTAAACTAATGCGCAGTCGATTAATTTTTGTACAATTTTGTTTGGTAATATATGAAAAAGTTTGAAATTAGATTTAGAAACACGGAAAATATTTGATATTTGGCTAAAAATTTTTTACTGTATTTTGCCAAATTTTTCAGGCAAGTTAAAAATTGACAAAATATTCATTTTTTGACAATTTGAATGTAACGCGCAGTCGCTTAATTTTTGTACAATTTTGTTCGTTAATATATAGAAAAGTTTGAAATTTGATCTCGAAACACGTAAAATAACTGATATTTGTCTGAATATTTTTTAGTGTATTTTGCTAAAATTTTCTGGTGATGCGAAAATTGATTGAATTTTCATTTTTTGACAAGTTGAAACTAATGCGCACTGGGTTAATTTTTGTACAATTTTGTTCGTTAATATTTAAAAAAGTTTAAAATTTTATCTAGAAACACGTAAAATAACTGATATTTGACTGAAAATTTTTTAGTGTATTTTGCTAAAATTTTCTGGTGAGGCGAAAATTGATTGAATTTTAATTTTTTGTCAAGTTTAAACTAATGCGCAGTCGATTAATTTTTGTACAATTTTGTTTGGTAATATATGAAAAAGTTTGAAATTAGATCTAGAAACACGGAAAATAATTGATATTTGGCTGAAAATTTTTTACTGTATTTTGCCAAATTTTTCAGGCAAGTTAAAAATTGACAAAATATTCATTTTTTGACAATTTGAATGTAACGCGCAGTCGCTTAATTTTTGTACAATTTTGTTCGTTAATATATAAAAAAGTTTGAAATTTGATCTAGAAACACGTAAAATAACTGATATTTGTCTGAAAATTTTTTAGTGTATTTTGCTAAAATTTTCTGGTGATGCGAAAATTGATTGAATTTTCATTTTTTGACAAGTTGAAACTAATGCGCACTGGGTTAATTTTTGTACAATTTTGTTCGTTAATATTTAAAAAAGTTTGAAATTTGATCTAGAAACACGTAAAATAACTGATATTTGACTGAAAATTTTTTAGTGTATTTTGCTAAATTTTTCTGGTGAGGCGAAAATTAATTGAATTTTAATTTTTTGTCAAGTTTAAACTAATGCGCAGTCGATTAATTTTTGTAGAATTTTGTTTGGTAATATATGAACAAGTTTGAAATTAGATCTAGAAACACGGAAAATAATTGATATTTGGCTGAAAATTTTTTACTGTATTTTGCCAAATTTTTTAGGCAAGTTAAAAATTGACAAAATATTCATTTTTTGACAATTTGAATGTAATATAATTACTTATTATAAAAAAAGTTTGAAATTTGATCTAGAAACATGGAAAATAACTGATATTTAACTGAAAATTTTTTAGTGTATTTTGCTAAAATTTTCTGGTGAGGCGAAAATTGATTGAATGTTCATTTTTTGACAAGTTGAAACTAATGCGCACTGGGTTAATTTTTGTACAATTTTGTTCTTTAATATATGAAAAAGTTTGAAATTAGATCTAGAAACACGGAAAATAATTGATATTTGGCTGAAAATTTTTTACTGTATTTTGCAAAATTTTTCAGGCAAGTTAAATATACTAAATATTCATTTTTTGACAATTTGAATGTAACGCGCAGTCGCTTAATTTTTGTACAATTTTGTTCGTTAATATATAAAAAAGTTTGAAATTAGATCTAGAAACACGGAAAATACTTGATATTTGGCTGAAAATTTTTTAGTGTATTTTGCCAAATTTTTCTGGCAAGGCAAAAATTGATTAAATTTTCACTTTTTGACAATTTGAATGTAACGCGCATTGGGTTAATTTTTGTTTAACTTTGTTCGTTAATATATGAAAAAGTTAGAAATTAGATCTAGAAATACGGAAATTAAATGATATTTGGCTGAAAATTTTTTAGAGTATTTTGGCAAATATTTCTGGCAAGGCAAAAATGCATTGAATTTTCATTTTTTCACAAGTTGTAATCAATGCGCAGTAGCTCAATTTATGTTTAATTTTGTTTGTTTAGAGATGAAAAATTTTGAAATTAGATCTAGAAATGTGGAAAATAATTGATATTTGACTGAAATTTTTTTAGTGTATTTTGCCCATTATTTCTGGCAAGGCATAATTATGAAGGAATGTTCCCATATGTATAATAAACGGACAAAATTATTGTTTCAGATATAGATAATGTTTTAGCATTTCAAATTTTTTTGCGTAAATTGATATTTTCCTTTTTAATTTTATCCGAATGTTTTTATTAGGGGTGGTTTTCAGGTGTGGATATTTTTTGTTACTAATTTACAAAGTTAGGGTGTATATTTTTGAGTATGTTTTACTCTTTCAGATTGTGATTAGATTTTTTTTTGAACGAATTTTTATTTTTTTAATAATTTTGTCAGAATATCATCCTTTAGGGTGGTTTTCATGGGTTGATCATTTTTTTTATTAATTCAAATAATTAAATTGTATATTTTTGATTATGATCAACCATTTTAGATTTTGATTAGATTTTTTTGTGCAAATTGATTGTTGTGCCCTTTTCTGCTACTACCTGTCGTACATTTTAATTTTTGTTATCTTAATATCTCAATTTTTTTTTTGTGTAATTAAAGTTTTATTTTTTTAATTGTTAATTTTGTGGTAGATAAATATTTTATTTTTATTTGGATTTAATTAGTTTACTTTTAAATTTAATTTTATTAATTGTAACATTTTGTTCTTAAGAAATGAAATAATTATGCTTTCAATAATGATCAGAATTGATTAATCAATTATTTTTGTTTAAACTTTTGATTTTTGTACTGATATATTCTTTAAGTCAACAAGAGTGATTTGATTTTCGTGCGGAAAAGCACGTGACCTCCTCTGATTGGTGGTCAATCTGTGCAGATTAGTTGGCTTAAACAACTTACTTATTTTCGCTATTTTTATTATTAATTTGCCAATTTTTAAAGATTGTGCAAGTGCAATCTGATTGAGGAGGCATCCCTTAATCATTTGCAATAATTTTGAACTCATTTTATATTGTTGTTTTGCTTTGGGTTGACGGAATTCAGTTCTTTATGTTTTCTTTTAGAAATTAACTATTTATTTCTTTGTATATTGTCTGGCTTCTTTAAAACAATAAGTTTTATCATAATAAGTCGTTTAGGAATTTAGATTTTTGCTTTTTTACATATTTTCCAGCAAAACACATAATATGGACTTGCAGTTTAAGAAAAAGATTTGTTGTTTGTCTAGAAGTTAATCGAGATAGCTCACTTGGTTAGGCGTTAGGTTTTAGTTAGTTGCGTGCGGCGAACCCGGGTTCGATTCCCTGTCCCCCCAAATTTGTTTTTAAAAAATATCCTCATTATGTGAGGTTCTCGCAGTTAATTGTAGCAACAATTAATCTTAATTCGTTCACTTTTATACTAATTTGTATTTCTAAAATTCTTTTTTAATTTATTAAATTTAAAAATTGTATTTATTAACTGAAATATAACTTTTATTAATTTTAAGCTATACATAACCTTTATGTGTAGTTTACAACCCAAGCTGTTCATTGTTTTTTGTATTTTGCTGTTTAGAATCGTTTATTTCTTAAAAAATCATTTATTTTAGCGATTTGTGGCATTTTTTTTTGACGTAATTTTTCTGACGTGATTTACTTGACGTCGCGAAAAAACGTCATGTAATTTACGTCAAGCGCGTATGACATACATTTTATGTCATAAACTTTCGTAAGGGTTATCTAAGTTTAAATATTGAAAACTATCATAAACTTATTATTTATTGTATTGTTGTTATGTTTAAATCTTTTGAAAATTATATATAAAGATTACAATTTTGTTTTAAGAATTTTTTATTAATTAGTAATGATAATATTATTTATATTAAAATAAATTGTTTAATATTTTTGTTTAAAACAAATAATATACTAAAACTGTTTTTAATAAGGGAGTGTTATAATATTACGTTGATTTATACAAAGTTTTGGATAAATTAGTTTTATATTAATATAAATATTAAATAAGTGTCAAATTCATGCTTCCAAAGTATAATTTTATAAATACCGAAAACATACACTGAGAAAAAAGGTTTAGTTTTAGAAACAATATTTTTTAGTTGGACATTGTTGGTTGTAACAAGAATATTTTTATTAGTACAACAAAAGGATATGGTTGGCGTAACACATCAAGTTGTTTGGGACAACAATATTATTTTGTTGCTCTTATTTGGTTGAACCAAACACAATTTTGTTGTGACAACCAAACATAATTTGGTTGTGAAAACCAAACAGAAATTGGTTTTGACATCCAAACATAATTTGGTTGTGACAATCAAACAATTGTTAAAAAAAATTGATGATTAGTTTGTAAGTAAGCTGCCGATAATAATATAAATAAAATTTAAATAAAAACCAATACCAGACGGTCGGCCCAACCTGGGTGTGATAGTTGAGCCAACGGTGTCTGTTACTGAACTGTCTAGATATAAGGTTTATTCCTTATTGGTCATTCATATATCTCTCATAGGCTGGTGGTTAGCCTACTGGACTGGCAGGTGGAAAACCCGGGTACGAATCTTCATGACTAATGACATTTTTCTGTTTTAGGTTTTCATTAATATTAAATTTCTACATTCTCATCTGACTATATTTGTGTAATTAAAAATATTAAATTTGAATTATGTAATTATATGTGTTGGCGAACCGAATGTTTGTACCTGGGTTAGTTAGATTTAAAATAGAAATTTTTTTATGGCAACCAAAATAACCAAAATAACAACCAAATAATTTGGTTGGCTCAAACAAATTTTCGTTGCTATGACTAAACATTTTTCTCAAAATGAACTTAATGAATATTTCAGAAAATATTTTTCTTCGTGCAGTTGTGCATGCGCAGTAGGTTTTTGTAAGCTTTACAGATGCGCAATAGGTTTTATAATAATTTACAAATGCGCAGTTAATAAAATCTCAAAACAGAATGGATTTCTAACAATTTAAACGTAAACGGAAACCAAAAAACATGTAAACAAAAAAGTCATATACATTGCGCAGGACATATAATTTTGGAAAGTAAAATATACGTAAGACATTTTGCACATATAAATAGTTGAAATTTTAATTTTCGTTGGACTTAAAAAAAAAAGAAGAAGAAGAAGAAGGTATCAACTATTAAGCTTAGTTAGATCCCACACTGCATTACTGCGCATGTGTTATTGTCATAAAGCATTACTGCGCATGTGTAATTGCCATAGAGCATTACTGCGCATGTGTAACTGCCATAAACATATAGTGCGCATGTGTCATGAACATAATGATCAAGTGCGCATAAGAATTAATGATATTGACTTACTGCGCATACAAATGGACCATTTTGATCAGCTGCGCATGCGTCACTATCATGGCACACTACTACACTTAATTGTATAAGTGCCTACGTTATAAAAATATTAATAGCTCAAAAAGATTTTAAGAACATTGATTTTAAAAGTTGCTTATAAAGAAAAGTAGTGAACCAAGTGGAAGGGGAAGAACGACTGAACGACTAATTTCTGTTGACGACAAAGGTTTCGTCTTAATATAATAAGAGATTACTACATAGAAATTCTCGAAAATTTTAGAACCCTTTTTTCTAAATGAATAAGTGAATGTTTAAAAAAAAATTTTACACTACAATTAACTTGAAAATTTCTAATGGTACGTTGATTAATTTTTAACCCCCCCCCCCCGTGTACCCCAAGAAAAAGCTTTTTAAAAATATGAAAAGACCGGTGGGTTATCATAGATTTTATATCAAGTATATAAAGAAAATACGCCTTGAAATGTAAAAAATTTTTATTTTTTAATTGACATGATAATATTCTGATAGTATGTTGATAAATTTTTACACCTCCCCCTTTAATTTTAAGAAGAACGTAAAGAATCAGCATTCGAAAACATTTGTGTTCAATTTTATTAGAATTTATACGTGTTAGACAAAAAAAAATTATGTTTTACAAATTTTAAAATGTTTTTAAATTTAATTAAAATAATATAAAATTTCATCAAATATTTACAAATTTTACAAAATAAGTGGGGGGGGGGGTTGAGATAATTATCTGACATAATTAAAAAAGAATGTAACAACTACTAAGCTTAGTTAGATCCCACACTGCATTACTGCGCATGTGTAACTGCCATAAACATATAGTGCGCATGTGTCATTAACATAATGATCAAGTTCGCATAAGAATTAATGATATCGACTTACTGCGCATACAAATGGACCATTTTGATCAACTGCGCATGCGTCACTATCATGGCACACTACTACACTTAATTGTATAAGTGCCTACGTTATAAAAATATTAATAGCTCAAAAAGATTTTAAGAAAATTGATTTTAAGGTATTAGTCGCGTAAAATGATTTTCGTCAGATTTTTTTAAAACTTTGTATCTGTATTCATGAGGTATTTATCTATGAAATGAGATCTATCCTATTAACTTTGACCACTTCTGAGCTTCAAAATATTAATTCAAAGTTTATACCTTTTACATGCAATAGCACAAAATGCATGTAAAAAATGTCTCTTATATTCATTTATAAAAAAACAAGTCGTCAGATTTTCAAATAAAACTACTAAGTTACACATTGAGATAAAATAAGTCCTTTAAAAAAAAATTTCCTTTATTGACTACGCCGTATAAAAAATACAATAATTTAAAAATTCATAATTTTTCATTTTCACGTGGTTTCATTGAAAAATGTCGAAAACGTGTAAGCAATACATCACGATAACTTATAGTACCTGACTAAAAATTGTGAAAATTAGATATATTACATTAGAAGAGGTCACAAGGAAGCAAGTGAGTTGATATAAAAGTTTATTTATTGTTCTTTTTATTTTGCGGGAGTTTTGCGGGAGCATTTACGCGACTAATACCTTAAAAGTTGCTTATAAAGAAAAGTAGTGAACCAAGTGGAAGGGGAAGAACAACTGAACGACGAATTTCTGTTGACGACAAAGGTTTCGTCTTAATATAATAAGAGATAGTATATTACGATACTAGGCCGGAAAGGTGGATTTCCTGGCAAGCGGGATATAAGGCCTCGACTTCGCCTTCTTTACGGTAATCAGCTTTCTGCAGGCGCGGATCCAGCGGGGGGCGATGGGCGCGATCGCCCCTCCCAAAAGCCTTAGATTATCATATGAGAGAGAGAGAGGGAGATAGCACTATATTCTTATCTCTTTCTATCTCATATATTGCCCCTTCCAGCCTTCAGCCATATTTGTTTACTATTTCCACTTTTGAGGTCGGTGTTAGCCATAGAGGTAAAAGAATAGTGGACGCGAGTCAGTACGAACTCTATATAGGTGGGAGCGTCAGGTTGATATAGAAAGAGTCAGTTAGTGCTTAACGTCCCCTCTTTTTACTCTCTCTAGAGACGAATACGGTCAGAAACTTAAGAAACAAAGACAACAGAGGGGATGTTATACACTAGCTGACTCTTTCTATCAGCTTGATGCGTTTTTAGGTCTCTTGCGTCCTCCCAGGCGCGCAGGGACGATGATTTGAGGCTTTATAAAGCTTGACTGAGGACTGGTCAATATTGATTGAGGATTGGTGAGTCGGAGAAAGCAAGACTCGTCCAAGCTAGAATGTAACAGCGATTCAAGCCTGACGCTCCAAGCTTGGTTGAGGATTGGAGTCCAAGACTCAATCAATGTATTATGTTGTTAATAATGATAATTCTTATAATTATAATAATAATAATAATAATAATATTATTATTATGAATTATATTATTATATTACACAAGCCTGCAAAAAACAATTTTTTTCTGTTGTTTGAGATCGGTAAGTCATTTCCCGTAGTTTTTGATGCGCTGAATTCAAATCTGGTACGGAAAACCTCCCATCACGTCAGGATTTTGAGAAAAGTGGGGGTAAAACTCCCAAAAATCACGTTTTTGGCACTTTTTGAAAATTTGTAACGAGCAATTCCGACGTGCTAGAGACTTGTCATAGAGGTTAAATTCAAGCTTGAACCCTATACTTTACGATGATATAATGATATTGGCAACAATATGCAAAATTAACTGTCAAACATGGTTTTTTTGACAGTTGTCAAGCATAAAAAATGTCTTTCACTGTCGGTAAATACAACTATTTTAAAAATTGATTGGATTCGCTTGATACTTGTTACTCGGGGGTTTTATGGGTCGTTTAATACGAATATGTAATCAGATTTCAAAAATTCAAAATGTCGGATCCAATATGGCGGACGATTTTGTTAAAAATTGATTGGTTTCGTTTAGAACCGCCATATTGGATCCGCCATTTTGAATTTTTGAAATCTGATTACATATTCGTATTCAGCGACCCCAAAAACGCCCAAGTAACAAGTATCAAGCGAATCCAATCAATTTTTAAAATAGTTGTATTTACCGACAGTGAAAGACATTTTTTATGCTTGACAACTGTCAAAAAAACCATGTTTGACAGTTAATTTTGCATATTGTTGCCAATATCATTATATCATCGTAAAGTATAGGGTTCAAGCTTTAATTTAACCTTTATGACAAGTCTCTAGCACGTCGGAATTGCTCGGTACAAATTTTCAAAAAGTGCCAAAAACGTGATTTTTGGGAGTTTTACCCCCACTTTTCTCAAAATCCTGACGTGATGGGAGGTTTTCCTTACCGAATTTGAATTCAGCGCATCAAAAACTACGGGAAATGACTTACCGATCTCAAACAACAGAAAAAAATTGTTTTTTGCAGGCTTGTGTTATTTATAATTATAAATACAATAATAATATTATTATTATCATTTTTCTTAATTACTGTACTGCTGCAGATTATCATAAAATTAATAAAATAAAAAAATTCTTTAATGTTCATCTATAATTATTTAAATTGATATTCTTCAGATTGTTTTTTTTTATAGCTTAAGATTAATTGCACATTTACACACTTAATTATTATCGACTTAAGATTAATTAACAATTTTAATACATATAAACACTTAACCTATGAAATTAAATTTCGCACGCTCAAGGGGGGATCGAACCCACGGCCCTATAGACGAATTCGCTCGCGGTGAACGCACGCTATTAGTACCACTCGGCTACGACGGGTAGTTGAGAGTCAATAGAAATAACTTTGTGAGGTTCAGACCTGGATTATGTGCTATTTACATTTTAATAGTTCTGGAACATATTCATTATCAAAAATAAATGAATAGAATTTATTTATCCTTCGTTTATACTGATATACAGTTTATACAATCCAATCTCCTAACTTATTAATATTTTATAAATAAATATTTTTGTAAAATATTTGCAAAATATGTAAACAAAATTAACTAATAATTTATCATTTTTATTTATAACTTTAATTTAACCCCTTGACTGCCATGGCAAAGATTTGATTTCCAAAATATTTGCCATCGGCAGTTAAGGGGTTAGTTATTATATGTAGGCTTCGATTTTCTAATATGCTTGTGTATTTTCCAAATATTTTTAAATATCGAGAATATTCTAAATTAACCCCTTAACTGTCGTTGGCAAAGATTTTGAAAATGAAATCTTTGCCATGGCAGTTAAGGGGTTAATAATATTATTTAAATAATTAATTTCAATAATATATAATACAAAAGTAAATTATAAAAATTGTTTATATACAATGTATTGAAGGGCACTTTTATTTAAATAAAGAAATTTATTCAATTTGTACAATTAAAGTTTTTTGAAATGAATGATTTTACAAAATTACGCTATCGAGCACGTAATCATATCTTCAATATTTTTCAAATTTGAAAATTGTCTTTAAAATATTTCGTTTGGTTATGATTCTTTGAAATTTATTTTTTTAAAATAAGAAAATAATTGTTTACAAATTTAATTTACTTCTAATATATCTTACAATTAAGTAAAAATATATAATTTTTGTTTGTTTATTTATAGTTTATTTTATACAAAATTAATAGTAAATATTCATAAAATTACTAAATCTGCAGCAGTTGTAATATTTATTATTTAATTAATAATACTTTTTATATGTATATACTTTAATATATAACAAAATATGTAATGTGATAAGTTGAGCAATTGTGTCACAGTTGATTCAAGCTTGAATCTAGATTGGATGTTCAAGCTTCGCGCATGAGGATTCAAGCAGTCTTGAATCAAGCATGGAATGAGCATTGGTGTCCAATCTTGAACCAATATTGAACGACAGTGATTTAAAGACTGTTCCCAGTCTCGGTTACCCACTCTGGGTGTCAAAGCTAGAATCAAGCCTACACCCAGCGTCAGCATTAGTTTCTCGCGCCTGGGCTCTATTCTTATACCTCTATGGTGTTAGCGCGCTTTACTGGCCACCTTGCAAAGCGTTTTACAAAATGTTCCTGGATCAGCTGAATTCTTGTTTGGAAATTCGATTTGCCCGCCCGACTTTTGCAAAACCGAGGCCAAGCCGAGGATTTTGCTGGTCTGGACTGGCATCAATAAAAGTAAAAACATTTAAAAAGTTAAGTATCTTATCAGTCACCTAGATTTTTTATTTATTTATTTTTTAATTTTAGTACTGAACAACATGTTTAGTATTTAATGTGTCAAAATATCAGAGACAATTATTATTACTGATTGTTTTGTTTCATTTTGATAGATGATTTAAAATATATTTTTAGTTATTTTAAGTAATATAACAATTTTGTAATTGATAAGATACTTACCAAGAAGGTTAGAACTGAGAATAAACAATGTTTTGATTCTATTTTTGTAAATATTGTGTGGTTATTAAGTTAAACACAATTCCTGTCAAAAATCACAACACAGAAACCATGATGAACTTTGCTATCATAGCGAGCCACAAACTCTTGTAGTCAATCACAGCGCACGATAGTTCAAGCAGGCCGCAATAGTCGTTGTTCCTAGAACGAAATTACTCCAGGAAGAGCCCTATCCTTTCGGATAGGAAAAGAAGAAAAATAAGTTCTTTTATGGATTAGTTACGTCATAGGAATTTGCCGTGTGGGTCGAAAGATTTATCTGTGATGATATAAATAAATAATGAATTGACTAAAGCACAATTTAATTTATTTTTAAAATTAGCATTGTTTAAACAATCATTAATTAACAAATACATAGTTTTGTTGTTTTAAGTCGTAAAGGCTTTGTTCTTTTGACATATTTCCTTGAATTTAAACTATTTTTTAAATTTTTTATAAAATTAAACAACACTGAAAAAAATACTGTGATGAGATTAGACATTTGAATATGGTTGACAGGTTATGTAGGAGTTTGCCATAATGCATCTGGGCGCCACTGTCCATTTTACCTAACCTTACAATATGACTCGCGGTTTCACACAGCCGTATGGCTAAAACACCAATACGTATGGCAGTTCCCAAAACAGCAATAAAATATTGCCAATCTGTCCATAATTATCGCAGTTCCACGGAAATATTTTTTTCAGTGAATTATTAATAAAAAGTGTTATTATTAACAATTTTATAAACAATTAATTTCTCCATATCGTTATGTACATATTTGGATGTACAGCTTTCATCAAACATGCTTTAACATTTGGAACCAGATTTTTCACGTAAATTAGGTAACATTTACATTGGATTAATAAGAGTAAAATAAAAATAAAAATTATTAAATTCTAGGTACATAATATAAATGTTATTTCGTTAAAACATAAAATATAAAACAGGGACTGACACGAAACCGAAACAAAATATATTTTATTTTTGTTTCATTTCGGTTTTGAAAAACTGAAACAAAATATCAATTTAATTTTAATTTGTGTTGAACCTGAAACGAAAAGGCTCTGAATTACGTTTTCGTCTCATGCCCGAAACGAAAAGGCTTCGAATTTTGTTTTCGTTTCATGCCCGAAACGAAAATCGGCTCCGAATTCCGTTTTTGTTTCTCATAAAAAAGGCTCTAAATTTCACAAAAACAATTTTAAACACAATTTTTTTCTTGCAGGAGACGAAAACGAAATTCAGAATCTTTTCGTTTCGGGCATGAGACTGAAACGAAATTCGGAGTTGATTTTCGTTTCGGGCATGAGACGAAAACGTAATTCAGAGCCTTTTCGTTTCAGGCTCAATACAAAACAATATTGATTGTACATTTTTGTTTCGTCACAACAATTCAAAACAGAAACAGAATTCGGTTTTCGTGTCAGTCCCTGATATAAAAACATGAAGTAAAAATGACTTTTCGGTCAAAAATTCTTTATTTTAATTATTTTTCAACAAGATGTCAACATCTTCAGGATTGAAATAATAAAATGTAATAAGTACAAAAAGAAGAAAAAACGTGGTTTGGAAATAGAAATAATAATAATAAGAAATTTACAAAAATAGTGTGTAACGTACCAAAATTATTGAGGGGGAAAAAACCCAAAAACAATTTTAAAATATTAACAAAAACTTTGTACTAAAAAATATTGAGGATTTTCCTCTAAACGAGTAAAGACGGAGTGACTTTTACATCGTCAACACAGTGAATGAAAACAGGTTATGTAACGTTGACATAACGATGTTCTGGTTCATTTTGTTAAAAAACAAAACAAGAATGTGTATTATTATGTGTATTTCCAGTATTTTAACAAACATATTTTTGGTCCTTCGAGCCGGATACTGTGGAATGTTGTATTTGATTAATTAAAAATATTTAAAGAGAAATAAAACAGACAGTCTGAAAAAAAGTTAGTCCACCCGTGTAGAAAAATTTTGGGGCGCTGGCCAGACCGTCTATTTTGAGTCAGGGCGCTGGCCAGACGGTCTTGACATGGCGCTGGCCAGAACTGTTACGATTTATCCATGATTTCGTCTAGACTAGACGGTCTGGTTAGCGGCTAGTCAGACCGTCTAACCAGCCCCAGATCAGACCAGCTAATTAGCGCCTGTTCAGACCGTCTAGTCTATACGAAATCATGGATAAATCGTAACAGTTCTGGCCAGCGCCATGTCAAGACCCCCTGGCCAGACTCAAAATAGACGGTCTGGCCAGCGCCCGGCCAGAACACAAAAAAAATTTTTATGCATAAAAATGACTAACATAATTATTTTTAATTATTATTTTATGATTCTAAGGCAAGTGTGCTGCATATTATTGATTTTTATCACCATTACAACGTATTGCTAACAATTACCGATATACTTATAAATTAAATTTTGACGCATGGGGGAATTGAACACGCAACCCTGGGCTCTAAAAGCCTACGCTCTTACCAACTACGCTATATACGCTCGCTTGAAAGAATTTTCCGTATTGTCCTTATAAGTTATGTTCATAGATGTAATTTATAAAAGTTAAACTTCTGAGGTTATTCAGGGGTTTTTGGGGTCGCTGATTACGAATCCCATATCAATTTTCCAAAATTCAAAATGGCGGATCCAATATGACGAACGTAAAATTTAAAAATTGTTAGATTCATTTGAAATTAACAATTCAGAGGTTTTTGGGGTAGCTAAGACCGAATTAAAAGTCGGTTTTTAAAAATTCAAAATGGCGGATCCAATATGGTGGACGAATATTTTAAAAATCATCAGATTCATTTGAAACTTACAATTCCGGGGTTTTTGAAGTAGCTGAAACAGAATTTAAAGACTGTTTTCGAAAATTCAAAATGGCGGATCCAAAATGGCGGATGAATTTTTCTAAAATCGTCAGATTCATTTGATACTTGCAATTCGGGGGTTTTTGAGGTGACTAAAACAGAATTAAAAGTCTGTTTTACAAAATGCAAAATGGCGGATCCAATATGGCGGATGAATTTTTTCTAAAATCGTCAAAATTATTTAAAACTTGCAATTCGGGGATTTTTGGGCATGCTGGTAGCGAATTTAAAGTTGTTTTTTAAAAACTCAAAATGGCGGATGCAATATGGTGGACGAATTTTTAAATAATCGGCAGATTTATTTGAAACTCGCTATTGTTGATAGCGAATTTAAAGCCGGTTTTCCAAAATTCAACATGGTGGGTCCCATGTGGCGGAAGAGCAATTGAAGACTGGTTGGTTTGTAAAATTGGTTAAGTGTTGCCTAAACGGCTTATAGAGAACACTTAATAAATATTCCAATACGGACAGTCTGATCGGGCGCTGGATTGCTCTGGGTCTGACCGTCCGGTCGATACTTAATCGTTTTCTTAAACTAGACGGTCTGATCGGGTGCTGGTCAGACCCCTGGTCGATACTTGAACATTTTCTTAATCTGGACGGTCTAGACTAGACGGTCTTGACAATGCCCGACCAGTCGATCGTAGGACCTAGGGCATGCCCTAAGATTTTTCTACACGGGCAAATGCATTATTTTGATTTTTTGACTAGAAAACTCATATTTTCATGTAATATTTTTCAGTGGAAGTGTGAATAAATATATTTTTTACATAATGAGTTATTAAAAATTGCAATTTGATGAAAATTAAAAAAAATTCTACGTACAAGAAATTTAGGATAATCTAACGTTAAATCATTATGAATTTCTAGTACATAGAATTTATTTTAATTTTCATCAAATTGCAATTTTTAATTATTCATTATGTAAAAAATATAATTGTTCACACTTCCACTGAAAAATATTACATAAAAATATCAGTTTTCTAGTTAAAAAATCAAAATAATGCATTTGGACTAACTTTTTTTCAGACTGTCTGTTTCATTTCTCGTTAAAAAGGAAACTTTCAAATTGCAAAATTTGAATCGATTATTGATTATACGTCACATCTATCTTTTGAATTGCCATAATTTGAACAACATAATTTAAAACCGTCAACACATCAATTATATAAAAACAAACAGATTTTACTTAAAGAAAAAAAAAATTGGTTCAGAAATTGTGCCGAATAAAACGAATAGTATTGGAATTTCAAACAATAATTAGTGATCTCAACATCTCATTTAAACAGAGTAGAAGATGTTTTGAATTTTTGTCATCTTATCTCATTATTTGATTCTATAATTCTATACAAATTTATTAATTATTTGTATTTCTTATGATGATTAATCGACATCAAAGTTATTTCAATTAAATGAATATGATCATCAAGATTTATAATCAAAGATAAGTGTGCTTGAGTTTATCCATTTATCAAAAATTTCCTTATTTCCTTTTCTATTTAGATATTTTGTCGTGAATTTATTTTTATTTTAAAATAAATTTAAACCTTTTACTTATAAATATTTACATTTTAATTTGAAATTTAAAACTCTAAACAAAAATGGAAGCATTGATAAAAAAACGTGCTGTAATCAAAAGACGAATTACTACTTTCAAACATTTTTTCAAAACAAGGCTAAAGCGGTTTATACTGTTCAAGCATTGCCTCTTCCCAACGTCTTGAAGGAGGACATAAAGAATCGTGTTAGAAAAGCCGAAAATGATTTTCAAAATTTTTATGAAGTTTAATGTTGCATATAGAGTTTTACCTTGGAGGCGAAACAGAAGAAAATAATGAGTATCAAGAAGAATATGAAAACGTTTATTTTGCAAAAATTACAGATTCAAATATTCCTCTTGCTCTTGGTGTGCCTCCTCAAAACGAATTAAACCATTTTTTAGCTCCTGATAGTAGAAATACAAACGAAACTGTTCAGGAAAATCGCAGTAACGTAGCTTACTCAATTCCCGGTGTAAAATGACCTACAATTAAATTGATGAAATTTAAAGGTCAACTAAATAAATGGATAGGCTTTCGTGATACCTATAACTCTTTAATTCACACAAATGTGGCAATTGGAAATATACAAAAATTCCATTACTTAAATCAGCTTTAACGGTTAGTGCAATCGAGGCTATTCGTTCAATCGAACTTTTGGAAGCAAATTATAGTATTGCTTGCAATATTTTACTTGAAAGATATGATAACAAAAAACAATTAATTAATATTCATTTTAAAGATATTTTTGACATTCCTATAATCGTAAAAGAGTCATCAACACCTCTTCGTGACACCCTTGATAACGTGACAAAACATTTACGGGCATTAAGTTTATTAGGGGAGCTTACTGACGAATGGGATTCATTAATCGTTTATCATGTATCAACTAAGTTGGGTAGTATTAGTTCTCGTTAATGGGAAAGAGAAAAGGCTTCTTTAGATGAAGTTACACTTGTGAATGTTAAGAAATTCTTAAATACTAAAATTGAATTCCTACAGAATATAAAACATAATGAGAAAAATTCGGTAGAAATTGATCATTGTAAAAAACAATTTAATAAAATTAAATCTTATCACACGCAGACTTCAAATTCTCCCATTTGCTTAACGTGTATGGGTGAACATTTTGTTCAAAATTGTCTACAATTTGGAAACTCATCTCCTCATGATCGTTGTGAAAGAATAAAAAAATATGGTCTTTGTTTGAATTGCTTTCGAAAAGGACATTTATTGAAAGAATGCAAATCTGGTGGGTGTAAAAAATGCAACGGCAAGCATAACACTCATCTTCATTTCGATTCTAAGAAACTGCCTCAAATTCGACTGCTTTATGCTCATCTTGTAAGACTGTTAGTCCCGGAGTAGTTTTAGCAACAGCCTCAATCATGGTTTATGGAAATAACAAAACTCAGGTAGCAAGAGCAACTTTAGATTCTTACTCTCAATCAAATTTTTCAACTAAAGAGCTTTGTGAGAAATTGAAATTAAAATTGATTTCTGTAAATCATTCATTAGATACTTTGAATATGAAAGGTTTTCAAATTAAATATAAATGTGAAGTTCCAATTTCAACTCATCACAACCATTTTAAAATTTTATTGTCTTGTTTGGTTTTAGAAGAAATTAATAAAAATATGCCTTTCACTTTTATATATTTAAAAACCTTAAGAATTCCAAGTCATTTAAAGTTGGCTGATCCTTCTTTTAATAAACCAAATAAAGTAGACATATACATTATTCTTCAAAAGACAATGTTAGGTTGGGTAGTAAGTGGTCCCTCATGGTCTGTAGTTTTTCCGAACACAAAATGTAATTTTACAAAATTAATTGATTTAGATAATCAGTTTAAAAAAATTTCGGATTTTGAAGATTTTCTAAATAGCAAATATCTCAGCAAAGAAGAGTTATCTTGTGAAACTCATTTTATTGAAACCACTCAACGTATTGCAGGATGATTTGGTATTTTTTCTTTTTCGTTTTCGTATGCATTCTTATGTTGTTTCGGCAGATATACAAAAAATGTATCGCCAAATTTTATTGAATCCAGAGCAACGTTCTTTACAACGAATTTTGTGGAGATCTAATTCAAATTTACCTTTAGAAAGTTACAAATTAAATACCTTAACTTACGGCACTACTTCCGCATCTTACTTAAAAATTCGTTGTTTAAATCAATTGGCGCAAGAATGTGAATCCGAATAACCAAACGTAGCTAACGCAATTCTTAAAGATTTTTATGTGGATGACCTTTTAACAGGTGCAGATACATTCGATGAAGTTTTGGACTTAGTTGACGGAATTATTAAAGTTTTAAATAGTGGTTATCTTCCTTTGAGAAAATGGACTTCATATGATCCTAAAATATTATCTCATTTAGCTGATTCTTGTTTAACAGAAGGAGACGTTAAATTTGATAATGAACCATCTAGAAAAACTTTAGATCTTATTTGGAAACCTCAGCTTGATGAACTTGTATTTTCTGTTAAAACTATTAATCAAAGTCTAGTTGTTAAACGAACAATCCTTTCGGAAATGTCTCAAATTTTTGATATATTAGGACTTCTTAGTCCATGTACAATTTTAGCAAAAATTATAATTCAAAAGTTTTGGCGAGAGAAGGTTGGTTGGGGGATGTAGCTATTCCGCAACAAGTTTACGAATACATATTGGAAAAATTATAAAGCACAACTTAAACTTTTAAATCAAGTCAAAATTCCTCGACGTGCAGTGTTATCGAAATATGTAGGTACATATTCAATTGCATGGTTTTTTGATGCTTCAGAAGATGCATACGGAGCATGCATTTATCTTCGAACAGAAGACGCTTCAAGAAAATCGATTGTTCATTTATTGTGTTTAAAATCTAAGGTTGCTCTCATAAAGCCAACAACTGTTCCTTGTTTAAAACTTTGTGGTGCTCTTACTTTAGCAAAGTTATTTAAACAAGTAAAGTCAGCTCTTAATAGAAATTTTGACAAAGTCAAATTTTGGACAGATTCAACCATCGTCTTCGGATGGCTCAACAGTGAAGCAAGTACTTTTCCAGTTTTTGTATCAAATAGAGTGGCACAAATCCAAGAATTGACAGAAATTAGTAACTGGATGCACGTACCTACCGACAAAAATCCTGCGGATTACTTATCTCGAGGTGTTAATAATATTGATATCGTAAATAAGTCTCAATGGTGGTCAGGTCCTGATTTTCTTTTAATAGATGAATTGTATTGGCCTTCTCAAACATTCGGAAAAAGTGATAAAGAAAGTACAAAATGTTTTCTTTAAATTAAAAACAAAATCAATGATACTACTACTCATTTGTGGAATCATTATTCAAAATTATCAAAATTGGTAAGAGTCTATTCGTATGTTCGTAGATTCATTTATCTGTTTACTTTTCTTTTTTGTCATAAAAAAGAGACAAAAATTTATTTTGATAACGTTGAAGGACTGTTATCAATGAATTTTAAAAAATCTGAGTTGGAAGCTTCTTTTCATAAATTAATAAAAATATCTCAACTTGAAACTTTTTCATTAGAAATAAAAATCCTTAAATCAGAAAAACATGTATCAAAAGGAAGAGTTTGCTCTTTAAATGTTTTTCTGCATGAATCAGAATTAATTAGAGTCGGTGGTAGATTAGGAAATTATAATTTTTATGAAAACAAAAAGTTTCCTGTTCTATTAGATTCTCAACATAAATTAACTAAATTAATTTTCGAAAAAAAACATATAACCTTACTTCATGCAGGACCTCAGTTATTACTATCTACAATTCGGGAACGATTTTGTCCTCTGCGGAGAAGAACCCTTGCACAAAAAATAGTTAACAAATGCATAACTTGTTTCAAGGTAAATCCTAAGCCAGCTAATGCATTAATGGGAAGTCTTCCGTCTTTTCGTGTTACTCTATCTCCAGCGTCTTACAATACGGGCGTTGATTATGCTAGGCCATTTACAATTAAAGATAGAAAAGGTCGAGGTTGCAAAACAAGCAAAGCCTATCTTAGTTTATTTATTTTTCTATCGACAAAATCAATACAATTGGAATTAGCGTCAGATTTAACGAGTGACGCTTTTATTGCGTACTTAAGACGTTTCGTTCCGCGACGTGGAAAATCACCAAATATTTTTTTGACAATGGAACGAATTTTGTTGGGGCTCACAACGAGCTTAACCAATTAGCAGAATTTTTAAAAAAGGGGACCCGCAACATCGAATTCTCTGCAAATAATTTTGAGATTAAATGGCACTTTATACCTGCCTATTCTCCTCATCAAGGCAGCATATGGGAAGCTGGCGTCCAGTCTGTAAAATATCATATTAAACGAGTTACATCGAATATAATATTAACTTATGAACACTGAGAAAACTGGAGTGTTAAATTCTCGTAGTTAACAAGTTATTTTATCAATCAGACATTGCACGTAATAGCACTTACACTCTACTATATTTTCTTTTTTGTAAAAGTTACTCAGATTTCATAATTTCTTTTACACTCCGGAGAGTCAAACTGACGAGTTGGATGTTCAATTATATGATATGCGAATATAACCGAGTTTTCAATAATAAATGAATAACGATAAATACAATTTGTCAGTTTGAAGGGTTAAAATTTTTTCCTAATATGTTCATTAATGAGTAAATAAATAACTTGGATATTATTATCCTCCTAGGTGATGAAATTATATCAAAAGGATTCTCATTGATCTCAAGGATCCTGATGCTTTTAATTACATTATGCTTTCTGTAATTTAAAAGTGTTCTATTTTTTTTAAACTTTTTATATTATTTTATTTTTAGATATTTTAAATTTGATTTTAGGTTCTGGAATACAGATATGCACACAAAATTTATAGATGGTAACTATAAAGGTAAATTTTGTATTAAAAACCGATTCAAATAATTGTTAAACTAAATAAAATAAATAAATATATTAGGAAAATAAATAGGAATTGCAAATAAATTAGGAACTATCGTTCCTAAAACTGAATAACATTGTATCACGTAAATACAATGTTTTGGAATATTTGAATTATTTTTTCTATCCAAAAGGGACTCAATTGTTGATCTTAAATCTTAAATTAAATATTTTTAAATAAATATTTTCTAATAACAGCATCCTTTTTTTAAAAAATAAGTTAATCCTGTAAAACATTGTAGTTTACCCTTCTAGAGTGTAAAGTTAATTCTCTAGGAGTATAAAACAAATTTGACACTCTGAAGATAATAACCTTCATACAATAGACTGCTGTCCTATAGTTGACATTGAAATATTGTTACGTTTGACACTCCTCCAAGTAAATTTAATTATTCTTTTTTTTTTAGTGAAGAATTCAGCACACTTCTAACACAAACAGAATCTTAAATAAATTCACGACCATTGTCACCTATGTCTAATGATCCCAGCGACTTAAACCCTATTACTCCAGCTCACTTTTTGATTGGAAAAAAAATTACTACAGCTGCTCATCTATCTCTTGGACATATTAAAGATTCTTATTTGATTAATTGGCAAAAACTTCAAAGTTGTCAGCAACACTTATGGTGATGATGGAAAAAAGAATATATTTCAGAACTGCAAAGAAGGGTTAAGTGACAAAAACATTTCCAATGCTAAATGTTGGTACCATGGTATTAGTCAACGATGACAATCTTCCAGCAGCATTTTGGAAACTAGGAAGAGTCGTGGAATTGTTTCCAGGTCGAGACAACATTGTTCGTGTTGCTTCAGTTAAAACTTCAAGAGGCGTAATTCGTAGAGCTTTTAATAGGCTGTGTCCACTTCCAATACAAAATACAATGAAATGATTTTTTTTTAATTTAACAGAATTGTACTAATTTCTAATTCTTTTGAATTTTTAAAATGTTTACAATCTTTTTATTGAACGTGAACAATGTCAAGTACTTCAATTGTTTTATCCTTAATAATGAAAAAACAACGCTTTAAATTATTTATGTTTTGAAAGATGAATCTTTCAATGTCAAGGGATTATGTTTAAGGTTTATATTCTTAAAATTATTAACGAACAAAAAAATAAGAAAACTATGTTCACGATGTTCTGGTTCATTTTGTTAAAAAACAAAACAAGAATTATTATGGCAATAAACTCTTTGACAACAAGACGTCTAATTTTTCTCGTCTAATTAATAAAGCTTTTATGTGTATTTTCAGTATTTTAACAAAACATTCTATTATACGGTCACACATAGAAATATAAAATATAAATTTTTTTTATGAAATTGTTAATGAAAATAAGAATGAAAAATAGTTTTTAAATTTTTTTTCAAAAATTAGTAAATGAGTTCAGCATTGAAGGAAAGATATAAAAAAGTGCCAAAAAAAAAGACAGAAATTGTTAATATATATTACCCTCCAAATTTTATTTATTTTAAAAAAATAGTAATAAATATACATATATTTATTTTTAGAACTAGCATGTTATGAGTTTTTATCGGGTAAGCCTGGAAAAAGTGCTTTTTCACTTATTTTTTCAAATTTGACCATTGTTTATTGCAAAATTTAAATAAAAAATATTATTTGACTGCTAATATTCTAAAAGTTTCTTCATTGTGGAAGCGGTTCACTATTCGATTGATGAAATCAGACAAAAATTGTTGAAGTTATGCAATTTTTTTTAACTAAGAATCATGTATTTGGGTGTATATCGAGTTTCGAGACCATTCATTGAAGTATGTAATTGCCCCGTTTTGAAAATCTTAAACATTATTTAATTGGTGAACAATTGAAAGTTGAAGTTGTCTGATAAACGTTGTTGACTGTTTTTTTGACATGTCAAATGTTTTGCAGAAGCCATAAAGATATTAGCAATTGTCAGTAAGTCACGTTACGTTTCGTAATTATATTGTTATTTAATCAGTTTGTAAAGATGTGTGACAAATGGAATAATTTCTGTTACGTTTGTGGCTATTTTGTTCATAAGCACCATCGCCGCGAATTAAAAACAAATAATGCTGTGGTTGAAGCATACAATCTTCACTTTAAACGCGAGTATAACGGAAGTAGCTGGTATGAACCGGAATATATCTGTTCGACTTGCACAACTTCACTAAAAAAGTGGAAATCTAAACAGTGTGATCAAAATCGTTTACGATTTGCGAGCCCAACGATTTGGCATCGTCAGCTCATTCACAAACCAGAAGACTGCTACTTCTGCCAAACAAACCTTTCAGGTCATCGCTATAAAACACGTGACAGCATACAGTATCCTGATGTGCTGACTGTTACTAAACTATCTCTGAAAGAAAACATAAACGATCAAGTTGAAGTCGAAGAAGGAGAAAATGATTTCCCATTTAATGATGAAACTCCATCTTGTAGTGAAAATGATAACCCCTTCATCCCACATGGATCAGCCTCGACAGAGAGGCACTTTATGTCAAATTATGATTTCCATGACCTAGTGCGCGATTTGGAACTCTCATGGAGACAAGCGGAAATTTTGTCATCAAGGTTAAAACAGTAGAATCTTGTAGAGAGTAACTTCAAAATAACGTCCATGAGAAAAAATGTCGAGCGGACTATTTTCAAACAAAATTTCAAAGTTGATGAAGTTGACGAAAACCTCACGTATTGTATGGACATAGACGAATTATTTTATTGCTTGGATCACGAACATCAACCAGAAGATTGGCGATTATTCATCGATGGATCATGCAAAAGTATTTTATTAATTGTACTCTGAAAGCTGAAATAAGTTTTCTATAAACATAGGTCATATTGTATTTTATATTTGCGTTTCTTTAGGTTTGAAAGCTGTGTTATTACATAACGAGAATCAGCTGCCATCAGTACCCTTAGCATACGCTACCGATATGAAAGAAACATACCAAACTTTGGCGAAGATCCTTAAAGTGATTGATTACTCTAAACATCAGTGGCAAATCGTCTCTGACCTAAAAGTCTTAACGATTCTTTTTGGAATGCAAGGAGGTTACACCAACAATCCCTGTTATCTCTGTGAATGGCACACTCGTGCCAAAGAGCATTATGATCGGAAAGAGTGGCCATCACGAAAATCATTTCAAATCGGGAAACGCAATGTTATAAATATTCCATTGGTAGAAGCTAACAAAATCATTTTACCACCATTGCACCTAAAATTAGGTTACATGAAGCAGTTTGTTAAACAACTGGACAAAGACAGTGAAGCTTTTTCACATTTGAAAATGACTTTCCCCAAGCTGAGTGACGCCAAAATCAAAGAAGGTATTCTACATTGCTTTAATATATACACATCAAAGTGTAATCAAAGTAAAATTTAATTAAGTATTAATGTGTTTAATTAATGTTGAGTTTAATAAATAATTTAATTAAATAACTCCGTTGATTTTCAGGGATATTTGTTGGACCTCAAATTCGTAAAATCATGCGAGATGGGAATTTCATTCAGAAATTAAGTGCAGTAGAAAGAAGGGCATGGTTAAGTTTCATTTCTCTATGTGACAACTTTTTAGGCAAACACAAAAGTAATAACTACGTTGACATTGTGAATGAATTCTTGCAAGCCTACGGAGACATGGGGTGCAGAATGTCAATCAAAGTCCACTTTTTACATTCACATTTGGACTTTTTTCCAGAGAACCTTGGCAAATTAAGTGATGAACAGGGCGAAAGATTTCATCAAGAGATGGCATCAATTGAAAAGCGCTTCCATGGAAAAAGTAAAACACAAATGTTAGTCGATTAATGCTGGTCGCTCAAACGCAAAACTAGTGATTCTTCCCTTAAACGACGAAGATCCGGCAAACACTTTTGAAACTTTGAAAATGAATCCGAATCCGAAGTAAAAATTACCAAATTAGCTAAATATTTTAAGATAATTTCAAAAATAATTTATTTCATAGAATTTCATCAGAATTTTATCATCAAAATATAGCATTTGTCTTTTAAACATATTCACCTTGAAAAGAACATATAAAAATGACACAACTGTTATTTTATTTAAAGTGCAATTTGTAAATTTGAGCTAAATTAATTATAAATAATCATGATATCTATGGAATTTAGTAATTAAACTACGTAATAGTTTTGGAAACCCGATATACATTCGCGGCCATATTACTTACTTCAGAAAAAATTACATAACTTAAACAATTTTTGTCCAATTTTATCAACCGAGCAGTCAACCTCTTCAATAATAGAAGCACTTTTAGAATATCAGTAGTCATTTAATATTTTTTATTCAAATTTCACAATAAACAATGGTTAAAGTTGAAAAAATAATGAGAAAAGCACTTTTTCCAGGCTTACCCAATAAAAACTCATAACATGCTAGTTCTAAAAATATATATATGTATACTATTTAAAAGGTATATTCATTCCCTTTCCAAATCTTTTTTAATTTTGAAAAGCGGTTAAAAAATGACCGAGTTATCAACAAATTCGTGTGCAGAGTCCAAAAATACAGTTTTTTTTAAATAAATGAAATTTGGAGGGTTCAAAAAATATAAGAAAAATATTTTTAAGTTCTAATCGACCAAATTTACAACCTGCACCATGTCGTTAGTCAGGTATATTTTCAGTGTCGCACCGTGTTATTAATACTTGTTTAAATTTATAAAAAATTTTTAAAATAGTTTAAAATTAAGAAAATATATGTCAAAAGAACAAAGCCTTTACTAAAAATAACAATGTTATGTATTTGTTTATTAATAATTGTTAAAACAATGCTAATCTTGAAAATTAACTATAAAGTGTGTATTATTCGACCATCTTCAGCAATAACATTGTATATTGCATTTAAAATTTCAGTATTTTCGCTATAAATAACTGAATAGGTAAAATTGTTTTTGAAATTGTTAATAAAAAGTCTTAACTCTTAATAGTTGTTAATTTTTGCTAAAATGTGAAAAATATTTCAAAATTAAGAAGATATGCAAAAAAAACGAAATCTATATGACTAAAAATAATGAAGCTATGTATTTGTCAATAATTGATTGTTTAAACAACGCTTATGTTGAAAATAAATTGAATTGTGCTTTATTCAATTATCTGTAACAACAATATTGTACATTGTGTACAAAATTTCAGTAATTTCGTGATTAGGGACTGGACAAGTAAAATTGTTTATAATTAATTTATAATAACTTTTCGTAATTTTAATCACTAATTGTTTCCAAATATTGAGTAACAAATAGATTTAAATTTTTAAATCTGAAGTAAAACATAAAAGCTTCTTTCATCCATTAATTTGTTTATAACAAATGCATAGGTGATTCTCCGCGTAGCGCACAAATTAACTTTCTCTATGTTTTGAAAGAATAATCCCAAACATCTTTTGTCTTCTTCTATTATTTCAAAGTAAAAAGGTAACTTTTATGTTTATAAACAAAAACCAACAGATACTTTTGTATATAACATAATATTTTTTCGTTTAAACGGTTTAAAAGGTTAAAAATATCATAATTTCACCTGCCCCACAAGAAGTTAAAAAATAAAAATTAATATTTGTACCAATATTCACTAATAAATACAATAAATATTAGCATATAGTATTGTTTAATTTAATATAATTAAATAAAAAAAAACGTTTAATAGAAAAACAAATTTTTGAATTTTTTTCTGCTGTTTATATTTGAATACAGTTTTTTCTGTTATTCTCTATTTTATTAATAAAAATAAAATTTCATAAATAAAAATAAATTTTTAACATAGTTCTACTTTAGAATAAGTAACAATCAACTTCCTTAAGTTGATACATGAAGAAAGCAATCAATTTACTAACTGATTTATTAATTTTTTTCAATTCAAATTTCAAATTTGTTCAGGGCCTTACAAAATCGTCTCCACCAACCGAGACCCGTCGTTGAATATTTTACAGTAAATTCAAAAATTATTTATAATAAAAGTTGAATAAAGTGTATTTGTATTATTTTTGACCATATAAAAGTAATCCATGCGAGAGAAATTAAAACTTAATGATGATTTTCTAAAAAAAAAGCAAATTAATAATGCCGGTCGAAATAGTCTCAATCGTCTCCGCCAACCACAAAATTTCGACCGGCTTTGGTATAACATAAACAAATTAGTGTAAGTTCGGCGTGTAGTGTATTAAACAATAAAATCGAAAGTTCTTATCAACTGCCATGGTACAAGTAAGTTTACCATAAATTACCAAACAAATTACCATAAATTACAGATAGAATTTCTATAAATTACAGCGCAAATTTCCATAAATTATCAAAATCAAAATTTTAAATTGTGATTTGTGCTTTACATTTGTTTTTATAAATTACCTAAAAATATTTATAAATTACCGAAATAAAAAATTTAAATTATGGTGTGTTACTTACACATTTTTATAAATTACATCGAAATTTTTACAAATTACCGCTAAAATTTCTATAAATTGCAAAACTTAAAATTTTGAATCGTGGTTTGTACATTACATATTTTTATAAATCACCTCAAAAATTTCCATATATTACCAAAATAATTTTATTAAATCATGGTTTGTGTTTTACACATTTTTATAAATTACCGCGAAAATTTCCATAAATTACCGCATAAATTTCCATAAATTACCAAAATCAATTTTTTTAAATCGTGATTTGCTCCTTACACATTTTTACAAATTATCGCAAAAATTGCCATAAATTACCAAATTAAATTTTTTGAATCGTGCTTTATGCCTTACACATTTTTATATATTACCCCGAAAATTTCCATAAATTACCGCATAAATTTCCATAAATTACCAAAATCAAATGTTTGAATCGTGGTTTATGTCTTAAACATTTTTATATATTACTGCGAAACTTTCCATAAATTACCAAAAAAACATTTTTAATGGAAAGCGTTTTTAATTTTTGTCAAAATGAAATCATCACTTGGATTTTAATTTTCATTATAGAATCTATTTGCATACACAGTTTTTAACGTAAGATACATATAAGTGCTTACAAGTACCTAATTTATTTGAAAAAATACCAAAATTATAAATATTTTGTCCAGCCCATCATGGACACTTCATTTCAGACACTTCAACTTGAAGAATTTATATTAACTTTTATGATATATATGGTTATAAACAAATTTTGACAACTGTTTTCAACAATTTGTGCGCTACGAAGAGAATCACCCACAAACATTTTTTAGAGCCAGTATCATTTTGACACATGACTTAATTTTAGATTGTTATATTGTACAGAATGGAAATGTTATTTTGTACAACTGCTAAATGATATTTTGTACAATTTTGGAAAATGAATTTGTTATTTTGTACAATTCTTTAAAAAAGCTAAAATATTGTACTTCCAATGTTTTATTGCTTTTTTAAAAAATTGTACAAAATAACAAATTCATTTTTCAAAACTGTACAAAATAACATTTAGCAGTTGTACAAAATAACATTTCCATTCTGTACAATATAACAATCTAAAATTAAGTCATGTGTCAAAATGATACTGGCTCATTTTTTAAACAATTAGCTTATTATCATAATTTGTTTTTAAATCATTACTTTATAAATTTTCGTTATTATTAGTGTAAATTATGCGTTTCATAAAAAAATAAGCAGGTTTCAATAAGAAAAATATTTTTGTTTCATGTTTAACATTTAATAAACAAATCAAAACAATAATTTTTCAAAAAACAAAATCAGATGAGTTGTGCAGAATTTTATTACCTTCAGGCTAAAAAAAAAATACATTTTAATCGGTTATTATTTCTGGGCCCTATTTTAATTTGTCCACGTGCGCTTTTTTTGTCCTACTGTGCGTCTGTCCATCTGTTTAGTGGGAGCTATAGATGCTTTCATGGCCGGATTGGGAACTAAAAGCGGTCCGGGGAAGATATTCAAAGCGGCCCCTTTCTATATAATTGAAAATTTGTATTAACATTTAAAAATAAAATATAACAATAATAAATTATAAAATTATTTTATTTAAATTTATCAATAATTTAATTATTTGGAATTTCTTGAACAATAGCATTCTCTACTGCCATTTGTACGAAAGCACCAGTAAGTTATTGGCTTAATGAACACCTCAATTTGGTTTTAACCAATTTTAAAGGACAAAAAAATGGACAACTTTTATTAAACAAATATAATAAAAAAATTTGAGAGAATTCCCTGTTTTTCAAAATTGCTCTGAATGTATTCTTATCTACCTTATCCCCTTCAGCATCAAAAACAACCCTTTAAAATCATCCCCTAATCTTCAATCAAGAAATGGACAATTTTTATTAAACAAATATAATGATTTTTTTTTATAGAATTTCCGGCTTTAAAAATCGCTCAGAATGAATTCCTATCTACTTTGCCCCCTTCATCTTAAAAAATAGTTATTTTCGTATCGAGGGCGCAAAACAGATGATTGCAGCGAGGGCGAGATTATGGAAACCGAGGGGATCTGAAGCTCCCGAGGCGAAGCCGAGGTCGCGGGAGGATCGCCGAGGTTTTCCTAATCTCGTCCAAGCTACAATCACCTTGCGCTCGTGGTGCGAACAACGTTTTTTGTCCTACTTGCATGATAAGTATGGCATTGAGGACACAAGCGGCAAAACCTTCAGCTATTTAACAATTAATGAACATATTGTATAAATACCATAAAAATTTGTGTGTTATGTAATACTACTGCGCATGTGTTCATAACTTTTGCGCCCGCTCCTCTGACGTCAGCGGGCGGGAAAGTATTTTGCGCCCGCTTCTATGACGTCAGCGGGCGGGAATTTATTTTGCGCCCGCTTCGGTGACGTCAGCGGGCGGAAATGTATTTTGCGCCCGCTTACCCTACCCCCGGACGGGAATGACTCACTTTGCACCCGCATTAAGTGCCCGAAATGACATACTTTCCGTGCATGTAGGACAAAAGGTTGATTTTCATTCACCTGAAAGTCACTTTTTCAATATTTCAATACACAATTACTTTCTTTAATTCACAATTATTTTCTTCAGATCTCAATTATTTTCTTCAATTCTACAGTTCTTTTCTTCTATTCACAATTATTTTAAGGTAGTTCTCCGGCAAATCGATTTTCTTTAGAATTTTCTAAAACTTTGGATAAATGTTCCTTTTTGTATGCTTTATGTGTGGTAGAAACCTCAGGGCCTCTTGCAGGCCCGGATTAGCCATTCAGGATACCGGGAAAAATCCCGGTGGGCCGCCGCCAGGCGGGCCGGTATTTTTGTAGGTCTAATTAATAATTTAATTTATGTAATTAAATTTCATTTAACTTTCAATTACTCTTTTCTATTTTCAATTAATTTTACAACATTCAATCATCTTCGGCTTCTTTCTATGTTCTTTTCAATCACAGAAATTGTAGAATTTCAATTAAATTGTTCAATTCTACAACTATTTTTTACAATTCTTATTTATTATTATCTTCAACTTTCAATTCCATTCTTCAATTTTCAATTTCATTCTTCAGTTTTCAATTATTATTTTTTTCTATATTCAAGAATTCTAGACTTTTTCAATTACTTCTTTCAATTTTTAATTACATTTTTTAAATTTCCATTACATTCCTCAATTTTCAATTATCTCCTTCAATTTTTTCAATCCACAATAATTCTCAAAAAATTTTATAACTAATCTTTAACTTTTTAAATTATTTTGTTCTCTTGACCATTATTTCTTAGTGCTTTACGATATCAAGACGATATCATATTTGAGCAATATTGATATTGATCTCAAAATCTCTTGACCATCCAAAAATGTTCTCGAGTTGATAATATCGACCTAAAATAACTAAAAAATGACGAAAATAATTGACAAATGAAAAAAATTGGAATAATGACAAGATTAATAAATCGACAATTGACAAAAATAATTAAAAAAATTAAAGAACAAATATAATATTTTAAAAAAACAATTGGAAATTAAAAAAGGAAAAAAATTACAGAAATAATAATAATTGAAAAAAATTGACCTGGATTGAAATTTGAAGAAATAATCACAAATTGATAAGAAGAAAATAATATTAAAAATTGCCAAAATAATTAAAAAATGAAGAAAATAATTGTGAATTAGACAGAAAAATTGATGAATTAAGGAGTTAAATTGAGATTTCAAAAAAATTATTGATAATAAATAATTTACAAATTACTATATCAATAAATAAATAAATAGTATAAAAGAGTGAAAAAGCCCAGGATTGGTGAATATTTAAGAAAATAATTGACAATTAAAAACTGAAGAAAACTGTAGGAATAATTATAACAAATAATTGGAAATTGAATGGGATTTCAAAAAGTTAAAGTTGGTTGAAAATCGAAGAAAATAATTTCAAATTAGAAGAAATAGTTGAAAAATGAAGAAAAAAATTCAAAATTAAAGAAAATAATAATTGTGAATTTAAGAGGATAGTTGAAAAATTGAATTGAAAGTTCAAGAAAAATATTGTTAATTGAAAAAATCATCGAAAAAAGCCGAGAATTATTAAATATTGAATAAAATAATTGCCAATTGGAAAAAATTCTAAACATGGCAAGATTATTAAATTAAAAACTGACAGAAATAATTTTAAATAGAAAAAGATAAACATGAAATTAAAAAAAACTAAAAAAGAAAGATAATGATAGGAATAGTTCTAGAAACAATTGAAAATTTAATTGCTTTTTGAAAAATTAAACTTTATTAAAATTTGAAGAAAATACTTTCAAATTGAGAGAATAATTGAAAATGAAAAAAAGTATCAATAAAAGACAAGAATTGTGATTGGATACAAATAATTAAAGAATTAAAGAACTGAATTGAAATTTCAAGAAAATGATTAATAATTGAATAATATGAAAGAAAATAATTGAAAAAAGACGAAAATAAAGGACAATTGCAAAAAATTCGAAAAATTGCAACATTAAAAAGTTTACATTTCAACAGAATTATCTTAAAAGTTAAGAATGTAAATTAAAATTTAGAACAGAAATAACTAAGAATAAAAATTGAAAGAAAATTACTGTGGTAATTGTAGAAAATAATTGTAAATTTAATTGGATTATAAAAAATTGAACTGGATTGAAGTTCTTGGAAAATAATTGCCTATTGAAGGAAACAAGTGAAAATTGAAAAAATAATTGAAAAAAAATCGAGAATTATTGAATATTGACTGTAATAATTAAAAATTCAAGTAAATAATTGAAAACTGAAAAATAATTGAAAAAATGAGAATATTTGAAAACTGAAAAAGTAATTGAAAACTGAAAAAAAATAATTGAAAAACCGACAATATTTGAAAATCGAAGAAAATAATTGAAAACTGAAAAAATAATTGAAAAAACGAGAATATTTGAAAACTGAAAAGAATAATTGAAAAAAACCGAAAATATTTGAAAATTGAAGAAAATAGTTGAAATGTAACGTCGTGAGCCACTCCGTTTTTTTTTCATCTTTTAAAAAAAATCTTTATTTCTTCGTTTCAAACGAAGAACATAAATTTGACTTTTTCTTGAAAAGGGAGGAACAGCATCTTCTTTCGAGTTTTCCCAGAGTTCGGTTAAACAAGACTTTATCGTTAACAGATGTCTTGCCAACGACTCGATTTTCTAAACGAGTCCCTAAAAACTCTAAAATTAGGGGTCGCGCTAAGCAAACTCTGATATAGACGATGCTGACCCTCACTTTGGACAAGTGTTCACTTCCGTCCTTGACTGCAGGCCCACACTGTAAATTCGTCACACTATCCCTGTTTCCCTAAAAAGTCTGTTTCTTTCAAATCTCGAAACTGGACCAGTAATCTTATTTATTACTTCCAATGTTTCAGTAAAATAAACATTCCAAGAAAATGATGATAATGTATAAAACAGACATCCGTCGAAATGACCCCATGTATAAGTAAAAAAAAGTTACGATTTTAACAAAAAAATAATATTTACAGAGTATTCTAATTGAATACTTAAAATGCATAAAAATTCCTTCAACCCTTTTAATTAACTCTTTTATACTGAAATATATCTGTGTATGTATGTGTATACGTGTGCGCGCGCGCGCGCGTGTGTGTGTGTGTGTGTGAGCACAATAGCATTTGAAAATAATAATAATTAAAAATAATTATAAATCGCTTTAAATTGATTTGCTAAATGATGTAAATTATAGCTGCTTAATATTTTCAATTAGACTTTTGAAGATTTAAGGTTATGTACTAAAAAATACGCGAAAAACAAAAGAAAAGGGTTATGTCAATTGATTAAGATCAATTCTAAGATTGATAATACTAAATTTGAATTCATATAAGAATTGTTAATCAACTTTTATAAAATAAACGTATCTCGAGGTAACATAACCTCAAAAATGTAAAAATTAAGAAAATAACAAAAACACAATTAAAAACATTCTTAAAATTAATAGAACAAGTCTAATTTCAATTTTAAGGTTAAATAAACATATCAATCATTCAATAATGAAATTTTCACTCAAACATAACCTTAAAATTCAGAAATTATGAAAAATAAATTAAATGGTAACATTTCAGTATCAATGGATTTAGTTGAAATTTATTCTTTATTTAATGATTGAATATTAAATATTCTACTGAATATGTTCATCAAATTAATTAACTTTTAATTAAAAGTTAATATAACATAACCTAAAAATTGAAAAACATGGATACATAAAAATTTATTGAATATACATAAAAAATTTGATAGTTCTCATTTGAATTCAGTTAAATCGAAAGAATAAAACGAATACTCGACATTCACTCTATGAGAAACATAACCTAGAAATCGAAAATCTAGGAAAATTAAATATTGCATTATTCAACATACATTAATCTTTTTCTTTTAAAATAATGAAAAATAATTAATATTTAGGCAAAATCAAACCTATATTCATCTGAAATTGTTAAAATACTAATATTATAAACAAATTTAAATTTAAGAATTGTATTACTTATATTTTCAACATTATTCATTGTTAACATTTAATTTTTATATTTCAAAATTATGTAGTGAATCATTTCTGATCATTTGTAACCAGGATCCTTGGAAGTGGTACAGAGGGCAGCATCAACAAGAACTATTGTGTTTTAGGGCGGATTTTCTCCACCTACTCAGTTTTGAGACACTTTTCAGGACCAAATCAAAATTAGGAAAATGGTTGACTTCTTAGCTTTTCTAATGCATTCTCTACTCCCACGCAAGCATGCAAGTCCCACTAGCCACCCCTCATTATCGGTTTTCTCTCTTTTCGCCGTTCTTCTTCGTCGTTCTTTCTCTACCCTCAACACACGCCTACACCCTGACGCGTTTAGGGCCTTTTTCATTGGTGTTTTCTAAGACTCCCCTAGTTTCTCCCTGTTTTATCTTCCCACTTCTTCTTCTCTCAGAAGCTAAGGGAAGGAAATACACGAAAAGTTAAAACACTCTCCGAAAAACTGTCATCGAGAATGGAGATGTCGAAAATTACTTCTCTCAAACAAATTCTTTTTGTCTTCAAGTCTTTAAAACGAATTCAAGTTTAATTCAAGAATTTTTATACTAAAAATTAAATATAATGTTCCTGAGTTTAAGTTATAAGCTGGAATTAAATTTTATCGTTTTCAAATCAGTTCTCATGTAACTTGTGTTTTACGTTTAAAATTGGATTTGATCGCCTGAACTGGTACCACTTCTCGAGGATTACTGGGATTTTTGGCGATTTATGTTTGTTTCTATGTCTACAAAAATCAACCTGACCAAAGTAAGTTTAATAAAAATTAAATATTAAATGAATTTCAATTCTCTCTTTTCATTTCTTCTTTTTCCAAATAATCATTTTTTTCAGGTTTAGTTTCCCAACTCCGGTACCGATTAGGTTCTGGATGGCTGGAGTTGGTCCTTTAGTATTGTTTTTTTTGTAGAATACTTTTTTTTTATGCAGGGTTCCCCTATCATTATAGAGAGTGGCCCCACTTTTTTTTTTATTTTGAGTTTAGGAAAAACCCCTGATTAGGAAATTGAGAAAATAAAAATATTTTACAGACTCGAAAAAAACACTAGAATTCCCCAAACAGAACGATTTCCCGAGCTATTACAAATTCGTTTGTAGGCTCAAATAAATATTAAAATTTAACATAAAATATAAGGTTATCGTCTTTCCGACGTGACATTATATTATTCTAAATTTTTGGTGCCTCGTGGGGGGAACATTTTGTTTGATATTTCTGGTGTTTTTTATGTGTGTTGTTTCCTATCTGTTTTCTATCTTTGTAGTTAAAATTTTTGGAAAATTATCTTATCAGTAAACTTGTAATTTTTATGTGAAATGTGAATTATTTGTTTGTTAAAAAAATATAATAATAAATAAAAAAAAACCAAAGAAATTAAAAATAAGAATTTAAAAAACTAAATTTGATAAAATAAAGTGAATAAATTAAAGTGATTTAAGATAATTAATGTGCAAGAAATTTTAAAGAAAAACTGAAAAAAATGAAAATTTTCAGAAAAGTTTAAAGAATTTAAATGTGAAAAAAAGTAATAAAGTGAAAGGTAAAATAAAAGTAAATTGGTAAAACGTACAAAAAATTAAAATTCGGTGTTAAAAGAGAAGAAATAAATAAAGTCGAAAATATAAATCTGAATAAAGAACGTTAAAAGAAAGTTAAAAACGAAAATAAATTTGTGAGATTCGAAAAATAGTAAAAATATCAAAATAATTGAAGAGAAATAAAAAGTTGATTTGAAATACAATAAAAATAAATAAATGTGGTAAAAATAAAAAAATTTGAATAAAGAAAAGTAAAAGAAATGAATAAAATTGAGATTTTGAACAGTAAATAAAAGTGTCAAATATTGTCGTGAATAAAAGAGAAAATTAAATAAATAAAAGGAACTAAAATAAAGTTTTTACAAAAACGGGAGAAAGGAAATTAAGTATAAAGGTAAAATAAATGAGAAAAGCATTAATAAATCAAATAAATATTTTATTAATAAATGAGTAAAAATCCTGAAGATAAAACATTAAAACGGGTAAAAAACGGGCAAATAAGAATATAGTAAAAAGAAATTAAATCAAAAGAATTAGAATTTGAATAAAACATGCGAAGTATAAAAAAATACATGCAGTTAAAGTAAATAATTAAATAAAAGAATATAAAAATCAAAGAAGAAAAAAATTAAGAGTGGTCAAATAATTGTAAAGAATAAAAGAAATTAATGTGTAAAAGAAGAAATAAAGAAAACAGAAATAAACTAAATGAGTATGTAAGGAAATAATTAAAAGATCGAAAATTTAATAAACGAGTTAAAGACAAAAAGTGGTTAAAATAAAACAAATAAAACGTACAAAAATTAAAAAGTAACCATCAAATAAATAAGTGGATTTAACTAAAAAGAATGCATCCAGAAAATATTAAAAGAAAGTATAAAAATAAATTAAACAATTTTAAACTAAAAAGAGAATAAAAAGAATTAAATAAAAGAATGAAATCAGAATGAAAAAGTAAGATTTGAATAAAGAATTTTAAAGAAGTGGAAATTAGAGAAAAAATATTAATCTAACAGAAAGAAAATAATTTAAATAAAAGTGTAAAAATGTAGTGGAAAATATTGAGGAATGAAAATATATAAAATAAATGAAGTGAATAAATAAATAAAATAAGTAAGGAAACAAGAAATTAATACAGATGTTTCTAAATACAAGAAGTAAAATAAAATAATAAAATATACAAAATAACGCGAATAAATATAAAGGCTAAAAATAAAATTCAGCGAGTACATGAATTTAACGGAAAAGTAAGAATTAAATAAAGAATATTAAAAAGAAAAATATAAACGAAGCTATATTAATCTGAAAAGAGAGAAGAAATGTTAAATAAAAGAATAAAATTGGATGAATAAAAATAATATTGTGTAAAAAGAAAGCAAATAAGAGTGCGTAAAATAAAATAAAACAAAAACGATTAAATGCGAAAAAATTAGGACAAACAAATTTTTTGAGAAATTTTACATAAAGTAAAACAGGATAAGAATTTAAAAGTAAATGATAAAAATAAAGAATTCGAATATAAAAACGAATTAAAATAAAATAACAAGCTTGAATAAAATAAATGAACACTGCATGCGTTACGTAATATAATAAAATAAAACAAAATAATTGAAAGAATAACTAAAGAAATAAATTTGAGGTTATAAGAATAATGAAGAATTAGAAGAAGATAAATGAACAAAAATAAAGAAATCGGTAAACATGAATAAATGGAATGAATAAAATAATCAAAGAATAATATTAAAAGAACGATTAAAAACGAATATTGGTAAATGCGAAACCAAAACTAAAAAGAATAAAAATAAGTGACATAGTTCGAAACCAGGAAAGAAATTTAAGACAAAACGATCGCATCAAAAATTGATAGACGATAATACTGACTTATGAAAACAAATAAGAGATCAAATAAAAAAGAATGTGAAAATAAGACAATTAAAATAAAATAACGGTCATGAATAAAATTAACAAACGCGCAACAAACTTATTTAAAAATAAATTAAAGAAAAAAAAAAGATTGAAGCAAATAAATAAAAAGACGTAACACGAAAATAAATAAATTAAAGAAATAAAATTGTAAATTAAAAAGAAAATTTTAAATGTAATTACTGAAATTTATTAGTTTTTAAAAAGAAAAAAAAAACAAAGTGAAATAGAGTAAAGCAATAAGAATAATTAATGGAAAGGAAAATGAATGTAAAACAAAGATGATAAATTAAGAAAACATAAATAGATAAATACATACCAATTTTAAAAGATAAATTGCCTAAAGTAAATTCATTTGAATATTTGAGATCTCTGACTCAAATTTAAAGACCGTGCGTAAATCTCAAAACCGAGAAGGTTTCGCACCTGGTGTCAACAACCATCCCGGTTGATTGACAAGCCGTAACTGACCATAGGCAAGGCGGGGAAGACGCGACAATAGATTTTCGCGCCATTAAGCATAAAAATTTGTGTAGGACCCTTAATGACTAAACGTGCATACGTAAATTACGCAATCATTTTGAAAAATTAAAGTACCATTAAATAAATAAAAACTTTAGAAATAAATTAAATAAGTTTACTCAATATCCAATAAATTTTGAAATTAAAAACTAATTTTGAAAAGTATTAAGTAAAGTAATAAATAATAAAATTGGTTGAAATTAGTAAATAAAATAAATGGAAATAAATAATTGGTTGAAATCATAATTTATGAATAGAAAAAAATAAGAATAAAATAATAAGTGCAAATAAATAAATAATCAAACTTTGATTATTCGAAAATAATAATAAAATAATAAATTAAATAACAATAATAAAAATCAATTTAAGATAATAAAAGTAGATCATTGAAAGTACAATTTAATTTAAACATATTAAATAACCAAATTCATTAATTTGATATACAAATAAATTTATTAACAATAAAGAAAGTAAATTTCTTAAATAAACAAATAAAAGCATAAGAATTTAAATGTTATAAAAATTAAATAAATAATAATTAATTTGAAATAAATTGAATAAAGAAAAACTAACATCTATTGAATTTTGAAATTAAAAGCTAATTTTGGAAAATATAATAAGCAAAGTAATAAATAACAAATCCTATGGGAATTAGTTAATGAGATAAATAAAAACAAACAATAGACGGAAAGAATAATTTATGGATAGAAATTATAAAAATAAAAGAAATTAGTATGGATACTCAAATAATCGGATTCACATTATTTAAAAAAAATTAATTAAAAACAATAAATAATATACATTGTGTAAATAAACAAATATATAAAAATCAAATATAAAATATATAAAGGCAAACAAAATAGAGATAAAGTGGACGTAAATAAATAAACGATAAATTAATAATATAAAAAATTCACGCCTTAATAAATAATAATAAATAATTCGAATAATTGATTATTAATCGAGAGAAAATAGAAACAAATAAAAAAAACACAATAAAACGAAATTTAATAAATATTGCAAAATTAATATTGAAATAATAAAATTAATTTAAAGCTAGCTTTCTTATTTTAATTTAACACTATTCTTTTAAAGAATAATAATACATCAGAAAAACCTTCGAACTTGGCGGGAGCTTGCCACGCACCTACCGTTGGATTTTGGTAATATTACAAATTTCCAATTTTTATATCTAAAGGTAAAAGGGGTAGGACCGCGCTCTGATTGGCTGTTTCTATTGGTATTATTTGTGCTAAATTTGAATTTGAATGTATACCCGCTATTTTGAATAAATGGAAAATAAAGTAATTTTTATACAAATTCAAAAGTATAAGACGGAAAAATAAATAAAAATTAAATTAAAGTTAATAAATAAACAGATTAACTAGAATTCACTAGAAAAGTTACTAGAATTATTGACATTTTTATTGGTTAACCTTGGGTACGCCATCTTGGTAAGTCAAACAATAATAATTTTGAATTAATAAAAAGTAAACTAACAAGTAAACAAATAAACAATTATCAATTAGTTTTAAATAATATGCGTAATTGTTACTTAAAATACGATAAAGTTTAACAACAAAAGATTAAAACAAAAGATAATTGTTAATAAACAAAAAATAAATAATTAAATATTGAATAAATGAATAAACAGTCAATAAACAATTAATAAACAAAAGAAAATTGTCAATTAATAAATAAACAATTAATAAACGTTTAATAAACAAATGAGAATTTTTTTAAAAACAATAAATAAACAATTGAATATTGAATAAATAAATAAACAATTAATAAACAAAAGAAAATTGTTAATTAACAAATAAACATTAAATAAACAATTAAATTATTAATAAATAAATAAACAATAAACAAACATTAAATAAACAAAAGATAATTGTTAATAAACAAAAAATAAATAATTAAATATTGAATAAATGAATAAACAGTCAATAAACAATTAATAAACAAAAGAAAATTGTTAATTAATAAATAAACATTAAATAAACAAAAGTGAATCGTTAATAAACAATAAATAAATAATTAATAAACAAACAATAAATAAACAATTGATAAATAAATAAAAGTCAATATACAATATGTAAACAATAAATAAATAAAAGAGGATTATTAATAAATAAACAATTAAATTTTTTATAATTAAAAACAAATAAAATTTAAACAATCAACAAATCATGCAATTGAATATTGAAAAATAAATAAATAAACAAATACTTAACAAAATAAAAAATATATGTGCTATTTTTTAAACAAAAAAAAAATCATGAATAATTTCACAAAAAATTTGTATAAATCTTATTAATGAACTTGTATAACAGAGATAATAATATTTCTTGAAAAGAAAATTCCGAAAATATTTGCAACTTTGGTTTCATTTGTCGAAATAAAATTGAAACTTAATTCACGAATTTCTAATACTGAAAATCAAGGCATAGTAGAGTCGGCGGGATGCGCTCATTGTATCCGTCGCCTAGCTAGTCATAGTTGAATGGCAGATGTTGCCTACTGTCAAGTCGCAGGCATGCTGGATTTTAAAGACTCGGATTCTTACAGAATATTATGCATTGCTCTAAGTTTTGAAATGAGTGATTAACAATGAAAGTAAAAACAATTAATTGTTTAGTAAATAATAAAATTCGATTAAACAAATTATTTTTTTTTTTGATTTAAACAATTCAAATAAATAAGTAATGTTTATTACAAAGAAATTATTAAAACAATAATATCAAGCAACAAATAGACAATAAATAAAATTTTAAGGAAAAATAAACAACTTACAATTTTCTATGAATAAATAAAATGTTAAACAATTAATTAATTAATGAATTAAAAAAGAATGTTTAAATAAAATTCTTAAACAAAATAAAATTAATAAATTGTTATTACAGACACAAATAAATAAACAAAGAATAAATAAATAAATAAATAAAGCAAATAAATAAACAAAACACGATAAATAAATAATGTTTATTTTTTAAACAATAATATCAACAAGCAAATTGACAATGAATACATTTTAAGGAAAAATAAACAATTCAAAATTTTTTTATGAATAAATGAAATGTTGAACAATTAAATAATTAAATAAATAAAAATGAATGTTTAAATAAAATTCTTAAACAAAATAAAATTAATAAATTGTTATTATAAAACAAATAAATAAACAAAGAATTAATAAATAAATGAAAAATAAATAAATAAACAAATAAATAAACAAAGAATAAGTAAGTAAACGAAATTTCATAAAAATTAAAGAACAAACAAATTATTAAAAACAATCTATTGTTTAAATAAATGAGAATAGTAAAATACGTTAGTGGAAAAATAAACAAATAAATAAAACTTTTAAATAATGAATTAAATATTAAATAAACAAACAAGTAAATTAAAGAAATAAATTAATAAATTAAAATAAAATGGGACGTGAAATAATAAATGATCGTTGAAATCATAATTTAAATCAAATAATGGAAAAAGTTTTGAAGCAAACGTTAAATGAAATAAGTTATTCTTTCTAAAGAATGCCGATATTGGGACTATTCTGAAACTGCAGAGGGGCGCGGGGGTATCTTGACGCGTCTGCTCCGTCAAGTCCCTAAACACACGGCTAGACTGTATGTCTGCCGGTCATTGTGGAAAATAAGCTGAAAATTGTAGAGCTTTAAAAAAAATGTCTTTCTATAATTATCAACGATTTTTAATAAACTATATTTTTGAATATAATCAAATACAACGTAAAGAAAATCATTAAACAATTAACTTGATTAAAATATAAATAAACAAAACAAATAAATAAATAAAATTTGAAAGATTAATAAACAAACAAACAAATGGGTATATTCAATTACAATAAAAAGCAAATAAGCAAAAATCGAAATACATTAAAATATAAACAAAGAAATTAAATAAATAAATAACAAAAATAAATTATTATTAACAAACGTTGAATTTTTTTTATAAAGAAAAAATCATGTAATTAATCAAGAGTCATAAACAAAGAAAATCAAATAAACTAATAAAACAAAGAATAAATAAATATATGAATGTATTAAAAGAATAAATTATTGAATTAAATAATAAATTAGTAAATAAACGAAACAATAAATCTAATGAATAAATAAAGTAATCAATTCACGAATGAAGGGGTAATAAATTATTTATAAGTAAAAAAAGGAAGAAAAATCCTATAAATAAACAAATTCTTAAATCCAGAGACAAAAAGAAGCTCTGAGATCCTGTGTAAAATTAAACAAATTTTGAATCCAGAGGAAAAATAAAACCCTGAGATCAATTTATAAATAAACAAAGTTTTAAATCCAGAGATAAAAATGAAATCCTGAGATCAATTTATAAACCTTTTACTAATTTGGGTACCTTAAAAAAAAAAAAAATACAAATTCAGGTAGAGTGAGGAGTACAAATTCGGGTAGATAATGGAGTACAAATTCGGGTAGAGTGTGGAGTACAAATGCTAATGCAAATGGTTATAAATTTTTAGAAGTTTGAAGAATACGAAATCGGGAAGTTTGAAGAATACTAATTGAGGTACTTAAAAGAATACTAATTCGGGTAGTTGAAAGAATACTAATTTCTAAATATTTTACGAAATCGGGAAGTTTGCAGAATACGAAGATTAAAAAATACGAATTCGGGCAATTGGGAGAAATTATTGCTAAATCTGATACAAATTTGGTTAGTTTAGAATAAAACGAATTTAGGTAGCTTGGAAAATGAAAATTTGGGTGAATAATAAATTTTAAATAATTAGAAGAATAACAAATCCTTTAAATACTAATTTCGAATACAAATTTGAATACAAATTTTTGTTCTTTTGTGGAAAAAAAAAACTTATAGTTTATGAAAAGAAAACTAATAAAATAATTCATAATTACCTACAAATAAAGATTTTATTCAATTATTTGAAAGCAAAATAAAGTAAATGAAGAAATAAAAACTATTAAGTATGTCAGAATACACCTTTTTTTAAAAAAGGTCAATAACTGTTGAATAAGTAAAATTAATCTACTAAATAAATTAAACTAATTAACTCTCTAAAACTATCACTCAATAAATAGCATATTAACACAAATAAAATAAATAAAACAACTAGAAATAAAAACTAAAACTTAATTACATACATTAAGCAAATTAAAACTTTAAATTAAAAAACAAAAAAAAATATATATTAAAAAAATTATTACAAAAAAAAATAAATATTAATAATAATAATAATAAAACAAACAGTTGCTAAAGTAAAGTTTGGTTAGTTTTATATCTTATTTTAAAAAAAAATAATAATAAATAAAAAAAAAGTTTGAACCTAAATGTGAGCTAATATTTGGACCAATACTGGTTTGGTATATAGCCAACGTTGGGCCAATAATGAACATATTTCTAAGTTGGTATATTAGTTCGTATTGTATGGCGACTTATTGCTACCATTACTGAGACATGACTTGACTCTATCAATGACTTTTGACATAATTAATATGTTTTGTTTAAACAAATTGTCCAAATAATAATAATGTTGAACTTAACAAAAATGATGTGAAATTTGGAAATAAGAAAATTTTATATCTTTCTCTAAGGAAAATTAAAAATGCTTTGGAATTTCTGATTAACAAAATTATGACTTTGGAGATAAAATTTGAATAAAGCAGATAAATTAAAAACTCTTGTAATGAATAAATAACGTATTGAATATGAGATTTCTCTATTTGCAAGCCCGTAGAAGCTTGGCGCATTTGTGAAATAAAACTTGTGTAGGCATGTTTGGGCCAGTATTGGACAATCTAATACTTGATTAACGCGACCTCGCAAAATACCTAATTAAGGGTGTGTATATTTACAAAATGAGATGTTTTCTAGGGAATATTCTTTTTCTTTCAAAAAAAAAGCGCGTTTTTGAGATAAAATTTTTGTTCTGAAATAACTCATTGAAATTTCTTTTGACAAATAAAGAGGAGAGCTAAATATCAGTTGTAAAAGATATCATCTCTTATTGAGGTGTACCGATCAAACCTAATGTGTTTATCTTGTTTATTCATAAATTAAGGTTCGTTTCCTTTATCCTACGAGGTAAATTTTGCATGAGCAATTCTTTCGTACTTATTTTTATTCACTTGCTTGATTAAGTTTCAAATTAAAGGTTTTATAATTTTTTTTTTCTCTTCTCTAAATCAATTATTGTGTATAATTCGTATAAAGCCTGGTGCATTCATTACTTTAAAACCCATGAACGGTATTAATGAATAGAGGTTCAACTCCTCTTAGACGTATGATGTAAAATATACAATAATATTTTATGTAGTTCTGGAATAAAAGTCATGTTTTTTTAATTCAGAGATTCTGAAACAAAAGTTTTCGTGGAAATTTCAATAGTCACTACTACATTCTTTCAAGTTCAGAAAAAGTCAATGCCAAAATAAGCCTTAATAATACAACAATACAAGTAAATAAACTAATAAATATAATAATTATAATAATAATAATAACTATAATAAGATATAGCATTAGAAAAAAAGAGAGATCAACTCCTCTTTACTCCTAATTCAAATAATTAACTAATAAGTAAATAATAATAAATAAATAATAACAATAATAATAATGATAATAATAGTAAATATAGCCAAAACAAAAACAAAACAAATATTTTGAATACGTAATACTACACTAGTTACCGATTGTTACGTAACTATAAGAAATTGCATTTAAATTTTTTTTTCTTTATTATTAATTCTACTGAAAAGGGTAATAATGAATAAAATATAAACAGAAAAATTATTCATTATAACGGATGTATTACAGTTTATTGATATTATAGTGAACAATCAAAAAAATCGATAACAATCGTTAGTGGATTGACATCCAACTTTCTTTCTCTTTCTTTCTTACATACCACTATTTCTCTTTTTATTATGTATCTATCAATCTATTTCTCTTCTAAAAAAAAATAATAATAATTTCCACATTATCAAACATTTTACTTTAATTGAAGTTATCTGTTACAGAATATTCTCAAATCATCGAATCAATAACAATTTTTATATTAAGGTAGTTCTCTCGAAAACAATTTTTCCTTAAATGTTTTTTAATTGAAATATCATATAATAGAACATTTAACGAATACAATAATAATTTTTTTTCTACAAGTAGGAAGCGGTGCTACTTCTTAAGATATTTGAGAATGAAGTTGAACTTTTTAACATAAAAGAAAGTAGAAGCCATGGTTAAAAAAAATATAGTGTTGCTTACCACGCAATGAATTTTCTTTAGGTTTAAAAATAAAAACTACTAAATTATATTTTAAAGTATAGAGAATAAGATCCCATTTTGAAAAAAAGTGTCTTGCGGTACTAAATTTCGAAAAATAGTATTTTGAAATGCACGTTGTGACTGTACCATTATTCATTTTTTTTAAATAAATACAAAAGAGAGAGAGACTCTACACCTTGAAGTTAGCGCTATTCATTAAACATCACAAAATAAGTAAAAAAATAACAGATTTTGAGTTGGGAATCACTGAACCAAGAGAACTACCTTAAATAACCACAACAGTTTTATAGGTTATGATTGCAACTTCAGGTAAATCATGGTAAAAATATTATCCCTCTTTCAGTTAGGGAAATGTAACATTCTTTACACACAGGTAAATAGAACTACTAATAACACTCAATTGCTTTAGATCAACGAATACTCCGATATTATGTGATAAAATAAAGTAAATTTGAAATTCATCTAACTATTAATATTTTCCTAGTAGGAAAATCAAAAGAGAACAAATGCAAGAACGTAAGTTGGGTTGATTCTTTAGTTTTTAAATAACGCGATAATCAACAGTAAAAATGCAATCACCTTTACAGAATAATTGGTTCTAGACAAACTAGATTTAAAAAAAAAAACTCTGTTCCTTATGTTCCGAAACCATTTGTCCTCTTTATGATAAATTATTTATCATTCAGGAAGAAGGGTTATATCTTTTAAAATTCACTGTGCGATAGTCTATTTTAAAATATTTGCAAATAGAGTTTTAGATAATAATATAATCAAAATGTTTACTTTCTTTACTCACAATATACTCCTTCTCCTTGATCGATAAAAAAAAAAAGGGAATTTTTATGCAATTACTAATAAGATAGAATATCCGAGATTATCTTCGAGATTTTTAGAAGGAAATGTTTACCATTAATAAAGAAAAGATTGTATCAAAAACTTTAGCATCTTAGGTCACTATTCTTAAAATTTGTATGCGGAAAAAAATACTAGATCTCCGATAGCATGGATTGTATAAAAATATCATAACTCAGAAAATGTAACTTAAAAAACTACTTGTTGAAAATTTCTTAGCAATAGCAACTCAAATACCAAATGAATTTTGAAGGTCTAAACAAAAGTAGTACACTAAATAAAATGTAATCCTGTTGAAGTAATGATTGAGCACGGAATTTCTTCATTCGCTGAACTTCAGGTCATATAAAACAGCACACAGTCTTCCTTACACTAACTCAAGAATATAAGGACACAATTAACTTGCAACCAACTTTGCTACCAGCAACCTACTTCATGGCGGACCGGAAATTGAATATTTTCTTTGACTACAAGGTTACCGTAGATGACACAAAAATTTGTTTACTATATGACAAATCCAGTTGTTATATGTCAATCTGACGGAACTAGCAGCAAATAGCACCAGTAGCCAAGCAGAGTTCAACAAACCACGGCAACAAATCATCTATCCAGTAGGAAGATCACCAGTATCTAATAACTTTGCTAGATACAACAACTAATAGTTTACCTAGATACATTAGCAACATACTTTAACATATTCAATGAGGATGTATTGAAGAAGATCTTCAGTTCTACTTAGGACGAATTGGTGAACCTGTTTTATTACCTTCTGCACTTCCAGAGTCGGTATCATCGCATGGTTCAGAAAATGTCCATCTGTTTAAAGCGACAATCAGAATCAGTAAACAAGCCTACGCATATCATTCAGTCTATATAAAGTTGTTTCATCTTTTGGGACCCATTTTAAGATCTCTCAAGAACCTAATACTGCATCTAAAAAGGAAGAAATCAACCAAAAATAATGTTAAGCTTCATAAAAATTGAGACATCAGAGGCAGCTAAACCTTCTACAAGATGAGCTACTAAAGGAACCAGTCTTCAACCACATCACTTCAGACTTAGTTATACAGGCTACATTTGAAAAGTAGAAACTTCAAACTTGTACTTTCAGTCATTGTTTCAATTTGGAATTTGAGAGCAATTATAGGAAGTTGTATGTTATTTTAGAACACATTAAAAATTGTAAATCTTATGACAACTCAGAGTTATGTTTGCTATTCATTCTTAACTTTCTAGCAACCATTTTACAGTGGGGGTGTAACGTCGTGAGCCACTCCGTTTTTTTTTCATCTTTTAAAAAAAATCTTTATTTCTTCGTTTCAAACGAAGAACATAAATTTGACTTTTTCTTGAAAAGGGAGGAACAGCATCTTCTTTCGAGTTTTCCCAGAGTTCGGTTAAACAAGACTTTATCGTTAACAGATGTCTTGCCAACGACTCGATTTTCTAAACGAGTCCCTAAAAACTCTAAAATTAGGGGTCGCGCTAAGCAAACTCTGATATAGACGATGCTGACCCTCACTTTGGACAAGTGTTCACTTCCGTCCTTGACTGCAGGCCCACACTGTAAATTCGTCACACTATCCCTGTTTCCCTAAAAAGTCTGTTTCTTTCAAATCTCGAAACTGGACCAGTAATCTTATTTATTACTTCCAATGTTTCAGTAAAATAAACATTCCAAGAAAATGATGATAATGTATAAAACAGACATCCGTCGAAATGACCCCATGTATAAGTAAAAAAAAGTTACGATTTTAACAAAAAAATAATATTTACAGAGTATTCTAATTGAATACTTAAAATGCATAAAAATTCCTTCAACCCTTTTAATTAACTCTTTTATACTGAAATATATCTGTGTATGTATGTGTATACGTGTGCGCGCGCGCGCGCGTGTGTGTGTGTGTGTGTGAGCACAATAGCATTTGAAAATAATAATAATTAAAAATAATTATAAATCGCTTTAAATTGATTTGCTAAATGATGTAAATTATAGCTGCTTAATATTTTCAATTAGACTTTTGAAGATTTAAGGTTATGTACTAAAAAATACGCGAAAAACAAAAGAAAAGGGTTATGTCAATTGATTAAGATCAATTCTAAGATTGATAATACTAAATTTGAATTCATATAAGAATTGTTAATCAACTTTTATAAAATAAACGTATCTCGAGGTAACATAACCTCAAAAATGTAAAAATTAAGAAAATAACAAAAACACAATTAAAAACATTCTTAAAATTAATAGAACAAGTCTAATTTCAATTTTAAGGTTAAATAAACATATCAATCATTCAATAATGAAATTTTCACTCAAACATAACCTTAAAATTCAGAAATTATGAAAAATAAATTAAATGGTAACATTTCAGTATCAATGGATTTAGTTGAAATTTATTCTTTATTTAATGATTGAATATTAAATATTCTACTGAATATGTTCATCAAATTAATTAACTTTTAATTAAAAGTTAATATAACATAACCTAAAAATTGAAAAACATGGATACATAAAAATTTATTGAATATACATAAAAAATTTGATAGTTCTCATTTGAATTCAGTTAAATCGAAAGAATAAAACGAATACTCGACATTCACTCTATGAGAAACATAACCTAGAAATCGAAAATCTAGGAAAATTAAATATTGCATTATTCAACATACATTAATCTTTTTCTTTTAAAATAATGAAAAATAATTAATATTTAGGCAAAATCAAACCTATATTCATCTGAAATTGTTAAAATACTAATATTATAAACAAATTTAAATTTAAGAATTGTATTACTTATATTTTCAACATTATTCATTGTTAACATTTAATTTTTATATTTCAAAATTATGTAGTGAATCATTTCTGATCATTTGTAACCAGGATCCTTGGAAGTGGTACAGAGGGCAGCATCAACAAGAACTATTGTGTTTTAGGGCGGATTTTCTCCACCTACTCAGTTTTGAGACACTTTTCAGGACCAAATCAAAATTAGGAAAATGGTTGACTTCTTAGCTTTTCTAATGCATTCTCTACTCCCACGCAAGCATGCAAGTCCCACTAGCCACCCCTCATTATCGGTTTTCTCTCTTTTCGCCGTTCTTCTTCGTCGTTCTTTCTCTACCCTCAACACACGCCTACACCCTGACGCGTTTAGGGCCTTTTTCATTGGTGTTTTCTAAGACTCCCCTAGTTTCTCCCTGTTTTATCTTCCCACTTCTTCTTCTCTCAGAAGCTAAGGGAAGGAAATACACGAAAAGTTAAAACACTCTCCGAAAAACTGTCATCGAGAATGGAGATGTCGAAAATTACTTCTCTCAAACAAATTCTTTTTGTCTTCAAGTCTTTAAAACGAATTCAAGTTTAATTCAAGAATTTTTATACTAAAAATTAAATATAATGTTCCTGAGTTTAAGTTATAAGCTGGAATTAAATTTTATCGTTTTCAAATCAGTTCTCATGTAACTTGTGTTTTACGTTTAAAATTGGATTTGATCGCCTGAACTGGTACCACTTCTCGAGGATTACTGGGATTTTTGGCGATTTATGTTTGTTTCTATGTCTACAAAAATCAACCTGACCAAAGTAAGTTTAATAAAAATTAAATATTAAATGAATTTCAATTCTCTCTTTTCATTTCTTCTTTTTCCAAATAATCATTTTTTCAGGTTTAGTTTCCCAACTCCGGTACCGATTAGGTTCTGGATGGCTGGAGTTGGTCCTTTAGTATTGTTTTTTTTGTAGAATACTTTTTTTTTATGCAGGGTTCCCCTATCATTATAGAGAGTGGCCCCACTTTTTTTTTTATTTTGAGTTTAGGAAAAACCCCTGATTAGGAAATTGAGAAAATAAAAATATTTTACAGACTCGAAAAAAACACTAGAATTCCCCAAACAGAACGATTTCCCGAGCTATTACAAATTCGTTTGTAGGCTCAAATAAATATTAAAATTTAACATAAAATATAAGGTTATCGTCTTTCCGACGTGACAGAAAACTGGAAAAACAATTGAAAAAATGAGAATTATTGAATATTGAAGAAAACAATTGAAAATTGATAAAAATATTGAAAGAAGCCGAAAATTATTGAATTTTAAAGAGAATATTTGAAAATTAAAAAACATGATTAAAAATTAATTAGAATAATTGTGAGTAGAAGAAAATAATTGAGATTTGAAGAAAATAATTGTAAATTAAAGAAAGTAATTGGGTATTCAAATATTGAAAAAATGATTTTCAGGTGAATGAAAGCCGACTTTTTTTATGCTAAAGGGGGCAAAGTAGATAGAAATTCATTCTGAGCGATTTTTAAAGCCGGGGAATTCGCTAAAAAACTTTTTATTATATTTATTTAATAAAAATTGTCCATTTCTTGATTGAAGATCAGGGAATGATTTTAAAGGGTTGTTTTTGATGCTGAAGGGGTTAAGGTAGATAGGAATACATTCAGAGCAATTTTTAAAGCCAGAAAATTCTCTCAAAATTTTTTTATTATATTTGTTTAATAGAAGTTGTCCATTTTTTGTCCCTTAAAATTGGTTAAAACCAGATTGAGGTGTTCATTAAACTAAGAAATTACTGCTGCTTTCGTACAAATGGCAGTAGAGAATGCTACTGTTCAAGAAATTCCAAATAATTAAATTATTGATAAGTTTAAATAAAATAATTTAATAATTTAATATTTTTATATTTTAGTTTTAAATGTTAATAAAAATTTTCAATTATATAGAAAGGGGCCGCTTTGAATATCTTTCCCGGGCCGCTTTTAATTCCCAAATGCGGCCCTGGCCTCTTGGAATGCTAAAAACTGATATATTTATCTTCAAAGATTCAACATTTACATGGGAATCATATGCTGAAACTAGTATGTTATAGGGATAAATAAAAGAAATAATATTAAAAAAATTTTAGTAGGGGTATCAATGCTCATTTGTTAATTATACTAATCTGAAATTCGAAACCAATGTGATTTTCCATTGAATTAACAAGCGAAAGGAAATTCAACGGTCGCAAATTGCCAAAATTCTTCCGTTTGAAGCACATGTGAAGTGTCACGAGACTAACATATTGCTTTAAATTACGTTTTCAGATTTAATTTATTTGTTTTTTATTTATTTGCTTTGATCTATTTTTTTATAGTATTTGTGCGGCCCTGAAGCCGGAGAACTACCTTAATTAATTTTTAATCATGCTCTTCAATTTTCAGATATTCTCTTTAATATTCAATAATTTTCGGCTTTTCTCAATATTTTTATCAATTTTCAATTGTTACCTTCAATATTCAATAATTTTCTTTTTTTTTAATTGTTTTTCCAGTTTTCAACTATTTTCTTCAATTTTCAAATATTCTCGGTATTTTCAATTATTTTTTTCAGTTTTCAAATATTCTCGTTTTTTCAATTATTTTTTCAGTTTTCAATTATTATGTTTAATTTTCAAATATTCAATAATTCTTGGCTTTTTTCGATGATTTCTTCAATTAACAATATTTTTCTTGAACTTTCAATTCTATTTTTCAACTATTCTCTTAAATTAACAATTATTTTCTTTAATTTTAAATTTTTTCTTCAATTTTCAACTATTTATTCTAATTTTCAATTATTTTCTTCAAATTCCGATTATTTTCTTTGATTTTCAACCAACTTTAACTTTTTGAAATCCCATTCAATTTTCAATTATTTGTTATAAATATTTCTACAGTTTCCTTAATTTTTTAATTGTCAATTATTTTCTTAAATATTCACCAATCCTGGGCTTTTTCACTTTTTTTCTACTATTTACTTATTTATTAATATAGTAATTTGTAAATTATTTATTATCAATAATTTTTTTAAAATCTCAATTTAATTCCCTAATTCTTCAATTTTTCTGTCCAATTCACAATTATTTTCTTCATTTTTCAATTATTTTGGCAATTTTTAATATTATTTTCTTCTTATCAATTTGCGATTATTTTTTCAAATTTTAATCCAGGTTAATTTTTAAAAATCATAATTGTTTTCAATTATTTTCAACAATTATTCCTGTAATTTTTTTCCTTTTTTAATTTCCAATTGTTTTTTTTTTTTTTTTTTGAAATTTTATATTTTTGTTCTTTAATTCTTTAAATTATTTTTGTCAATTGTCGATTTATTAATCTTGCGATTATTCCAATTTTTTTTTCATTTGTCAACTATTTTCGTAATTTTTTAGTTATTTTAGGTCGATATTATCAACTCGAGACGATATTTGGATGGTCAAGAGATTTTGAGATCAATATCAATATTGCTCAAATATCGTATCTTCTTGATATCGTGAAGCACTAAGAAATAATCGCCAAGAGAACAAAATAATTTAAAAAGTTTAAGATTAGTTATAAAATTTTATGAGAATCATTGAAATATGAAAAAATTGAAGGAGATAATTGAAAAATAAATAATGTAATGGAAATTAAAAAAATATAATTAAAAATTAGTAATTGAAAAAGTCTAGAATTCTTCAATATACTAGGGGAATGGGTCCCAAGATGGACATTTCGTATAAAATTTTTGTTTAAGGTGACAGCGCCTTATGCTTTTTGTCATTTTTGTTGTTTGTCTAGACGAAGATTTTGATGCACATTTGAAGAAAAAACCAGTTGGTTTTTCTTCTATACATGCCACGTAATTTTCGGTCTAAAAAAGATTTGTAACAGTTTTTTCTTAAGTTGGTAAAGTTACTTAAATTTATGATTTAGAATGAGTACTTAACGTTATAATATTCTTTATTTATCGTATAATAATATCCTAAAATAATTTTACTAATTCAGTGTTCGTATATATATTTTTACTGGGGATTAAAAAATGTTGTCATGTACCCTAAGATGGACAGGCCTCAAATCTCAATGTATTTATTTGCATATTTTTGATTTTACACTTTTTTTAATAATTTTTTGAGACAATTAATTAAAATTTTTTATTTTCCACCATAAAATGTGATGTTATCGTTAGAGAATTTGATATATCTATATTTTTCGATATTTTATTACTTTTTACTGTTCAGCTATTAGATTGAAGTTTTAAGAAATGTGATTTCCTGATAAATTCCGTAAAATGATTAAAAATTAGTTTAAGAATTGTTACAGGATGTTAATTTCTTATTTACTACAATTTTCAGAGACTTTTAAGAAGGTGTCCATCTTGGGGCCACTTTTTTTTAGACCGAAAATTTTAACAATTAGGAAAAACGCTTTAAAAATTTTTATGTTCAAAATAAAATTTTATCTCTGTGGCCATAAGTTACCTTATAAATTGTACTTTCACCGGTATAAAATATTTTAATATATTTGATTTGGTTTGGATTCTACAGCAATAAGACGAAAGGGTGTCCAACTTGGGGCCCTCTCCCCTATATAAAAGAAAATAATAATTGAAAACTGAAGAATGGAATTGAAAATTGAAGAATCGGGTTGAAAATTGAAGAATGGAATTGAAAGTTGAAGATAATAATAATTAAGAATTGTAGAAAATAGTTGCAGAATTGAACAATTTAATTGAAATTCTACAATTTCGATCTGTGCTTGAAAAGAAAATTGAAGGAAGCCGAAAATTATTGAATGTTGAAAAATTAATTGAAAATACAAAAGAGAAATTGAAAATTAAATGAAATTTAATTACATAAATTAAATTATTAATTAGACCTACAAAAATACCGGCCCACCTGGTGGCGACCTACTGGGATTTTTCCCAGTATCCCGAATGGCCAATTCGGGCCTGGATGCTTTGATTAAAACATTTTTTTGTGACGTATTTGTGTGATTATAAATAAAGTAAATAGTTTATACTATTCAGCATGGACAAAAACGCATTTGGAATAGCGTTTTATGATAATTACGCATGCGGAATTGTGTTCTGTAACAAAAGCACATGCGGAATAGTAATTTATGGAAATTCCGCTTGCGGAATGTTTTATGACATATAATTCTTTTATTTCTCGGTGCGTTTAAAAAATAGTATTCCTAATTTATTTAACAATTTATTGAAATTAACTATTTTCTATGCAATTGTAAAAAACAACCATAAATGCGAAAATGTGGTTTTTTTTATAAATATGTACACAAAAAAGGTAATTTCAACAAATTGTTAAATATATTATGGAATACTATTTTTTTAAACATATATCAAGAATTGGTTCTGTGGATCACTAATTCAAGAGGTTTTTGAAGATTTTATAGTAAATTTACGAAAGAGGGTTTTTGGAATCTTAATATACACACGGAAAATTTTTTTGAACATCATTTTTGATAGTCAAAAAACTGTCTGAAAAAACGCAAGTTATACCACTAAACAACAACTGACTCAAGTTGTTTTCAGTAGTTTACTTTTGACAGGGGTTTTAGAGAACGCTTAGTGTTAAAATGTATGTTTTTATTGCATTTTACTTAAGAAAAAATTTACTTAAATACGTAAATAAGTACAAGAAATATAATCATAATAATTATTATAATGTTTTTATTGAAATAAGAACGTTTTATGTACTGTTAGGAGAAGAGGGGTCCAAAAAATGCAAGCATTTGCAAGAAGGGAGGGGGGTACTTCAAATTTAGAACGTTTTTATTTTTATGTTCTTATTTTAATATTATTTTTCATCTTTGAGACTTTAGTTTGAAAAATGAGCAATGGAAACATTTTTGAAAATGTAGGTGGGAGTAAGATACCTCGAAAACTAGTGAACGTTCTTTATGGATAGTCCCTATAATTCATAATAATTAAATTTGATTTTAAATTTAATTTACTTTAATTCATCGTCTGCATATTATATGAATTTTATAATTTCTTATGATTATGCAAATGAAAGATCTAATAATTGACAATAGAAAATAATGAACGAATAAGAGCTCTTAAACAAAAACAAAATATTTCTTTGCATAATGTAGGTTGAGTTTATTGAGAATTGTATTTTCTGTTTTTTAGATCTATAACGCCTTAAGAGGACACCAACGTTGGTGTCGAAACGTCGTGTTACGACTTTCTAATAATAAAATTTATCCAGATAAAATCCTGTTTTTTTCAATTGATTTTATCAATTGTTTGCACAAATTATATTGGAAATCTGGAGTACTTTTTGGTTCATAAAGTATTATTTTTATAATCATATAAGTAAATGTTCTCATTTTTGACATCTTAAGATTAAATTTTGATCTCAAAACGTACAATAAAAATAACTAAATGTTCTATGAGAGTAAATCTATACTAAAGTGACAAAGAGATAGTTTGTTCTCATGCGTATATTATACATTTCTAGACTTGTTCAATTTTTTGAAGTGATGGTGTTACATCTTCTCAGACAGCAAATTACTCGAGGAGTTTCTAGAAAATCTTTAACCCATACTCTCCGGAAATCGTGAAACGATGCGGCTGTGAGCCGCACCTGGCGCTGGTGGGGCGAGCCGGAAAGGGAAACAACCGCGTGCTTCCCCACTACTTTTCTCTCTCTTCTCTCTCTAGTTCGAAACTTCAGTACAAGCTCGGCATGCAGCTGATTCGCGCGTGGTTCTTATCTGAGTTTCGCACAACGAATATTGTTGCAAGTAAATTTTTTTTCTTGTGAATATCCAACTGATTCAAAAATTTTAGTGATAATTTTCAATTTCATGAAAGTCTTTTAAAATTTCACTATCCATTGTTATCATTAGCTCTGAAAACAAAAGTTTCATTTGTTGCGGTATATGTAGCGATCAGTTTAAATTGCTTTATTATGACTTCATAATTAAATGACTTGTAAACTTTAATAAATTTGGTTGGAGGTTATGTTTATTTAATGTTTTTCAAACTTCATTAAAACAAAAATTAACTCATGACAACAATAAATAAATCTTATTAGACAAACATTCTTGGGATTGTGATTTATAATTTTAGTTCATGCGTAGAATGCCTAATAAATGCATTAGAGAATAACATAGATAAATTTGAAGACATACTATAACGTCATATCAATATTATTAAAATACCTTTTCATTGTGGGCATAACAAATATATTTCATTAGCTCAATCAAGAGAAAAACGATTAAAAACTTATCCAAATCATATGATAGGTAAAAATGTATTTAATTGTTAATCAAGTTAAAAGACTGTTGGAAAAAATTTGGTTTTGCGTAGAAACTTACCAGATAACACCGTTTTTGCGGAAAGTTAAAGACGTGTCCTAGTTGTCATAAGATTTGCATGGCGGCTTCCATGCCAAACAACAATAACATTGGACATGCCCTTAACCGTGTTAAGTGCAGAACTTAACGCTCTCAACTTTAAATGTCCTCCGATTTAAAGTTTCCAATGATGACTTTCTACACGTTTGCAGCAAACTTTTTGGATAAATTAAAAAAATTCTTTTTTTCAAGATGTGTTCATTTCATTACATGCATACTTTTAGAAAGTTATCATTGAAAACTTTAATTCGGTGGAAGTTTAATATTAACAGGAAGTTAACCCTGATAATTTCCGAACTTTACAGGAATAACATTCCGTTAACTTCCTGCAAAAAGCGGTGCCATCTGGGTCTAGAAAATATAAATAAGTAAAAAATCATTATTTCGTAAACTGCATTTAATTTTTTTTTCTATCTATAACAATAGTGAATTAAGTAAAATTGTAGGTAATAACTTTTTATAGCAAAATATAAAATTTTAATTATTTACATTAAACAATTAAAATTTAAAGTTATTAATAACTGAAACAATGCGCTTTAATTCTATAATTGTTGCTTATACAATAAAATTTTCAAAAATAAACGTAGATATTGTTAATTTTGTAAAGAGCAAGAACTAATGAAATAAGACTTAACAAGCAGAGAAATCTGACCCAAGAATCTGAATTAGTTTCTTGGTCACGGCCGGATTGGGAATTAAAAGCGGCCCGGGAAAGATATTCAAAGCGGCCCCTTTCTATATAATTGAAAATTTTTATTAACATTTAAAACTAAAATATAAAAATATTAAATTATTAAATTATTTTATTTAAACTTATCAATAATTTAATTATTTGGAATTTCTTGAACAGTAGCATTCTCTACTGCCATTTGTACGAAAGCAGCAGTAATTTCTTAGTTTAATGAACACCTCAATCTGGTTTTAACCAATTTTAAGGGACAAAAAATGGACAACTTCTATTAAACAAATATAATAAAAAAATTTTGAGAGAATTTTCTGGCTTTAAAAATTGCTCTGAATGTATTCCTATCTACCTTAACCCCTTCAGCATCAAAAACAACCCTTTAAAATCATTCCCTGATCTTCAATCAAGAAATGGACAATTTTTATTAAATAAATATAATAAAAAGTTTTTTAGCGAATTCCCCGGCTTTAAAAATCGCTCAGAATGAATTTCTATCTACTTTGCCCCCTTTAGCATAAAAAAAGTCGGCTTTCATTCACCTGAAAATCATTTTTTCAATATTTGAATACCCAATTACTTTCTTTAATTTACAATTATTTTCTTCAAATCTCAATTATTTTCTTCTACTCACAATTATTCTAATTAATTTTTAATCATGTTTTTTAATTTTCAAATATTCTCTTTAAAATTCAATAATTTTCGGCTTCTTTCAATATTTTTATCAATTTTCAATTGTTTTCTTCAATATTCAATAATTCTCATTTTTTCAATTGTTTTTCCAGTTTTCAACTATTTTCTTCAATTTTCAAATATTTTCGGTTTTTTTCAATTATTCTTTTCAGTTTTCAAATATTCTCGTTTTTTCAATTATTTTTTCAGTTTTCAATTATTTTCTTCGATTTTCAAATATTGTCGGTTTTTCAATTATTTTTTTTCAGTTTTCAATTACTTTTTCAGTTTTCAAATATTCTCATTTTTTCAATTATTTTTCAGTTTTCAATTATTTACTTGAATTTTTAATTATTACAGTCAATATTCAATAATTCTCGATTTTTTTTCAATTATTTTTTCAATTTTCACTTGTTTCCTTCAATAGGCAATTATTTTCCAAGAACTTCAATCCAGTTCAATTTTTTATAATCCAATTAAATTTACAATTATTTTCTACAATTACCACAGTAATTTTCTTTCAATTTTTATTCTTAGTTATTTCTGTTCTAAATTTTAATTTACATTCTTAACTTTTAAGATAATTCTGTTGAAATGTAAACTTTTTAATGTTGCAATTTTTCGAATTTTTTGCAATTGTCCTTTATTTTCGTCTTTTTTCAATTATTTTCTTTCATATTATTCAATTATTAATCATTTTCTTGAAATTTCAATTCAGTTCTTTAATTCTTTAATTATTTGTATCCAATCACAATTCTTGTCTTTTATTGATACTTTTTTTCATTTTCAATTATTCTCTCAATTTGAAAGTATTTTCTTCAAATTTTAATAAAGTTTAATTTTTCAAAAAGCAATTAAATTTTCAATTGTTTCTAGAACTATTCCTATCATTTTCTTTCTTTTTTAGTTTTTTTTAATTTCATGTTTATCTTTTTCTATTTAAAATTATTTCTGTCAGTTTTTAATTTAATAATCTTGCCATGTTTAGAATTTTTTCCAATTGGCAATTATTTTATTCAATATTTAATAATTCTCGGCTTTTTTCGATGATTTTTTCAATTAACAATATTTTTCTTGAACTTTCAATTCAATTTTTCAACTATCCTCTTAAATTCACAATTATTATTTTCTTTAATTTTGAATTTTTTTCTTCATTTTTCAACTATTTCTTCTAATTTGAAATTATTTTCTTCGATTTTCAACCAACTTTAACTTTTTGAAATCCCATTCAATTTCCAATTATTTGTTATAATTATTCCTACAGTTTTCTTCAGTTTTTAATTGTCAATTATTTTCTTAAATATTCACCAATCCTGGGCTTTTTCACTCTTTTATACTATTTATTTATTTATTGATATAGTAATTTGTAAATTATTTATTATCAATAATTTTTTTGAAATCTCAATTTAACTCCTTAATTCATCAATTTTTCTGTCTAATTCACAATTATTTTCTTCATTTTTTAATTATTTTGGCAATTTTTAATATTATTTTCTTCTTATCAATTTGTGATTATTTCTTCAAATTTCAATCCAGGTCAATTTTTTTCAATTATTATTATTTCTGTAATTTTTTTCCTTTTTTAATTACCAATTGTTTTTTTAAAATATTATATTTGTTCTTTAATTTTTTTAATTATTTTTGTCAATTGTCGATTTATTAATCTTGTCATTATTCCAATTTTTTTCATTTGTCAATTATTTTCGTCATTTTTTAGTTATTTTAGGTCGATATTATCAACTCGAGAACATTTTTGGATGGTCAAGAGATTTTGAGATCAATATCAATATTGCTCAAATATGATATCGTCTTGATATCGTAAAGCACTAAGAAATAATGGTCAAGAGAACAAAATAATTTAAAAAGTTAAAGATTAGTTATAAAATTTTTTGAGAATTATTGTGGATTGAAAAAATTGAAGGAGATAATTGAAAATTGAGGAATGTAATGGAAATTTAAAAAATGTAATTAAAAATTGAAAGAAGTAATTGAAAAAGTCTAGAATTCTTGAATATAGAAAAAAATAATAATTGAAAACTGAAGAATGAAATTGAAAATTGAAGAATGGAATTGAAAGTTGAAGATAATAATAAATAAGAATTGTAAAAAATAGTTGTAGAATTGAACAATTTAATTGAAATTCTACAATTTCTGTGATTGAAAAGAACATAGAAAGAAGCCGAAGATGATTGAATGTTGTAAAATTAATTGAAAATAGAAAAGAGTAATTGAAAGTTAAATGAAATTTAATTACATAAATTAAATTATTAATTAGACCTACAAAAATACCGGCCCGCCTGGCGGCGGCCCACCGGGATTTTTCCCGGTATCCTGAATGGCCAATCCGGGCCTGTTCTTGGTAATCCTATATAATAACGTAAGTCACCTATCAAGAATGCTTTCTTCATCAAGAGTAATAATTAATTTTCATGTAAATTGATTACACTTTTTAAACATTTGTAGCTCAAGTCTGAGTTTATACAAAAAAATCTACAACTAAAGTGTGTTTTCTAAATTTGGAATATGTCAGTAGTTTGGTGAGCATGTCATTGTGAAATTGCAACACAAAAATATAAAAGCTTAAAGTGCCAATTTTTGTAGAAACAATAAAAATTTAGGAACTAGAATCAATAATTTATTGTTTTTTTAAAACTGTTTTAGCATTACAAACAAAAAATAATAATATTTTTTAAACTTATTTAAACAGATTCAAACAATTTCATGAAAGACAAAAGTTTGTGTCATATTTAGATTAAGAAACTTATTATTTAGTAGGGAAGCGATTTGACAGTAGGGATTTGACGCTATGAACTCAACTTAAGAAGGAGATATCAGTACTGTGAATAGTACTTAACATTCAACTTATGTTAACGAACTTTCCCCTTATGAAAAATAAGTATTCCGATTAAGTATTGGATTAAGTATTGGGAGGAAGTATTGGATTAAGTATTGGATTAAGTATTGGAATAAGTATTGGTTTAAGTATTGAAAACTCCAATACTTTTTTCGTCAAACATTCTTAAAAATTTTACTGGTTGCGCACTAAGTTTCTATGGCTCCCAGCTCTGCGCAGTAGTTTTTTTGTTAATTTAATACATAGAAATACGTGGAACGCAAAATCACAGTTCCACAGAAAATTAAAAAAAAATTTGTTTAAAAATATGTTACGCGAAAATAGTATTGGAGTTTCCAATACTTAAACCAATACTTATTCCAATATTTCAATACTTATTCCAATACTTAATCCAATACTTAATCCAATACTTACTCCCAATACTTAATCCAATACTTAATCCAATACTTATTTTTCATAAGGGGATCGTTTAGTCTCATAAATTCAACATGGAGTCAGAGGTGATTAAGTGATTTTAGAGATGCCAGCAAAAAAACGTTCTTCTAATTTTTAAGTTTTTCGATCATTATTTTTTAGTCTTAATAACACTATAGTAAATTCTTAAATTCAGAAGCGAGGAGTACACCATTCCCATGTCAATATAAGCAGGAGACGTGAACAATCTTAGCAAGGAAAGTTTGAAATAAAACTTCAAATTTTAATTTTGTTTAAAAAATGCGACGTTCGGTCGGCCAAGATTTTCCTCCCTCATCAGGCTGAATTTATTAAAAAAGAACAAATTAGGTTCATACACTTAAATCAAATTTTAACAGTAATATAAAAAAAATTATTTACCAAAAAATTGGTAAACACATAACGTAGTTAACAAGTTAACGGTAAAGAAAACACATTTTTTGTTATTTTCAAATAAAAAATTAAGTTATAATCTCGAGACAAAAAGAACGCTAACAGACTCAACATCATAATCGAAACTAAACAGAAGTAACAAATTTAAATATTACAATGACAGTAAAGTCAGTGAACTTTGAAATTGACAACAATAACAAACAAACCATAACCTTGATTTGAACTAATTCTTGTTTGACCTAATTCTTAATTGGTCTAAATTTTATTTTACATAATTCTTATTAGGCCTAAATCTTATATGATCTAATTCCTATTTGGTCTAAATCTTATTTGGACTTAATCTAATTTTTCCTAATTTCTATTTATACTAAATCCTACAACCCTGAAATATTATTTGACCTAATTTTTTTTTGACCAAAATCTTATTTGACCTAATTTTATTGTCAAATAAGAATTAGTGTAAATTAATTTTGGTCAAATGAGAATTATTTGACTCGAAATTTTGGGGAATATTCAAGCACCTCTCGGCAAAGTCTGCATATGAAATGGAAATATTATGTGATTGGAGAAATGGACATAGTTTCTTTCGTACCTAGAATACCTGCTTAACTTAATCCAATATTCACACATAAATAGTTTCTTAAACTTTATAAAGTTGAACTCGACAGCGACAACTCTTTAGCATATTAATTATTGACATTTTAATTAAATAATTTAACTTTTCAGAGACAAGAACTGCATTGGTTTCTGTAATTAAATAAATACTATTACTCTCTAAGTATGAATTATAGTCACTAATGACTAATTCTTAGTCATTTTTGACTAATTTAAGTAGGGTGGACTCGTTGATTGTGAAACAGTCCGAAACTACAAATTGAATTAGTATCTCTGACTGACAAAATTTCATCACAAGAAGATATTTACTTTTTATTTCGAGAAAAAAGGTTACTTCAAAAAGTAGAGTCATTTACTTTTAATTTACAATTTATTAACGTTATACTCTTCTTATAATGCAACCATTTTCCCTAAAATAACGCTTAAAGTTGCAATTTAAAAATATATTGGAAGTAATAAGTTATAGGTTAGGAACATTTTTTGAAATTTTAGTCCCGAATTTCGTATATTTCCACTTTCAAAGTGTCTTTATATGAAACTGCTATAAAAGTAACGTAATTTATTTATAAATATAAGATAAAAATATAATTATTAAATTCTAAAAACAGAAATTTATAGTTTTTGTGTTACAAATTGAATTAGTGACACATTACAAGAACGATTACTTGAATTCGTTAAAACACAATAAATAACAAATTTATTAGTCAAATACTCGAATATACTAATTAAATTTGTCAAAGTTTGACTAATTAAGATTCAGACAGTGGTTTAACCAGTGGCGTAACAATAGGGGATGCAGGGGAACCGAAACATCAGGGCCCCCAAAAATGAAACAGATTAAGTTTTTTTTTTTTTTTTTAGTATTCAATATCGCTTTAGATTCCGAGAGGCCCCAAATTTTTTTTTCCCATCAGGGCCCCGAGTTTTCTAGTTGCGCCACTGGGTTTAACGAAAGTTATAATTATGAATTATTTAATGTTCGTGAGTAAATATTCCTTTGATTTTTTATTGTACATAGTTTATGCATAAACTACATAATTCTGCTCTCAATAGCTTAACAAATTTTATAGTCATTTTGTAAACATAACGTTCTAGTCTGCGCAACCAACTTTGTCGAAAGGCAAATATTTGTAAATGCACTCAAGCGTACATATTCATGATGAACTGAATTACAAATGGTAATTATAATTTTAAGTTTCAATTGATGTTTGAAAAAATATTATATAAACTTTCCTTAAAACGACATAATAATTATAACAACCAATAAAGTCATAGTTCTTTAAAAAATAGCTTGGTTTAAGAAAATCAATGTTGCCTGCGATTTTGCATTGCTCGATTTAAATTTTTAAACTTTAAAAATTATATAATTGGATTAATTGAATTTGTATCCATATTATTAATTTACATTATTTTATTTATGTCTAAAATGTAAACTTTTTTAATTAATAATTATGAATTTTTATTTATGTTTAGAATTGTACAAGTGACAAATTAGAAGCAGTTCTAAAGGCGAATAAATGGGGTAGTTATATAATTGTGAAAACAGTGTCGATTTTTGAGTGTTTAAAATAGAGGAATAAAGTGTGAAGTGAATCTTTGTCCATAATTGGGGGCCATGGTGTACACGGTATGAAAAAAGTGACATTACGATTAAGTTGATTTTAAAATTAGTGGTTGTTTAGTTTACGTCACGATTGTGACTGGTAATTTTGGATACATTCTTCAGACTTGAAAGTCCCTTGACTCTTGGGCTTCATTCACTTGGGCCTCGTCATGTTAGGTGTTCTAAAGCGACGTTGGAAACCATCAAAAAGGTGAGTGCTTTCAAATATTTACGAGCGTATATTACTAACTCATAAAGAAAGTATAATTATTTAATTTTTAGTGTTTCATATAGTATACAGCAAAATGAATATTGAAATTAATTATTCACATGTCTAACATAAGACAAAATTATCTAAGATACAATATATATCATTTAAAATTTTTTAAAATTCACGAAACTTTTGTTATATTCATAACCGAATTTTTAAAATGGCGATGTAGAAAATAATGTCTGATATAGTCAAATAAATTGATGACACAGTATTCTAGCGCATGCATAGTTACATTTAATTTCTGAAAAGGTGCCAAAATATTTAACAGATATGTACTGTTAAGGACATGTGATGGAGAATGACGTCACTGGTATAGTCAAAATTTGTTCGTAAACTTTGTCTTAAAATAATAAATATTTTGACATCAAACTTTGTGAAATTACTTAAAATATCATTAGAAAGGTCTGCCTGATCCAAATTTGTTTGAATTTTGCTTTAAGGAGGTTCTGTCGTAAATAGAATTAACATTAACATTTTAATCGAATTTGGTCCACTGCCAAAATCAAAAATTTAACTGCATTATTATAAAACCATTATCTACCAGTGGACCAAATTTGATTAAAATGGTAATGTTAATTCTATTTGCGATAGAATCTCCTTAAAACTAATTTTGTTAAATTTCCAAAAATAATAAGCGAATTTGAAAAACAATTAATTTTATGGCAAAATTCAAACAAATTTGAGTCAGATAGACCTTTATACTCATATTTTAAGTGAATAATTTTTAATTTAATTTCAAATGTTAAGTTTAATAACATTAAATATTCCAATAGCACCGTACTTTTGTCACTGCAGCATTATTTTCACTATTGTACCTCTTTAAGCTCAGTCAGTAAATAAACAATAAATTCATTTAAGTAAATGTGGACTGCAATTATTTGAAAAAGTATACGACTGCAAAATCCATGTATTGAGTGTTCATTCATATAAAAAATTGTGTATAAGAAGTAAACGATTTAAAGAAGAATTTTATATATGTGTGTTACAAAATAAAAGAAAAGACAATCGCTCTAGCATAAAAATATGGTTGTAAATACTTTTTAAAATATAACTGACATTTAAAATTGCTACAGTGTAAAATTTCAATTCTAGAATGTAAATTTTCACTTAATAAATACATACAATAATAGGTTGTAAAATTTACAAAAAATGTCAAAATATCCCACCTCTCAAATACGTTTAATGTAAAATTTACTGCACAACTTTTCTCAGTGTATATACTGTATTAAATTCAGGCAAAAGCCGCAAAAGTAAACTAGAAATTAAGCTATAGATTTTATAGTGACTATATATATATATATATCACTGCAAACACTGCTGTCTTCTAAGTGTCTTATTTTAAGACATTTTGGTGTCTAAGACGCAATTAATGTCTTAAAATGAGACATTTCTTGCGTCTTAGATACAAAAAGACATCAAAATGTCTTAAAATAAGACACTTAGAAAACAGCAGTTTTTGCACTATAGTGCGTTCTCTAATTTACTACAGTATTAAATATAGTAAATTACTTTTCATCAGAAATAATCATAAGACGTCTTTTTTCGTTTTTATATAGCACTTGCAATAATCAATAACTAAAACATTTCATACAGTCACGAATCCATCTCTGATTTCCAGAAAAGCCAGAACAGCCTAGAATTGTGCTGACCCCTTTCAAAAATAGATTTTGGCAAAGCATACGCTGACAAATGCATCTAACATGATCTTGTAAAGTAAATTGTTGGCAATTTGCAAACTTGAGAAATGTAATTTTCTGATATATAAGTTTAATATAGAATGTACACAGTAGAAAATAAAAGATAATTTTTACCTTCAAATGAGGTAACTGCACTGTAAAAACAGGTGTCTTACAAGTGTCTAATTTTAAGACATAAGACGTTTAGAAAGCGTCTTACAGGCATTTTTAAGACACTATCTCAATGGTTTAAAATTAAGACACCTCAAAATGTCTTAAAAGTGAGGACAAAATAAGACACTTGTTTTTAGAGTGTGTTACTTATACAGACCGCTTAAAATACATGGAAAATCGCTTATAAAAATGTATAGGTATGCATAAAATTTTCTTACTTAAATTTTTTCAGTTCATCTGTATACAAGTCACAAACAAAAAACAGGAATGTTTCTTTTAATAGTACATTATGATACTAGTGCGGTAATTTAGCCATTCCCAGAGTGTGAGGTTTATAACACGAGCTGAAGGCGAGTGTGGTAGCTCACACTCTCATAGAATCACCAAATTATCCGCACGAGTTTCATACTCTATTTTTTCGCACACTGTACGGAAAGTTCGTAGTTCTCGCCGAGAAATGCTTTCTTTGCGTACAGTGTGCGAAAAAATTATTCTATATGGGTGCTTAAAGGAAATCTACGTTCCACTCTTTAAATCTAAATAAGTGAATATTCACTTATTCTAAGTTAAAAGTCGTCCACGTATAACTCACAGCCTACGAACTTTTTTATTTGAATCAAATAAATTTTTTTATTTGAAACAAATAAAAAGTTAGTTGGCTGTGAGACAAATATATTTTTATTTAGCACAAATAATTTATCTTTTTGTCAAATATATCATTTCTCTGGGTGCAAGATTGACTGAAACAGAATATATCCGATCAGTGTGCCAGAAAGTAAACCATTATATATTTCACTTATATAATTGTACAAATAGATTTTTAATAAAATTAAGAACTAGTTACTAATTGGTTAGTGTCTGTCAGCAAAATGTCGTTCTGTCTGGAACAATGTTACAAATCTAATTGTAAAACAGTTTGTGTGCAGCTCTGATTTTTATATCTATTTGTAACATAAAATTATAGGTACTATAGAAATGTAATATCGTCTTAAATTATTTTGTATCCCGAGTCGAACTATTCGACCTGATTTCCTTCTGCTTAGTAAAATTTAATTCTAATCTACAACTTGCAAATACTTTTCCTCCTGCCTAAAAACTTCATAACTCTAATCACTTCTTCTTTAGTTCTAACTAACTCTTCGGATAGATTCGAGAATTTTCGTTTATTCTCGTGTCCTAGACAATCGTGGCTGCCGTCTTCGTCAAATTCTTGGCGTCATTATAACATTATCTAAAGTTTTGTTGTTTTGTATTTAAAATTGTAATTCCTATAGATTAAAAAAATAATAATTGATTTCATGTGTTAAGTTTGAAGTGCTTTTAAGAAACATACATATAAAAAAGTGCTAGAACTGTCGTAAACATTGTGAAATGTGTGTCGCATTATTACATTTTTTTTTTTCGTGTAGAACTAAATTGTGTTTTTAAAAGATATTACAAAGTGATGTTAAGTGTTCGCAGTTTTAAATGTTCTAAAATACATAATAAACATGTATTATTTTAAAATGATTTACTTTCATTATTTAAATATTTCATTTTAATAATATATTACTTGCATCATACTTAGAAAATCTTTAGCAGGCAAGAACGTGTTTAGAACTTAATACTAAGCAGAATGTAATCAGGTTTTAGTTCCTTCCGAGATTCCTCCTGCTTTCCTCCTTTTACCATCTGATTTGGCCAATAACTCTAGGTTTAAGGGTTTACTCACAATGCAAATAAAACCTTAGTTAATATTTTTACCTCCTTCATAATAAGGTTTTTCAGGAGGAAACCAGGTTCGAACGTATGACTCGGGTATACATGTAACCTAGAAATGTATACGTTTTTCTTTAGTAAGATAGATTGTAATATTCCAACATTTCTGAAAACAAAGTAAAATTTGAAGAATTATTTTTTTAATTTCTTGTTAATTTTTGAGATTACACATATATACTCATTTTGTAAAAATTGTTATTTGGATAGAAAAAAGCATGCCTAGTTAATTGTTTTCTCAAAAAATAAAACATTTAATATAAAAATATAAAGAATAACATATTTTCAAATGCACTGACGTCTTGATTTATATGGAAACGTAACTGCCTAATCATAAAAATATCCGCTTTCCGCGCTTCTTAACTTTCTGTAAAGGGTTCAGTCTAGAGGTCGTATACTGTGTTCTTGTTCCTGGGTAAATAAAGATAAAACACTTTAAAACAGTTGGTTTTCAACCGAGTTTTCGAGTTTCAAACGACCGACATTACATAAAATAGTTATTGAATTTTTTAGTATCCTGATCGTGCCAATTTCATCTTGCTATAAACAGCAAGAAGATAATCCAGTGAATTTAGACATCTTTGCCGTTTTACGGACGGTCAGGTCAGTCTTAAAGTTCTTGAATGTTCAACTCGAATGTTCAACCATGGACACACTAAAAAAACTGAATCTGTCAAACTGTCATAATTCATAATTAAGGTTAGATCGACCATACTGTGATGCATATTTGTAAAGCCATGTATAGTACGTGTATTCTATAGTATGTGTATTGTCAATTCAATTATGCTTGATATTTGTGAAAACCATCGTGGTTTTCACATCAGAACCTTCATGGATTCCATTAAGGAAACCTTACATATTGGTTTCCATGTGGAAACGAATGATGGTTTTGACAATAGAGGGAACCGATGTATACTATGGGATATTCATCCGTATATGGAAAAAAATCCGATAGAATTATACCATTTGTGAAAGCCGATAGTTTTTTTAGAATTAATATAAGTTTTTAATAAAATTTAAACATCTAATCTGACACATATTATTAAGAAAACTAGAATAATTCTGAAAGAATGTAAAATGTAAAGAAAGCAACATCCAGTTGTAAAATTCCCCTCCATTTGATATTATAGATGTACTCGTAGTTCTTGCCATAATTCTATCAAATTTCCCGTATTATTTTTCCATCGAGCTCTATAGGGGAGACTGGGGCACTCTTCGTTGTTTAACTTCGTTAATATTCAATTTATGAAAACCTTATCGTACAGAAAACTTGCTCTAATATTTCAGCTTCCATTTAAAAAAGAAAAAGTCCCATTATTACTTTAAATTTTTTTTTGGGAACATTGTTTTTGGAGAAATCTAAAGTGACCCAACCCGCCCCGACTCGAGGCAGATTAAATTGTTTATTTAATCGAGGCATGATTAAAATGTTATTGTTTAAATGTTAAAACATTACTTTATATAATAAACTTAGTTTTTAGGGTTATTTTATAATTAAAGGAATTAAAAAATAAATATATTTAAATTATAACAGTGAAAGTATATGATTATAAAATAAAAAAATTGCTCATATTGAAAAAACGTATTTTTTAATTCCTAATTGTTAAAAAGTATTATTATTGGTGTTAATTGACTAAAATAAATTACTAATAGAGAAATTTAAATAAATTAATGTAGTTTATTAATGTAGAATAAGTATAGAGTAGATTCCTCATGCATTTGGGCGACCCAACTAACCCCGGTCAAAACGACTCCACTGACCCCGCCTGTGTTTTTCAAATATTTGATTTTTTTCTATCAATACTGCATTTATAAATTAAAATCTCTTCATTGACCTTTAAAAGGAACTATTTAAAGATCAAAATTTGATAATTAAACTTTTTCTAAAACTATTACTCAGGAAGATAAAAAAAAGCAAGTAAGTAACTTTTTACTTACTTGTACTTACTTGTACTTACTAAAAACTTTTATAAGTTTTTTTAACTCTAGATTCTTGTTCAGCGCAAAAACTCCATTCGGAAACACTAGGACCTATCTTATTCACAAAACTCTTGCAGGTTAGTGTTATGTTTTTCAATTTCTAGTGCTGCAATTGATAATCTCTTCTTTCATTAAAGAAACGAGACATAATCTATGTAATTATGCATTCACTTGTTTTAATGTATTTTTCACGAGATTCTGCTTGGTTTTTTATTTTTTCCGAGACGATTGCTTGTCCAAATGTAGCACTAGAAAATTCGTTTTCGGTAAATATTTTTTTATAAATAATTTTTTTGATTGTTCATGTATTAACAAATGGTGTATTTAAAGAAATAAATAAATTTAAGACTGAAGAGGTTGACAAACCGATAAGCAATAGAAACATCGTGTTATGACTAAACCAAAAGTTGTTTTAAAATTCGTATTACTTTTTTGAAGTCGTTTGCTTTTAACATTAACGTATATAGTATTATTTTTCTGAGCGTTAATGTTTCTACAGAGAAAGGATGACCGACTTGTCACCAATTGGTACTGGGTACCAACTTATTCTAGAAGATATACCTCTATCTCTCTTATTGCATTTACAACATGACTTTTTGCGTTCTATTGTTCAGAAAAACGTGTTCAAAAATTAATTAAATAGTAAAGTTACAGAAAATGTTTAAATGTATAATATGACCTAGACCGTGTATCAAAAAAATGTACAAAGTCGTCCTAAACATACTTTCAGGATTCGTAATCGAGTCTCTATGTTGGCCGGGGGTTTATCGATTAGTCACTCCATGCCCCACCCGGGTGCCTTCACTGCACACTTGTATATATGTAGTGATTGAATCACCTATAGTACTACTGACCTAGTACGATACAAACTGCCTTAGTAAGGTGAAGTCTGCCTTCGGAATCAAAATATAAAATTATTTTCTGCTCTCATTTACTTATAGATAACTGTGTGAAAAATTCTAATGGCGTTATACAGTCCCAATCTATAGCTACCCTAAAAAATATACTGGCAGTAGATAACTTGATTTTTATTATAGCAGCTGGACCCTGTAGGAAGTTACACTGTTAAAAATTTCTGTATTGTGCTTCACATACATGTATATGAAATTCAATTTAACATACAATTATATTACATTTAATATATACATGTATATTAGAATTCATTCAACGTTATGAATTCTCAGATACATGTATAGCAAATTGAATATACATTATATTAAATTTAGAATAATTTATATTAAATTTAATATAATTGTATGTTGAATTGAATTTTATATACATGCATGTGAAGCACAATACAGAAATTTTTAACAGTGTAAATGATTCAAACTTTATCCCTTTTCATCCGCCTTTTACTCGCTGATATCCATTGAAATCATATCTAAATACTTCTGTATCCGTTTGAATCCGTTGTCTATCCGTCTATCCTTTTGAATCCTCCATCTATCCGTTTCAATAATACGAACAGGGAGCATTGCTGTATCACAATGTGACAATATTATTATGTAGCCATGATATCAAGAGAAAGTAACATTGTTCTATACATATCACAAATTAATATGTCACACTGCTCCCTAATTGTTATGTATTGTGACGTAACACATGCATAATGATACATGATAATATCATAAGAAAATACCATTGTGACATAACACCATTACTTTGTAGCGATATAGCAGCTACATAACTTTATGAAGTATAACACAATGTTACATCACAAATTAATATGTCAAACTGATCCCTAATTGTTATGTAACATTGTGACCTAACACATGCATAATTATTCATTATAATATGATGAGAAAATAACATTGTGAAAAAACACTATTACTTTGTAGGGATCAGGCCCGTAGCCAGAAATTTTTTTCGGGAGGGGGGGGGGCAAAATTCCATACCTGTAGCGCCCGTAGCAAAAAAATGTCGGGGGGGGGCCCCTGGCTACGTGCCTGGTAGGGATATAGCAACTACATGACTTTATGACATATCTGTTATATGTATATATAACATGGTGACGTATATGTTACCTCACAAATTACACTGCAAAAACAAGTGTCTTATCTTGAGACGTTTGGTTCCCATATTTAAAACATTTAAAGTGTCTTGTGTCCACATATTTAAAATACATAATGTGACTCATTTTGAAACATTAAATATGTCTCCAACAACATTGAAATGCTTCTAGTGTTTTGAAATAAGACATGAAGTATAATCAAGTGTCTCAATTTAAAATACATTTTATATCTTAACGATTCAAAACATCTTAAATATTTCATTTTGAGACACTAACAAGAATACTGTTTTTGCAGTGTAATATATCATACTGCTTCCTAATTGCAATGTAACATTGTGACATAACTCTTACACAATTTTGTTACAATGCAGTGAAATACATTTCAATACATAAACAAAAATAATTGATGGAAGGAAATCAGTTAAATTTGAAGCTTAGGCAAAATTATTAATGTAACCAAAATAAGCAAGGTACAAAGATAAAAAAAATTAGAGTTAAAAAAATAAAGATATACGAAGTTCTGGTTTTGAAGACTGTCCGGCCAACAAACTATAGAGACAGACTTGTTGGCGTCCTCCGTTTCATCGTGAGCTGCATTTTAATCGGAGCTTACATTAAATCTACGTTGGCTGTTCATCTCTTTGACCTTCGCCAGTGAAGTGGTCAAGTTGTGTAATATAAGAGGAAGGCTAAGAAAAAAGACAAAGGAAGAAAACTTGAATTAAAACGAGTCCAACAGATCTCTAAATCTGAATTAGTTAAAATTTTGCTAATGAAATTATTATAGCGTCATTTTTGACTGCTAAATTAGTTATTTCATCACTTTCTACGAAAAAAATAGTCATATTCCTTTGCTAAATGAATTAGTAATGCTATTCTACTAATTGCTGTCTCATAGAGAAAGTATTGTTTTACCCTCAAATTATCGATTGTGATTTTTTGACATATCTCGACATATTTCGACATATGTCGAAAATGGAGTTTTTAAAAAATGTCCGTGTGTGTGTGTGTGTTCACATTACGTTTGGACCAATATCTCGAAACCTATAATACTTAGAACTATATGTTTCTTTACGAAATCATAGATCCCTCAGGGGCACAAATTATGATATACGTTTGAACCCGATCAATCAATTCTAACTATTTTATTTTTGCATTTCAAAATTTTGAAAATCTTATTATTTAATAATTTTATTTTTATGTTTTATTACAAGGTTTAATATATTTTTATTATTATGTAAGTAATTAAAAAACACATCGAATGAGTTATTTGCGAATCTTCTACTGTAATCCTGTTCCGAGTTATTAAGGTTTCAAAAATTGAAGATTATTTTTATAAAAATTAATTTTTTTATGTTTTTTTGCGTTTTACATAAATTTTATGAAGAATAATTTTTGCTCACACCAAATAAATACTTAAAGTACAACTGGACAGCGGTTTTTATTTTGTCGTCATGTGTCACAAAGTAAATAAGTCAAAATAATGAAACATAACCTTAAATTATTATACATAGTAGAGATTACTTTTTTCAACTAATCTTGAAACACAAGACTTTCGTTACATGATAATAAAGTATTTTAATTATTTCCACTGAGAAATTTCGCAGGATAACGTTTTACGAATTATTATTAGTAACACCTCGGATGAGTTGCCATTTGAGTAATGGTTTGTATATTTTTGATATATATCAGACATGTAACCATTTACCCATTATTGGTTTTCTTTATAGTTTATACCTACAGTGGTTAGAACATTTGTATACGTTTGTATATTTGTTGTCAGTACTTATTAACATTAATAATTTTATGAAATAACATAAACATTTATTGCTTAAAAATTCTTCAATTTTTTGATTAAAAACTATATAATAATTGTAAAACAGTTATTAAACATATTCGTAAAAAAATTGAATCAAACAAAATTAAAAAATCATGAATAAATTGCATTTGATAACTCACCTCGGTCTCCCCTATATAAGATTATTGGAATAAATGATATACTTATCACTTTCTCAGATTTAGAGAGCATGACACTTAAATACTTAACAGTTATTGAAATAAATATTAGAATACCATTAACAGAATATATACAGCGAACAATAAAGTATTAAAATATTGTTCAAAAACTTACTTTCGGCAACATTTTTTGGACAAATGTCAAATACATCCCAAAAACTTTCCACAGCTGGTCAACTAAATTTGCATCAGATAGTGAGTCAAACAGGGGCGTAGCTAGGCTGAGTGTCACCCGGGGCGAAAATAAGAATGTCACCCCAAAAACTCAAATGCTTCCCTACTATAAACCTTTTTTTTTAGTTAGGAGAGTTAAATTTTGTTCTATTGCACTAGCTTTCCTCTAGGGTGTCACCCCTAAAATGGTGTCACCCGGGGCGGACCGCCCCCTCCGCCCCCCTTGCTACGCCACTGGAGTCAAAAAAGTAATAAATCCAAGTTTTTCCAAATTTCCAGAAGATCATGGCTTTCGAGAAATCGACTTTGTTTCAACTCTCCTCTGTTTCAACTCACCTCGATCTCCCCTACTTTTTGCAGCGATACTTGTTTATACTTTAGTTTCTTAAATCTACGATATAAAAAAGATAAAAGTCAAAATCCAATGTCAAATAAAAATCATAAGGTAAGTCTCTAAATTTGAATCAGTGAGAATTTAGTCACTGATTCAAATCACTACCTAAATTCTCACTGATGATTCAAATGTAGAGAGTAATTAAAATTATTATAATATAATTGAGAAACATATTTGAAAAAATTCTAATTGTTTCACAAACTGCTGCCAAGATTCGCTAAATATCTTATAGTTCGAATTGTTACTTACATTCAATTAAATGGTGTTTGAACTCGCTGCATAACCGAGAACTAGAGGTCAAAGTAGATGAGAACAAGATCAACTGGACAAAAAGTAGAAGAGGACTGTTCATGAATGAGAAACAGAAGTGAATCAACGATCCCGGAAGTACTGTCATTAACCTCAGTAGCACCTGCATCAAGTTTATCCAGTGTTAAAGCGTTGTAATAAAAACGAAAAAAAACATAAATAATCCGTGTAGAAAATTATCAAACTGTTGATGAAAATGAATGCAAATTTTTTAATCCAATTCCCTGTCTCTATTCTTGGAGCCCGTAAAAACCCAAATCCCCCCCCCCCCCCGTGTGCACGCGCACAGTGTAATATTATACGAATTCAATTGTGGAGATACACAGAGAAAAATGGATGTTTAGAAAACAAGATAGTAACGCTTAACCTCTAAATATTAAAGGTTAACATCTAAGATATTAAATTTTAACATCTAGATATTAAAGTTTAATATCTAGAAGTTAACCCTGAACATCTAGATAGCTGTCGCTATGTTAAGTGATAAATATGTTAAGCGTTAACATCCAGATGTTAAGGGTAAACATCCATTTTTCTCAGTGTAGCAGCGAAACTTTTAGGAACGTTGACATCTTCCTGACAGGAAACTTTCCTCTTAAAAAAATAGGTCGAAATGATAGGATTTATCGAGCCTTTATGAAACCAGAGAAACCGATAAACTGCATACGCCTGCATTCACGAGTATGTCTGTCTTTTTTCAAGGAGTAAAGTTACACTATTATTAACTGCGGATAGTGCATTGTAAGTTCAATTTTGTACAATTTGGCATATCGTATGTCAGTGTAAAACTGCGGGAATTTTTTAGTGCCTACTCGGACATCTATATTTCCTCTGAAATTTCGTCGAGGCACCATGTATCTCCATCTTCACTAAAAAAAATCTGAGAACGCTAATAGTCAATTTTAATCGCATCAAAATGAAACCTCCTTGGTTCAAATTTAGTAACAGCTAAAGCGTATATCAAATTAAATCAACTAAGTTCAATAAGTTGAGTTTTTGAAAAAACTGGATAGGTTTTTAAACTAGGTTCTAGTTTGGAAACATGCTTTGTATGTCAATCTATAAGCTTTTTAGATTCTGTCTAGAATTTCCCATTTAGTAGATATCCTCAAGGGAGAGTTGAGGTATGTTGACTTGGATTCTGATTGGTTGCGCTAAACCGGAATCGGAAGTTCAATAGAAATTAATTTCATCGGTCCAAAATGGCGGTACAATTTTAATTACTTGCGATTCCGTTTTTGGAACAAGCCAGTAGAAGGGGAAACTTGACTCAATTCTCTCTTGAGGATCTCTACCCTATAGGGGCATTACTAAATAGGACCAATCCTGGTCCTGTCTTGAAGTGCCTCTCAAGGGGAAATTCTAGGCAGGACCTGGATAGAACCAAGTTGTAACTATATACCTATTTTATCGATTTCTTCACAAGTTTCTTCAATTTCAAAGACAGTTGCCTGTAGTCGCATATTAAATTGGCATATATTTTCAGGTTATATAAATGAAAACAAGAGTTTTACATTTTTAATAGAAGAAGGGGTTCTAACCTCATAATGCGGAATTTATTGAAACTTATCAGCGCCACCATCAAAAGCTTAAATTATGGCAATAAATTTGAAAAATTATAGTTAAGTTTTATTTCCTATTATTATTATTCTAATTATTTTTTTTTCAAAACAATTTTAGGAGAGGGAAAAATGCATTTACGCACCTATTTGTGTGGGACACGACCACTTCCTGTGGTAATACCTCACTAAAACAACCTCTCTCATTCGTCATTCTTGCTTTACTTACTCCATCTACTCCTGCTCCATCCATCTGGGAGTTATTATTATTATTATTATTTAAATATAAGTAGGTAATAATTAATACTTTTTGACTAAAAATTACTAAATATTTCTTTAGGTGCAAAAAATGTGTTATTATTTTTTAAATATTGAAAAGAATTTTTGTAATTTGAAATATATAATTCTATTGCTTTTATATTACAACGAAATGTGAATTAACTAAATATTAACGGTTAGTTTGGGAAACATTATAAAACAGATAATTTTAATATTATTAGTTGATTTAATTTTCTACTTAAATTATAATTTTATTTAATTTTGTACGATTCTTTGATTAAACATTTTACATAAAAATAATTCTAGATTTTATCACAAGATTCTTATATTAAATCTGTAAATCTTAATTTAAAATTAATTGAATTAAAATATTATATGTAATTCAAATTTTTCTTAAATTTATAAAAGTATATAGAAATATCTCGAGAAATATAAAATTAAATGAAGACTTAAGTAAAATTTTTAGAGAAATATAAATTTACCAGGCTTAGCATCGACTTTGAGATACACAGAAATCGCTTTAGACGCATTACAATACAAGAAATAAAAAAAAAAGTTATAATACAAGTTTCTTTTTTCGTAAAAATGATTGAAGTCGGATTTATACGTTTGATTCTCAAGACTTGAAGTCAAAAAAATTTAGAAAATAAATCCTAAAAACAATTTTTTGTATACTTGAAGCAAATAAAATTTTCTTGATTTAATGACATTTTTTAGTGCAATAATCTTAGATTACATTATAACCTTGAATAACCTGACCCTTTATATTGTCCAGGATCATTTTTTGTAACTTGAAGTTTGTCATTACTCAATTTGAAATCCCACTGAAAATGAGTTGCATCAAATGTGAGTTCAGGTTTTTCATTGTTTGGTTTAATTAGGCAGTTTATCGGATACTGTACAATCTGGGCATACAGTACTCTCTCACTAAGTGCCCACTCAGTAATTAGCCGTTCCCCTTCACACATATTTTTACACACACATTATTTGTTCCCCACCATAGCAAACTCGATAAAATGAAAGTTAAGTTTAAATTAGCAACTTCAAGTGTTAGAAAAATGACAGATAATTAAATAACCAAAAATAGACGTAAACAAACCTAAGAGTAAACTTGATAAAGATTCTTCTCAAAGAATTAATAATTGTAGACAATAAAAAATTTGAATTTTAAAATAAAAGATAAAATTTATCGTTTATCAATTTTTAACTAAATTTATTATTTTATATGTAGTCTTCGTGGACGAGTCAATAATAAAAATTTTAACCCATCGAAATTTATGAGTTTCAGTGATAATAATTCTCTTTCTCTAAAAGAAGCCTATAAAAAATTGTGGAAGGAGTTAAAATTTCAAACATTACAATTTTCTTAAGAATACAGATGCTAAGCTGGTCAAAATTATATTCCTATTTTTTTATAATAGGATAATTTTAGATCTCTAAACTATATATTAAAAAACATTACCATTATGAAACGGTTAAAAGTTGACAAGTGACCCTCCTTAATTTTATTTTTCCTTATACTCTTAATTTTTAGTAAACAAAGATATCTAAACATTTTTTAAATATTTTCTTGAGTCATTTTAAATTTACCGCGAACTATTTCTTTTTGAGTTTATTTACATTCAATTGTTTTAAAATGAAATCTACATATAATGCAAAAGAGAGTGGGGGCTCTCGATAAGTAACCATTTTATTCCCCTACAGCCCCGTTTTCGGTCACTTAGTGAGAGAGTACTGTACTTAATTTTTTGTTTTTGGTCGGCGGCCGAGATTGATGATTCAATGCACATGTCCAGTTTTGCATAGAGTTTGTTTAAAACTTTTTTGCAAAATTAGAAGCATCACATACACTTTTAATTACAAAGTGAAATTTAATTCTAACATTTTTAATTCTTAAATAGACTTCTTAAAGTATATACACTGTGGAAATTTTAGCTAGTCATCTGTACTGAGCATCATACAGATATCGTTCCTAACCTTACTATCAGCGTCGGTTCTACTGTGCCCTACTAAAAATAAAGACAGGAATGGTCAGCAGTTTTGAACAGTCTTAACCACTCTCACCATTTGTGACGACACTCACCATTTCTAACCATTAGTTAGTAAATTGCTTATTATTTATAATTTATAAATTATAAACATTTTACTTCAATCTTTATAAAATAAAAATTATTTCTTAAAGTAAAGAACTAAAAATTCTAAATATATTTGATAATATAATAGAGCAATAGAACTTTTAAGTATTTAAATCATATATTATATACTTTTGTATTTATGACTTGTTATTTTCTTATTATAATTATTATAGGTTATGTGAGATGTATAAGCTTATCGACTTGTTAAAATTATACCGTTTTATATAGACAATTTAGTTTCTTACTATAATAGTTAATTTAGGATTGTATTTTAAATTTTGTAAAAATACTATTCACTCATGTTATTAATTTTTTAAACACATTTCTACCACAGCAGCATAGAATGTCAATATTATTACATCAGTTAAACGACGAAGATCTTGAAGGGATTCGTTTTGTCGACGAAAAATAATTTAATTTGAATTTTATAAATACGACAAATCTCTTCATTACCTGGGCTCCAAAAGTCATTAACGGCGTGGAGACTGACGACGGGAGGGGGTTAATTTCGTAATTAATGAAAATCCTTCCGTACCCATCAATTGTTTACCGGCTAAACTCAAAATCGTCACGGCTTTGTGTGTCGCCGGCAACACGAAGGTGTTAATTTTATTTTAATAATTTATTTATTTTGTGCTCTATGTAATTTTTGTGGAATTTTGTTAATTATTTGTTTTTATAATTTTTATTAGTGTGGCGATTTTTATAGTCCACGATTTTGGAGTTAGTGAGAGCGATGGGGTGGATTTCGTGAAAGGAGAGTGACATTGCAATGATCCGAATTTGCCAAAATTACAAGCTAAAATGAAGTATTCCACGCTAAAAGAAATGATGCTTGTATTTACTGATTCTGCTCCTCAGTCAACACACGCTCTCATGTAATCACCCCAGTATTCAGAGAAAGTAAACGAATGCTGGGAACGATAAGTTTCATACTAATTTAATTGTTTTTTGTCTAATTATTTATTTGTATCTATTATTTATGCAAATTATTTATTCATGTAAATTGTATGTCCACCCATGTCTGATTATAATTCATTTATTATTTATTTTTTCATATTAATGATTAAATAATCGCTGTATGGAAAGTGTGTGTGTGTGTGTAATTTATATTCTTTTAAATTTTTCTCTTAATTATAATGTGTGATTTTAAAGATTTAATTCTAATAGCTTTTAATCGTTACAGTCTTTTAAATACATTTGAATAGAAATGAAGTTACAAGTAGCTCAGTGGATCAGTGGTCAAGATGTCGGATCTTCAGAATGAAGGTCCCCGGATCGATCTCAGCTTGGGAGACTGTTTTTTGTAGTCTTTTTTAAAGCGAGGGTCACAAGCACCCTGATTCGCCCCTGGTAAGAGGACGGTGCTAACGGTAAATCTGTGACCAGATCTGAACACTCTTGACCAGTTGTGCTCTGTTTCTGAACAGATTTATCCAGAAACGTAAGAAAACTGGATTGAAATGGTCACCAGTCCTTGCCAGATTTCTGACTATTACTGTCTTTATTTTTAATAGGGATGGTACAGATTCTACGCTTTTGAGGGACTGACAGATCTTCATAAGAACCAAAAACCAGATTATACTTTGTTAAGGATTTTGAAGTGCTTATTCTGAATTTGATCTTAGAATAGCCCCTATTAAAATATCCTTTCTAAGATCATTGTTCTGTACTTGATGTTAAAATAATAGTTGTAGTTTGACTATTAATAAAATAAAACCGATCTTGATGAAGAACTTCTCCTGTAGAAAATTATAGGGTATTACACAATGGGGAAATTTGGATACCCAGGGTATACTCTACATACCACAGGGATATTGTTTTTTGAAAACGATAACTTATTAGGTATCTAAGAAACCAGTGGTTAGTTAGGATCTAAGATTGTGATGGATTGACTTTGTAGAATCATAAAATGCTTAAACTAGATTGTTTATTTCAAGTTGAATTGACACGTAGAAAAAAGATAAGCTACCTTAGTAACATTCAGCTATACCCTACCGATAGAAAATCACTGGAAAATTATTAGAAGCTCACTGGCCCAGTGAGCTACTAGCGCACTAGGGTTTATTGCTACACTCTGGCCAGGTCAAAATTTATTGCCCGTTTTGAGGTAGTCCTTTTAAATTTAGTTTCAAAAGAAACTAAAATTGTATTGTCACAAGACATCTGTGGCTCTTTATTAAATATATATTTTTATGTAAATTTATTAAGAAAATATTTTTCTGAAAATTCAATATACCTATATTATGCGAGTATATACCTATGTTAAAAATTGTGTCAAAAATATGACAATATAATTATTTACAGAGAATAATATTAATTAAAAAGCTAATTATGATTTAAAATTATTAATTAATTTTATTGTTTATAAATTATAATATTAATTTTTGCAATTGTTATTTTCTATAAAAATTATAAATGTCTATAACATATATTTTAATAATTAATTATTCTTTAAGTAATTTATTGATTATAATTTTATTTTAGTAGTATACATTTTTAAAATGAATTTTAGAAATTCAGAATAGTGAAATATTGAAGATTTCAATTTTTGTATTGCAGACCTCAAAAAGTAAAAGTATATAAATTCCAGGTAATAAAATGCCGGGTTGAAAAACATAAACTTAAATGACAAAAGATTTGAGAATCTACTGTTAAAGCCGGGATCCATTTTAAATCCCCATGTCTATTGTTACCCTAGCTAATAATTTTTGAACCCTAATATTTTATGGGAGATTCACGATTCATCCCCAACTTATTCCCGTGCACCTGCTCGGCGAGGAAAACTCATTCGGGGCCTTCTCCCACTCTTGGGCCCTGCCTACCCCTCCGTCCAAATAACCCGTTTAAATTTACTACTGCCAAATACCCCATCCTTTCTATGTACAGTCAAATTTTGCTGCAGTCATAGAATGTGACGGTATATAAAAAATGTGGAGTATGTTTTTATTAATGATTATTACTATCAGTGCTTTTTTTAGTAGAACTATAGTTGCTGATAATCCTAATAAGCTAAATAGCCTGGTATGAATGTTTTGCACGAATCACTGTAACTACACCGTTGAAAATATTGTGTATTTGTGACTTAGAAAGTTAAAATGGACCTTACGTCAAAAAATCGATTTTTTTACTGATACGTGATTCTTAAAGAAAAAAATTCACTTTTTTGAATGAAATAAACATCAAAAAATCGATTTTTTTGACGCAAGGTCCCTTTTAACTTTCCAAGTCACATTTGTGTAACAATCGGTTCTTCCTCTCTAAATTTCTTAGAGTGAATATTTCACTCTAATTTAGGAGTGAGATGTACATTCACTCCAGATAGAGTGAAAGTTCACTCTAAAAGAGTGAAATCGCTCACTCTAATGGAAAGAGTGCAGAAATTCACTCCAGTGGTTGGAGTGAATATTCACTCCAAGACTTAGAGTGAAACTTTCACTCTGTTTTGAGTGAACGTAAGCACGTATAACTTATAACGGCAGTTCGTAAGTTTTGTACCAACGAGCGTATAGCATAGTGGTTAGAGCGTTGGGCTTTAGGCCTGGGGGTCGCACGTTCGAGACCCCTCAGCGTCAAATATTTTAATTATATAAGTTTAGCGTTAGTATTAAGTTGTATGTTTTATTTGTAAATATAATATAATAAAATGTTATAAAATAATTTAAATAACAAATATCCTTGAGACTAAATAAATACGAAAATACCACAGTACTGACAGAAAGTTATTCAAGAGATTCAATATTTATTTTTATTTATTATTTTTATTTTTCAAAAATAAGATATTATTCCTTTAAAGTTATGTTATGCAAATTTCCAAAAGCTTTAATTTACCCAATCTAAAATTGGAGTGGGAAATTTGATCTAAGAGGAATGAGCCGCCATTTTAAATCAGCTGAAAAATTTACTCTAATTAGAGTGAACTCGTCACTCTATCTATAGAGTGAATAAATTCGCTCTTTCAATGAGTGAACATTCACTCCATATGGAGTGGCTCAATTTTCACTCTTGCCTGGAGTGAAATCTCACTCTTTAAGAGTGAGGTTTCACTCTAAGAAATTTAGAGAGTCTTAAATGTGTTGTATCAAAATTTAACATTTTTCGTGTGTGGATTTAATACTTCCTTTAAATGTCATTCGATTCTTGAGCATAACCTCTAATTTTTTAGTAATAGCACTGTAATTTACACTTAATTTTTTGTGGTAAAACGTAAATTTCATATTGAAAATTCATTTTAATAAGCAAAAGGTAGAGTTCAATACTAATTGAATAAAATGTACTCTTTAACTCAACACGATTATAATTTACTTCTGCCAAGCAAACGATAAACATAACAACATAAATCCCTGTGTTAAAAATTAACACAAAAGATTGGACCGTTTGGGACATGTAATTTATGTTAAATAAAACATAAACATTTTTAACTGTGTAGCTGCAATTATTACAGTAGAAGAAGTCGGTCGGAGGGATAGGCAGGGCCAAAGAGTGGGAGAAGGCCAGGAATGAGTTGTCCTCGCCCGGACTACTCGAATTCCGTCCGGCGGTCAGTTGGGACACTAAAAAGGTACTGAACTCCGTCCAGCGGTCACTTGATGTCTTTCTAATGACTTTTTACCACCCGGGGAGCATTCCCTATTGTTTGCTTAATGTATAGTAAATGAAGTATTGAACAACAAATATGATTGTTTAAATATTAGAATAAACAAATTTTGAATGTCAGTTTCAAAATCTGTGTTTTCTAATGATTAAAACGATATGAAATTTTACTTCAATATTTGAATTTTAAGAAAATATACCTAATTAATAATTAACATTTTTTTTGGTAAACATAAACTGTTTCAAAATAAAAATGAACTTTACTAGTAAAGTTATATAATTTCATTAAAGCTTGTTATTAGTCAATATTATATGTATGCATATAAAATATTTTGCAGGTTTGTTTAAAAAATGTGTTGGATTTCCAACAAACTAATTTGAAAATATATATGTATATCACTGAAAACATAAATTTTATTACTAATTATTAATACTTTACAAATGCACCTAGATTAAATTGACAATATGTAACAATTTTGTTGAAAAATCAAAAAAAAAACTATATATACTTAATTTTCAGTGATTTTTGAGGATTTTGTATGGAATTTACGAAAAAGTCCCATGTGAAGTCAATGGAAAATTTTGAGCCGTTTGCGCCATTCTTAAATATTTTCCGATTTCAAAACAAACCAAAAATATTGCTATTTTTTTCGATTTGGAAACTTTTTGGGGATAGGACAGGGTGTCTACTAGTCCTGGAATGTCCTGAAATGTCCTGGAATTTTAATTTGTGTCCTTGAATTTTTCATTTTTTGTGTTTAACTCGTACTTTTTGATTCCATACATAGAAAATAAATTATAAAATCTGAAAAAATTCATATTATTTAATTTGACAATCATATTTCTCATAAAAAATGCTTAAAAATGAAACCCGATGCTTTATTTATTAATAAATTATTTTAACTATTTTTCATAACATCCCCAAACTCATTTTTTAAACACGCCTGCAAAATATTTTGTATGTATGTATATATATATATATTATATAATATTTATTAATATGCAGCCAGTCCTAAGCCTGGAAAAAGTGCGAAGGGAAAATGTTTTTTTTTGTATATTTTTTCTATTTTCTTAGATGCATACTAAGAAGTATTTTTGAAATTATATATAACTTTAGTAGTAACTACATAATACTGAAAAACTTTTTTTTTATTTGATATTTTATAATTTATTTATATTATCATTTTTATTTTGAAACAGTTTATGTTTACCAAAAAAAATGTTAATTATTAATTAGGTATATTTTCTTAAAATTCAAATATTGAAATCAAATTTCATATGGTTTTAATCGTTAGAAAACACAGATTTTGAAACTGACATTCAAAATTTGTTTATTCTAATATTTAAACAATCATATTTGTTGTTAAATACTTCATTTACTGTACATTAAGCAAACAATAGGGTTTGCTCCCCGGGAGGTAAGAAGTCATTAGATCCAATAGATAAACATACAGATAACGCTGGACGGAATTCAGTACCTAAAAGGTTAGTAATTAAGGACCCCAATGACCGCCGGACGGAGTTCGAGTAGAATCGTCCTCGCCGAGCAGGTAGACGGGAATAAGTTCGGGATGAAAAGTGAACTGTCCGTTTTCAGTGAGTTTGTATCGGTAGGGTATCTAAGCTTACCTCAATTAAGTGGTGCTTAATGGATAGCAATTTCATTTAGCCATATAATAACAATTCGCTTTCACAGGTGTTATTCTTGCTGTTACAGCTAGCTAAATATCAGCTACTATAGCTAAAAATTAGCTATCCATAGTGAAGTTGCTTGGAGGATGCCCGTGTAAAGCGGCGTTGATCCGTTGCGTCCATTGGTAAAGTCAGATGGGTCGCTGACTCACTATTATAGTGTATACTTATACATAGTAGGATTCTTATACACAGCACAATGCTCGAGTAGTTCTATGGAGGCAGTGATAGGTCGGCGCACCTTACTCTTTGATTCTCTCGATCGGCAAGCATGCATCTTTCCCAAAAACCCGTTTGACATAATGTCTATTAGATTTAAAATTTTAATTCCGAAATTATACTTATTCTACATTTTTCACTTGTTCTAACAAGAAGAAGAAGAAGAAAAAGAAGAAGAAGAATCATTTAATATATAGGAACAGCAATCTGTATGTAATTGTTTATCTAGACATTAGCCATTACACTGCAAAAACTGCTGTTTTCTAAGTGTCTTATTTTAAGACATTTTGGTGTCTAAGACGCATAAAATGTCTCATTTTAAGACACTTGTGGCGTCTTATTTGATACAATAAAGACACCAAAATGTCTTAAAATAATTCACTTAGAAAACAGCAGTTTTTGCAGTGTAACATCTAGTATATAATCCTTAACCTCCAGATATTGAAATTTAATATCCAGATGTTAGGCGTTAATATATTTTATATAATAACCTTGCGTCAAGAACTCTACTAAAATGTCTGTTTTTAGAGTTCTAGACAGCGTTGCCACAATGAAAATTCAGATTGTACCTAGAAAGTGTACTCAAATGCACAAAATGTACTCTCATCAACAACGCATGCGCACTAATGAAAATTGGGCCCGAAATTTAAATATATTTAAAATATTTATAAAATATATTTATTAATAAGAAATATTAACTTTAACAGTGTTTAACAGTAAAATCTAAATAAATAATTTATTTATTTTTATTATTTACTATGATTATTATTTACTACAATGTTTATTGGTTAGTTTATTACGATATCCACATTGTTTAAGAATTTCACGAAAAGTTACGAAACACGTCAATACGAATAGACAGCACGATAATATAACGATAATGAAATTAATTGTAAATTAATCTTGAGAAAATAGGACATCTAAATTAATCGAATAATAACCTTACAAATCATGTATAGCCTAACGCACAATGAACCTTTCATCGCTAATCCTTAATCGTAAGAATGAGAGGAGGTAGGACAGAGATATAAATATGTCTGTCCTACTTTCTCTCATTCTTACGATTAGCGATTTTTCATTGTGCGATACACGGTAAAAAAAGTTCTTATGAACTATCAAAAGTATTCACTGTAATAGGTAAACTTATAGCTAGAATGGATCCATGGATAATCCAAATTCGCTACAATAGTGAAAATGACATTTCTTAAGATATTTAACTATATTAGAGATGCATTATGAATAGGATATAAATTCGATATATCTGAAATAGTGATATTGAGAATCATCGAAATAGTCATTATCAACATATAACTGAAGTAAGATAATTATCATGAAAATCTAAGATTTGAGATCTTAAAAAAAACCTATTTAACAAGAGTCATAATTTTAAGAATGCTGACTGACGAAATGGAATTCTGAATATAGTTTTAAATATTTCCGATTAATAAAATATTTATTGTTTCTATTTTGACAATTATGAATCGGATTCAAAATTTTGGGGTTAGATTGTCATATATATTTCAAACTTAAATCAGAAATTTTTAACAACTGGACTTCTTAAATAATGTATGTGCTCTAGCATAAATATTGTAATACTTTTATAACTTGAACAAATATATGTATTTTCGTCAGATGTACTTATTATACCATCCAAAAATTCGAAACCTTTTTTTGCACTCATGATAACGAATTAAGGTTTTTTTGGAAAGTAGTGAAAGATTCTTGCTTATATGCTGGATTAATTAATTTACAGTTTTTAGGAGCAACAACAACCCTCAAATCGAAAGTTATAAAATATATTTTTAAAAGTCGAGAAAAATTATCGATTTAAAAGAGGTTATGTATTTCCTCTAATTCCATTTAATTCAAATAGATTTTACAAATGCAACACACATTTTTCCTCTGAAAATGTACCAACAATAAAATAAGTAAGAATATTATAAGTTAAATCTTAATAGACTTGTATAAATAAAAAGAAATTTAGCAATTAATATACTGCTCCCTCGCGACTGTCTGCTATAGACTAAACCGACTAAACCACGTGACAACATTAACAAAACATTGGATGGACAAAAATTATTGTAACCACAATAGTGGAAATATATTAACATATAAATTGCAGGATTAAATGTTTTTATATTAGAAAATTTGATATATCGACTTATAGCTTATTCTGTTGTTTGTGAAGTAAGTGAAAAGTAAATACCAACGCACTGATATTCAATATAACTGTTTTAGGTATTTGATTTATATATACCGAAAAATAGTATAACTATTTCATAAATGAGTATTGCTTTTTTATAAGTTGTTCATTTGTACTTTAAAGATAATAAACCTGTATTTACCATAAACAATATTCAATTTAGTTAAGGAAGTAAAAATACGAATATGCATATTTCAAATTAAACATTGATTTAAACTGAATAAACGATTTAAGCAATCAAGTGAGTTGAATTTCTTAATTTACTTATATTAATAATTTTTTGTATCCACGTTCATAAATTTTTTACCGTGTAGGCTTATTTATTGGATCATGTAAAATTATGATAATATTCAAGCAAATAAAAAAAAAATTCAAACACAAATCTAAAATTGTACCCATATGTACTCGATTTTCAAAGTGTACTAAGTGGATTGTACCCAAATACTCAATGTGGTACTTTGGTACTCAACTTTTTGAAATTGTACTTTTTGGGTACAATTGTACTCAAAAGGGCAACACTGGTTCTAGAGATTAAAAGGAGGAGAATCCTACTTTTAATCACAGTTATCCCCACCAGCAACGCCATTCAAGCACGCTTGCCAACCTAAACATCAGCTGTCGCGTCAAGGGTTAGAACAGCAAGCGTACTTGAATGGCATTGCTGGTGGGGTTAAACTGTGATAAAAAGTAAAATTCTCTTCATTTTAATCTCTAAAACTCTAAAAAAAAGTATGAGCATAGAGAAATATTTTAATAAGTGGGTCACCTTAATGAGTGGGCTATCTTCAATATTTCCATAAAATGGCAATAAAAATGGTAAAACTTTGCTATTGAAAGTTAGATACTATCATGAAACATTTGTAATAGCTTGCCTGAGAAAATACTTGCTTATATGCAGTTAAGTGAGCGGCTGAAAAAATAAGAGTAGGTATTGAAAACAATCGAAATATTTTTTTGTGGATTTTAAAAAGTTTAAAGAAAATAATTAACAATAAACCTAGACGGTTTTTATTTTTACGATAACATTAGACGTCAATATTCATGCATAAAAATGGTTGATAAGTATCTTGATGTTATAAAGTTGAAATTATTATGAAATAATTAAAAATGACTTTATTTTTAAACAGTGAACCATTGTTTTTATTAACTGGATCTCTGCTTTTTAAACTTTTTATTTGTTGGTGGCGTTTGTTATAGTCAATGAAATTGTTTCAAATTACTTTTTGTGTATTATTTTGATATTTTTTTATTACAATATTAATTTGTTTACAAATATTTAAACTGGTGCTCAAATAGAGAAAAGTTTATAGTAAAAACAAAAAGTAGCGTTAAATTCGAGTGAAAAAGACGGTAAAAGTTATTAACGATACGCTTAATTGTCCAACAACTGTCTAATTTACCCTATTATGAGATCATAAATAAAAATTTAAATAAACAAAATAGAGGGTTAGACCACGGTGATTTAGAAGCAAAGGTATAATAAAAATGGGTATCAAAAGTTCAAAGTGGGTTATGATCGTGTTTATTTTTAGTTTAAAAAACCGCTTAAACCAAAATCCCATCATTTCCTTTTTTCAAGATATCGTAATTTTCCTTTTTTAATTTTTTTGCGCTAAATCAAACCAAAATAAAATATTACAATATTATTATCATGCTATTTTTAAAAAACAATAATCATCCTAATATTGGATTTTCGAGATAATACCAACTAGCGTAATAACCTTTGCTCGATAACGCTTACTCGATTCCATATTATATTTATACGTATATATCTATTTATTTATTATAAAACTTTAAATATATTTAGTACATTTTTTCCTTGTATTTAATTATTATTAATCGAATGTTTCTTATATGAAATTTTTGTTTCTTTAATACTTAAAGTTTTATAAAGTAAGTAAATTAAAAATTTATATAACATGTTATAAAGACCAAAGTTATAGGTATACAGGTATTTTATTTAATAATTATAGAAAAATTAATTTAACTATAATAATATATTTATAAAATAACTATTTATTTAATTATTGTTTTTAACATTTTAAAAATAAATTTGAAGCATTAGTACCTATTTATATATGTGCAGCAGTACTCACTGAATGTTACACATGTGCAGTCGTTATGTCTTACAACAAAATTTTGTAAAGAAATATTTTTATATGAATAAAGATAAAAAATGCACATGTAAATTTCAGATACTCTGTGTATAGCATGTATTTCATAAAAACAAATTATACTTAAAAATTATTTCGCATACAATTGCTCTCTAAAATTGAATAAGTGAAAATTCACTTATTAGATGTCAAAAGTCTTCCACTCTTTCAAAAAGTGCATATGCACTTACAATAAGTGTATATGCACTTATGATAAGTGAAATTTTCACTTATTATAAGTGCATATACACTTTTTGAATGAGTGGAAGACTTTTGACATCTAATATAAGTGAATTTTCACTTATTTAAATTTAGAGAGTGGGAAGTTAAAGGTTCCTGGAGTAATTGCACGTTAGCACGATACATCAGTAACCATTAATACTTTAAACACGCTTTTATTCAAAATTTTACTATGTAGGTAATTTTTTTATTTTTAAAATAATAAACAGTTTAATTGCATACAGTATAATAAATTATTATTCATTCTATGTCAATATTGTTAATTTCACATATTCATTACACTGAAAAAAATTTGAATGGCATTGTTAACTAAAACCTATAGTCAATCTTAATTTGGTTAAGTTAATAAAGGATTCCTCACTGATCTCTATAATAACTGGATAGCGCATAGGCAAGCAAAATATGTGATCTATTGAAAACCGTTTTCATTGACTCCGACTGACGCTCGTGTTTCTTCGGCAACTTTCGGACACGGATGACTGTCAGCAATTGTCGGTAAAGTCACATGGGTGTTTCACCTGCGAGTGTTGACATTTTAGCTACTCTATAGTTTTGGATAATGTATGCAGTTTCAACAAATAAAAAATATATAATAGTAGGTAAAATGGTGTACTATGGAAAAAAACTGAAATAGGAATCCGATTTTTGATACCGTAACGATTGGATTTCTTTTGTGAAGGTTAATTAACACTGTAAAAAGAACCATCTTAAAATGCATTGTAGTCACTTTTAAAACGTTTAAAGTATCTTATATTTCAGCTTCCTTCTTAGAAAACTAATGCATTTTAAGATACTTTTGCTAACTTTTCGGAAACATCTTAAAAGTGACTACAAATATGTCTTAAATTAAGATACCTACTTTTTGCAGTGAATAGTTTAAACAGTTACTTTGTTTCACTGTTTCGTATCTGCTTTTTTAAAAAAACATTGTTCTTGTTAGATTTGCTTTTCTTAAAAGCTGCTTACATTTACTATAACGGATTTTAAATTTTAAAAATGTGCATTATAATCAACAAAATATTTTTCATTTATATGCAATACCTGACAACAGCCCAGGCGCGCAGGGACGATGATTTGAGGCTTTATAAAGCTTGACTGAGGACTGGTCAATATTGATTGAGGATTGGTGAGTCGGAGGAAGCAAGACTCGTCCAAGCTAGAATCAGAGTTGCCAGATTGGGCTACAAAGCGCGATTTGGGCTATTTTTTGCGATAATAACGCGGCTCAAATTTGAATTTCGCTTCAAGTAGCGAATTGGGCTATATATTTTTTTTAAATTGCGTTTTTTGGGCTATGTTGGAAATTGTTCTATTTATGTGGAAAAATGTATGTACTTCTTTAAAAAACAATAATACTAATAACAATTTTTCATACATCATATTAAAAAACTACATGTGACAGAAATCTTTTTTAATTTTTTTTTTTTTTAGAAATTGAATGCATTTATGCACTTTCGATACATATTTTTTTCTGAAAATATGTAAATAAAAAAACGCGATTTGGGCTACATTTGGAGTTTCCTGTGCGTTTTTGGGCTTTTAAAGGTAAGGCGGTTTTTGGGCTACGCCAGTGCCTCCTAATCGCGGTTATCAGTACCAAAAATCTGGCAACTCTGGCTAGAATGTAACAGCGATTCAAGCCTGACGCTTCAAGCTTGGTTGAGGATTGGAGTCCAAGACTCAATCAATGTTCGGAAGTCCGATTATAGCTTCGTCAAGCCTGATTCCACTGTCGCTTACAGAAGACAGAACGTTAAATAATTATTAATATAATAATATTCTTGTTGTATTATGTTGTTAATAATGATAATTCTTATAATAATAATAATAATAATAATAATAATATTATTATTATGAATTATATTATTATATTATTTATAATTATAAATACAATAATAATATTATTATTATCATTTTTTCTTAATTACTGTACTGCTGCAGATTATCATAAAATTAATAAAATAAAAAAAATTTTTAATGTTCATCTATAATTATTTAAATTGATATTCTTCAGATTGTTTTTTTTATAATTTAAGATTAATTGCACATTTGCACACTTAATTATTATCGACTTAAGAATAATTAACGATTTTAATACATATAAACACTTAACCTATGAAATAAAATTTCGCACGCTCAAGGGGGGATCGAACCCACGGCCCTATAGACGAATTCGCTCGCGGTAATCGCACGCTATTAGTACCACTCGGCTACGACGGGTAGTTGAGAGTCGAGAGAAATAACTTTGGGAGGTTCAGACCTGGATTATTTGCTATTTACATTTTAATAGTTCTGGAACATATTCATTATCAAAAATAAATGAATAGAATTTATTTATCCTTCGTTTATACTGATATACAGTTTATACAATCCAATCTCCTAACTTATTAATATTTTATAAATAAATATTTTTGTAAAATATTTGCAAAATATGTAAACAAAATTAAGTAATAATTTATCATTTTTATTTATAACTTTAATTTAATAATATTATTTAAATAATTAATTTCAATAATATATAATACAAAAGTAAATTATAAAAATTGTTTATATATAATGTATTGAAGGGCACTTTTATTTAAATAAAGAAATTTATTCAATTTGTATAATTAAAGTTTTTTTGAAATAAATGATTTTACAAAATTACGCTATCGAGCACGTAATCATATCTTCAATATTTTTCAAATTTGAAAATTGTCTTTAAATTATTTCGTTTGGTTATGATTCTTTGAAATTTATTTTTTTAAAATAAGAAAATAATTGTTTACAAATTTAATTTACTTCTAATATATCTTACAATTAAGTAAAATTACATAATTTTTGTTTGTTTATTTATAGTTTATTTTATACAAAATTAATAGTAAATATTCATAAAATTACTAAATCTGCAGCAGTTGTAATATTTATTATTTAATTAATAATACTTTTTATATGCATATACTTTAATATATAAATAAATATGTAATATGATAAGTTGAGCAATTGTGTCACAGTTGATTCAAGCTTGAATCTAGATTGGATGTTCAAGCTTCGCGCATGAGGATTCAAGCAGTCTTGAATCAAGCATGGAACGAGCATTGGTGTCCAATCTTCAACCAATATTGAACGACAGTGATTTAAAGACTGTTCCCAGTCTCGGTTACCCACTCTGGGTGGCAAAGCCAGAATCAAGCTTCCACCCAGCGTCAGCATTGGTTTCTCGCGCCTGGGAGAATTAATTTTAAGAGATTCTTTTATAAAATATATTTTAAATATGTACATGTATATAATGTACTTCATATATGATATTTAACCGTTACTCTATGAACATTAATTTATCAAATTGTTATCTTATCAATATATTTATAGGGGAGAGTAGTCAGAGTTGGATATAGTTTTGACTTTTCTATATAACTTCTCCTGTAGGCCGAATTTTGCGATGTCTCTTATATTATTGGAAAGTTCTACTAAAATGCAATGTTTTTGCTAAACATAGCAAAAAATTTATACCAAAAGTTTCAAAGTTATAGGCAATTAAAAAAAAAAAAAAAAAGGTAGTCAAAGTTGAACATGGTAGTCAGAGTTGGATCACTGTAGAAAATCAATGAAATATGAAGATAAATGATTGAAAATGACAATATCTTTACCTTCGCATGATAGAATGGCACTCAAATACACTTGGAAATTACAAAAGGAAACATGAAATTGAAATAAATCATATTTCCTCTTGTATAGCGAAATTGATCTGAAATTGAAAAAGTATTACCGAAAATTTGAATTTTCTTTCTTTCCAATAGAAATGAAGTTTTTGACACCTTTTTAAGTTAACAAATTCATTTTGATTGCAAAAATGCTTCAGGATTGCAAAATTTTGGATGCACCAACCTTGACTCAAGCGTCGTTTAGCTTCATATTACACACACACCATAAACGCTTTATACAAACACCAAATTACGTTCCACATTTTCGTATAACATCTTAATGAACAATTTTAGTCAACTTAATTTGTCTTTGGCATATTTCTTCTACATTTAATTATCAAATTTTGAAACTACAAAAACGTTTTTTGTTGGGCGTATAACACGGACTCGCTTAATACGTCTATATAGTTCGCACACTTCACTGCAATCCATGTAAAAAGTTTGCTGGCATTGCTAACAAGTATTTACACACAACGACATATGGATCTACTGTAATAAAACAAAATAAACGCGATGATTCAACTCTGACCACTGTCCAACTCTGATTACTCCCCCCTACTGTTAATAAAAATTAAATTCTGTCTTTCTCATTGTATAAATAATAATTTTTGTTTCAAAATATATAGAATAATTATATTTATTTCTATAAATTATTTCTATTTAAATAAAATACATTTTCATTTAAAACGTAAGAAACAAAATTATTATTATGTACTTATGGTCAATTTCACAAATTAGAAAATAGCAATATTAACTTTGAATTTCATAGGCAAATCAGCTAGGAACCCGCGTAGGGAAATAACAATGGGTCAAATCAAGCAAACTATGGGCTAAATCGTTTGCCAATGAATAGCATGATTTCACCCACGGTCCGACTATGGGAAATATCAAGCCAACCATTGCTTACTTTCCATACACTCTGTCAAAGACTCCAAAAGCTATAAAACGACAAAAAATAATGCCAAGGTAATTTTTCAGAACATAAAACGCTAATTCCACTTAATAATCTTAATATTTCCAATTTTCAAAATTAACAACATCAAATAACCGAGGCCATGGCGGAAATCGTGAAAACAATGGGCACAGAAAAAAGTTAAAACTCAAATCTCTAATCATTTTTTACAGTTTAAAAAACTTTCTAAACACCACCAAAACTGAATTCAAACATAAAAATTACATTTTTCAAATTATTAAAATATACAAGTCTAAGTCCAAAGGACCGTGGAACAAATCGTACCAAACATGGGTAAAAAAAAGTCAAATTTCAATCTCCTATTCAATGTTTTCAACAGCAAAGATGTTACAGAACAATTAAAAAAAGATTATGCCTAAAGATAATTATTTTCCACAAGTTTCAAAATATACAAAAACCAAATTCAAAGAACCATGGCAAAAATTGTACCAAACGTGGGTCATAAAATAAATGAATTTTCAGTCACCTATTTAATTTTTTAAATAGTAAAAATTATATAGAACATAGCAACAAAATTATTTAGCCCAAAAAAATTATTTTTAACAAGTTTGAAAATATACAAGAACAAAATTCAAAGGACCATGGCACAAATCGTACGAAACATGGGTAGAGAAAAAAGTCAAATTTTAATCTCCTGTTTGATTTTTTAAATAGTAATAATGATACAGAACAGCAAAAAAAAGATTATGTCCAAAAACAATTATTTTTCACAAGTTTCAAAATATAAAAGAGGCAAATTCCAAGGACCACGGCACAAATCGTACGAAACATGGGTAAGAAAAAAGTTAAATTTTCATAACCTACTTAATTTTTTTAAATAGTTAACATGATAGAGAACATAGCCAAAAACTATTTTGCCAAAAAATATTATTTTTCACAAGTTACAAAATATTCAAAAACCAAATTCAAAGGACCATGGCACAAATCGTACCTAACATGGATCGAGAAAAAAGTCAAATTTTAATCTTCTTTCAATTTTTCAACAGCAAAGATGATACAGAACAATTAAAGAAAGATTCTGCCCAAAAATAATTATTTTCCACAAGTTTCAAAATATACAAAAACCAAATTCAAAGAACCATGGCACAAATCGTACCAAACGTGGACTATAAAATAAATGAATTTTCAGTAAACTATTTAATTTTTTAAATAGTAAAAATTATATAGAACATAGCAAAGACGATTTTGCCACAAAAAAATTATTTTTCACAAGTTTCAAACCAAGTTTAACGGTGTTCCACAGCCAAAGTTTAAGAAGACGTTAGGGGTTGCCCCCAACGTTTTTTTTACTAAGTACGGTCCTGACTTCCTGAAACATATGGCGTAGTGTGAAGATGGCTGCATATGATCATCTGTACCCCTCACATCATTGTTTATGAAATGTGTCAGAAAGTCCCATTCGTAATTCCCATCCTAAATTGACATCCAAATGAAATCATTCCGCGTTTGATGTGTTAATTTTTATAGTACCGTACAATGGTCCGGACGAGACCTTTTTTTCCAATTTGTGTACTGTTTGTGCACAAATAATTAGTGAATTATAAATACGAGTGAGGATCGTAGTTAGGAAAAAAACGTTGGGGGCAACCCCCAAAGTCTTTTAAAACTTTGGCTGTGGAACACCGTTAAAGGACCATGGCACAAATCGTACCAAACATAGGACGTAAAGAAATCAAATTTCCGTCTCCTATTTAATTTTTTAAATAGTAAAAATTATATAGAACATAGCAAAAAAATGATTTAGCACAAATAAATTATTTTCTATAAGTTTCAAAATATACAAGCACAAAATTCCAAGCACCATGGCACAAATCGTACGAAACATGGGTGAGAAAAAAGTCATATTTTAATCTCCTATTTAATTTTTTTAATAGTAATAAGGATGCAGAACATAGAAAAAAAATATTTATCCCAAAAAAATTATTTTTCTCAAGTTTCAAAATATACAAGATGCAAATTCCAAGGACCATGGCACAAATCGTACGAAACATTGAGTAATAAAGAAGTAAAACTAGTATCACCTATCTAATTTTTAAATAGTTGTTCTGTATCATTTTAACTAATTAAAAAATTATGTAGGTAATGAAAATTTAATTTTTCTCTTACTCATGTTTAGTACGATTTGTGCCATGGTCCTTGGAATATGCTTCTTGTATATTCTTAACTTGCAGAAAATAATTTTTTTGGGATAAATCATTTTTTTGCTATGTTCTATATAATTTTTACTATTAAAAAAAATTAAATAGGTGACTGAAATTTAAATTGATTTACGACCCAATTTTGGTGCGATTTGTGCCATGGTTCTTTGAATTTGGTTTTTGTATATTTTGAAAGATGTGAAAAATATATTTTTTGGGGATTTTTTTTTCGCTATGTTTTGTATCATTATTACTATTTAAAAAATTAAATGGGTGATGAAAATTAAACTTTTTTCTTACCCATGTTTCATACGATTTGTGCCATGGTCCTTGGCATTTGCTTCTTGTACATTTTGAAATTGCAGAAAATAATTTTTTTTTGGTACAATTTTTTTGTTGCTATGTTCTGTATAATTTTTACTATTTAAAAAATTAAATAGGTGACTGAAAATTCATTTCTTTTATGACCCACGTTTGGTACGATTTTTGCCATGGTTCTTTGAATTTGGTTTTTGTATATTTTGAAACTTGTGGAAAATAATTATTTTTGGGCATAATCTTTTTTTAATTGTTCTGTATCATCTTTGCTTTTGAAAAAATTGAATAGGAGATTGAAATTTGACTTTTTTCTTGACCCATGTTTGGTACGAGTTGTGCCATGGTCCTTTGGACTTAGACTTGTATATTTTAATAATTTGAAAAATGTAATTTTTATGTTTGAATTCAGTTTTGGTGGTGTTTAGAAAGTTTTTTAAACTGTAAAAAATGAAGAGAGATTTGAGTTTTAACTTTTTTCTGTGCCCATTGTTGTCACGATTTCCGCCATGGCCTCTGTTATTTGATGTTGTTAATTTTGAAAATTGGAAAAATTAAGATTATTAAGTGAAATTAGTGTTTTATGTTCTGAAAAATTACCTTGGCATTATTTTTTGTTGTTTTATAGCTTTTGGAGTCTTTGACAGAGTGTATGGAAAATAAGCAATGGTTGGCTTGATATTTCCCATAGTCCGACCGTGGGTGAAATCATGCTATTCATTGGCAAACGATTTAGCCCATAGTTTGCTCGATTTGACCCATTGTTATTTCCCTACGCGGGAAGCTTTATTAATAAACCTATATGATACTTGTTGTAGTTTGACACACGTGAATAATTATAATTATAATGTTTTTAAACGATTTTTACTTACGCGTCCTGGTAATAATCTAAGTTTCAAGATGAACAGGCTCTTTTATTTTATTTTTAGTCAATAAAACATCCAGATATGTATATACATATAATATACTATGTCATATTTTAGATTAAGTTGTTTATTTATTTTTTTGTTGTTAAAAAATTAGTACAAATCTAATTGTTTGTTTCAACCTTGCATTTTTGCAACGTTACTTTAATAATATGAATATATAAAATTATACTTATAAATACATATTATTGAACTTAACCCAGTATTAAAATGTAAGTTATATTATAAAAAAATAAAATATTTCTTTTATGACCGAAATACCTATATGATATTATGTATTTTCACTTCAAGATCTCCCTTGGTCGAGTGCGCTAACGCGCATTCCCAGTACGGTTGAGTTCGAACGTCAGGAGTTCTAATCTCGAGTTTGCAATAAGACATCTATCAACACTAAATTCCCGTGAATGTTGAGGATACTGTTTGCTTTTTAATAAAATTTTTTATTGTAAATTAATTTAAAATATGATGGTTTCTTAATTTATTATGGCTTTATAAACTATTAATTTATTCAAAAGTAAACAAAAAGCGATTTGCACGTGTTAAAAACAAACCTAGTATCATTAGTCAAATTGACTATTTTCCTAGTCACTTTGACTATATTGGAAGTTGTTACCTTGACTATGATTTCTTGGTGGGTTCCTCTCGTGACTAGGAAGTTTAGTCAATTCCTAGTAAACGTAGTCAGGAATTTTTTTCAGTGTAGATAATATTGATTAAATTTCAATTGAGACGTTGACCTAGTTTTACATATGTTATTTTTCTTATAATATTATAGTTACGAATTGTAACTTCTACACTGAAAAAAATACTGTGATCAGGTTAGACATTTGACTATGGTTGACAGGTTACGTATGAATTTCTCATAATGCATCGGTGCGCCACTGTCTATTTTACCTAACCTTACAATGTCACTCGCGGTTTCACAAATATCAAGTGCTGCATCACACAGTCGTATGGCTAAAACACAAATATTTATGGCAGTTCCCAAAACAGCAATAAAATATTGCCAATCTGTCCATAATTATCGCAGTTCCACGGAAATATTTTTTTCAGTGTAGTTGTATTTAAAGTGCTTGACCCGTTTACTTGTAAATAATTAAATAAATAAATAAAACATATTCCTTCATATTATATTAATAATAAAGGAATAATAATATTTATTCAAAAATGTTTAAATTACTAAAAAACTAAAAAAATTTTCAAAGATATGAGTTTCCAAATTTTAGTAACGTTTTTAAAGACAGAGAGACGATTTTCAAATTTACCTTTAATGTAAGACGCATGTGGTACTTAAAAAAAATCGGTATCAGTAGGTCTCAAAACGTCGAGAACCAAACAAGTGAAATAAAAAAAATTAAAATAAAACTTTTATTTTACAAAGACTACACTGAGAGAAATCTGATGCAATTATTGTATCAAACATAACCTCGATTAAGCATATGGAAGTACTCGTGACAATTTATGCTTGAATCCTAATAAAATTTGCAAGGAATCCAACTTTTCTTAGCACTCAGTTCTGCTTATAAAATTTGCTCGAACGCCAACTAGTTTTCAGGCGGAGTTTATACAACACAAGCTTACCCGCGTGTACACATAAGGCGCGCAAACGTAAACATAGAAATGTGTGCGTCTTTTATGTATACACGCAGGTTAGCTTGTATTGTATAAACTCCGCCTGAAAACTAGTTGGCGTTCGAGCAAATTTTATAAGCAGAACTGAGTGCTAAGAAAAGTTGGATTCCTTGCAAATTTTATTTGGATTCAAGCATAAATTGTCACGAGTACTTCCATATGATTAATCGAGGTTATGTTTGATACAATAATTGCATCATATTTCTCTCAGTGTACATTAATAAATAAATAAGCAATATATAGTTAGCTTTTAAATGTTAATATTTAAATAATAAATTCTGAAAACTAAGATGTGAAAAATTGTTAATTTTCATACACAATGTTATTTAGTTTTCCATCATTAATATTACATATTTTTATTTTGCTAAATAATATTTTAAGCAATAGAAGAATTAAACACTTTTGAAATTAAAAGTATATACCTAATGAAAGATTAAAAATTACAATATCTCAAAGAAATTTGAATATTTTAATTTTTAATTTAAATATCAACAACAATTTTGTAATTATTTGTAAAAAAAGTGTACCTAATTGAATAAAATTAAATAATTTCATTTAATTAATTTCTTTTTTTTAAAAAATATTCTAACATTATTTTAAGAAATTTTTAAAATTAATAAAATAAAATGTTAATGTTTAATTTTTTTTAAAATAAATTTCATTAACGTTTATTTCTATATTTAATAATTTACAACCATATTTAAAAATTATTTGTTTTTTATCTGTTCAATTAAACTTGTTTAATTTTATTTAATTTTTAATTAATTTAATTTAATAAGTTTTACTTATTTTTAAGTCTGGAAAAATAAATCTTATAAATTAAAACTTTTTATTCATTTATACAATATTTTGAATATTATGTGAATATAATTAAATTAATATTGTTAAATATAATTAAAGAATAATAATATCTAAAAAAATTCTTGAATTATTGTTTATTTTTTTAAAAATATTTAATATTCTGTCAACATTTTATATATTTATTTTTTTCTTTCTTATCGTTAATTGTGTTCTATGACGTTTAATATTATAAAGAATTGTTTAAAGATTGCGTAATTTGTAAAATCATTTATTTCTAAAAAAACTTTAATTATATAAATTGAATAAATTCTATTATTTAAACCAAAATGCCTTTCAATACATTATATGTAAATAATTTGTATAATTTACTTTTGTATTAAATATTATTGAAATTAATTATTTAAATAATATTTTATTTTTAAATAATAATATTAAATTAAAGTTATAAATAATCCAAGTCTGAACCTCCCAAAGTTATTTCTCTCGACTCTCAACTACCCGTCGTAGCCGAGTGGTACTAATAGCGTGCGATTACCGCGAGCGAATTCGTCTATAGGGCCGTGGGTTCGATTCCCCTTTGAGCGTGCGAAATTTTAATTTATAGGTTAACTGTTTATATGTATTAAAATTGTTAATTAGTCTTAGGGCTATAATAATTAAGTGTTTAAATGTACAATTAATCTTAAATTATAAAAATAACAATCTGAAAACAGGATTGTTTTTTTTCATACAATCGTACGGAAAAATTACAGTAATGAAATATTATTATTATATTATTATTATTATTAATATTCTTTATTCAAATTTTTTTAAAACTATTATTATAACTTATTATTATTATATTACTATTATTATAAATAGTATTATATCAATCAATGTTCTTAAAGCTTGTTCCTATAGCTTGTGTCGGTAGATTTGTCAGCCACACAGGATATCGCAAAAAAAATAAATTGACATCGGCACAATTCAGATTTTCTATGCAGCCAATATTGTGCCAGCATTGGCAGTCGGTACAGCCTTAGTACCGTCAGACAGTACCGAACCTAGTTATCATCCCAGTATTATGCCAGTACCACGCCAGACCTCGCTGCCAGTACCGCGCCGACATTGCCAGTATTGGCGCAGTACTCAGCCGATGCTTAATTTCCTCTTGGGATTAAAAGAAAAATTTGTTGGGGAGCACCTTTGGGTTTCTAGAGAAAGTAAAGGAATTGAAATTTTGGCAACACTACGTGGGTCTAGGACTCTAGGTCAATTTTCTACGTGGACCTCGAAGGACAAGACTTGACTTCTGACCGTCGCGTAAGCCGGATTCAAATTCAAGAGTATTCACGACGATTAGCCTTTTTGTATAATTCTCAGCAAATTCTTCGAGTCATTTTGTATTTTCTACATTTGTTCATTAAAGTTGTTTAATTGAAGATTGACGTAATAGTAATTGGTTTAATTTCAATTCTCAGATCCTTTGTAAAAAGGTCTCTTTGTGCAAAAGCGAAAATTTAGATTTTAAAATTAATCAGTTAAATTAATAAATTCGATTTATTCATAAAAATCAAATATTTAATAATTAGAACCTATAAGTCTTTAAATTTTATCAGTTGTACAAAATAACACTTACCTGTGTTTGAACAATACAACAATTTTTATGGTGAGTTTTGCGTCAAAATGGTACTTACTCATTTTTTCATCACAACGCTATGAACAACATTTTAATTACGTTCTCTATCATTTACCGGAATTTTTCAAGTGAAAATACATAATTATGTACAGTTTAAGTATTGTAGTGCAAATAGTTTTTGCAAAGTTTGAACTCTATAAGTCAAATAGTTTTCGTTTTATATCCCAAAAACCTAAAATAGGGGATTTTAAAGTAAAACCAATTAGGGTCCTAAACGAAACACTAAAAACAGCCAGTTTTTTGATAATCAATTTGAATTTTTATTAATTTCGACAATTATAATTATATTATTTTTAAAATAATATAGGTATGGAATTATCTAATAATAGATATAACTATGTGCATGAATGAATGGATCTGAATCTATATGCATTATATAAGTAACTATAATAAGTAAGTTTTTGCAATATTGTAATAAGATGACTTGGATTACTTGTAAATATGAAAATTGCGTAAGTAATTTATACTTGATTTTCTCAGAGCTCAATGTTGTTCTTTTACAATTGACCTTGTTATTTTCATTTTATACATATGGTTTAAAACGTGTAATTAAATCACACAAATCACTCAGTTATTAATGTCACTGCGGGTTTAAAACCCGCAGGATTTTAGAAAAGGTAGTGGCGCATATATCAAAAGATAATAATTAAAACATTTCCTCTTCTATAGTTATATATCGTTGAAAGCGAGTTTTAAAAACTCTTAACGTTTGAACGTCAGAAGAATTTTATAAACACGTGAAATGTTAATAATCGACTCAAAACAATATTAATTTAATTTGTTGTTAAAAATAAATTAAGTGTTATTGGTGAAATTTTCTTGTAAAATACCTAGCAGTGTAAAAATTGATTAACATTATGCGTAAAAAAACTTGAACTTTTCTAAAATTGTCAAGTGATCATCAAGGAAGTTTCTTACAACAATTTTCTGCAACAATAATCCGTAAGAAAAGCCTATTCTTATTTGTTTTATTTATGCTTTTAGTAATAATTGTGACACGCTCAGAAGAAATATAAGGGACCTTAGAAAAAAAATCTATTTTCATTTTATGGATGATTTAACTTTATAAGCGGCTCCTTTTCATTATTATCTAAAGTCATAAAATATTTTTATTCAGTATCTTTGAAGTTATGACAATTCATACATCAGCGGTTTACACAGGCTATGAGCGCTCGTCTTTTCTTTTCATTTCATTCTCCTGTAAAATGACCGATTTTCTTTTAAGGTCTCTTTCTTCGAAGTGCGTAACAATTAATCTAGATAATATTTTATTTTTTTCAAAATGAGACACTGAAGGTTGCCATTGGATTTAAATGAAAAAAATAATACTAATTGACGGTCATAATCGATTATCTAAATAGAGGTTATATCAACCCAAATTGTTATATGTTAATTTCTGTTCATATTCATCAAATGGCAACTGTTAATAACTGTTTTATATTTTAAACTTTTACCTAAAATATCATTTAGGAAGTTCCACCTAACCTAAGTTTGTTTGAATTTCACCTTAATATAAATTTTTTTTAATTTGCATATTTTCATGTAAGAATGAAGATAGCTGTGGATGAAGAACAAGATTTGGCAAAAAATTGTAAGAGTGAATTAGTTTCTAATGTTAGCTGTCAAAAACGATTTGCTATTGTGATTTGCGCTCATTTGACGTCAGTGTTTTCAGGAATTTTAGCTGTGATTGCTTATGCTCAGCAGATATTTTAAGAAAGATGGATTATTATTTTCTCTAACTTTTAATGAACCTTCATGAATGCTTCTGATTGTTATTAAATAAATTGCAAGCTTCACAGCTCCTTAGTCAATAGAACATTTAGGTTGTGAAAATCTGTATGTCACTTCTGGATAACTAAGTTCCTTACCTTTGGAATTAGTAAGTTTGTTCTTTTTTTTGACACGACATTTGTTAATTTAATTCCGCTGATTCTCTGCCTTCTGTTTTTGGAGGGAAATTCTTTTTAATACGTGTCAACCTGAAGGAAAAAGTTTGGAAGATATTCAATGTATTTTGAATTCAAAGAAAAATGAAGATACACCAGAGACTCGATTTAGTGGTCCTCGATTTAGTGGACACTTAATGAGCTCTCCGAGAAATCCCACTTACTTTCAGTAGCGTACACACAAATCCAGCCCCTTAGTCATGTAATTCCTTGAAAGATTATTATGTATGCTCAATATAGTGTGCCTGATTATAATTATTTATTAAAAAGAAAGTATAAAGACCAAAATTAATTATGATAGTAACTAAATAAATGATTTTTATCATGATTGTACATGATCATTTCAGGGCACCGCTCCCAGAGATGTGCAGGGTTGCACCAATCAGAATGCTCGTGACGTCACGCTCGATTTAGTGACATAGAACCAAACTGTCCACTAAATCGAGTCTCTGGTGTAGTAATGAGGTCTAAACGCATTCATTTGTTTGACCGTGTGAAAATGGCTTCCATTTTTTCCCTATGGAAAAAATGAACAGCTGACTCATGTATTTTTTTTGCCTTAGGAAAAAATGGACTCTATTTTCATACACGGAAAAAATTAGTTGTAGAATAATTCTTGAATTAGTACAGGAACTTAGGATACGAGAATTTTTCGGGAGTTCTTATTATCAATTCTTTGACATATACCTAAGAGTTTTTCTAGAAGACTTATAATGAATTTCAAGAAGACTTCCGAAATTTAGAATAAGAATTACGGAACTCGTTTAAGAAGAGAAAATTTTTTTAATTTGAAAAAAATTTTCACCCACGAGTACTCGAACTAAGTTCCTTGAGACTACAGAAAATCTCTTCGCTTTGTCCAACTGAGCTAACACGCGATTGTAATATTGTACGCATAAATCATACTTGAGTGAACTAAGCGCTATATGGGTGCCTGGTCAGTGTACTGCGCCTTCTATTTCAGTTCCAGAACTTTTAGATCACCGCGAAAGCAATCTTCCAATCGCGCAGCTATTAAGAATTCTTGAAGATCTTTTTAGAAATACTTGAAAAATTTCAGAAAGATTATTGAAATTTTTAGACATATCGCCGAATTATTTTCGTATCCTGAGTTTTTGAACTAATTCAAGAATTATTCTAGAACTAATTTTTTCCGTGTACGGTGAAACAAATGAACGCATTTAAACCCTGCCAACAGGCGTTGAAAAGCGCCTCGTTTCTGCCTTTGCTTTGGAATAAAAAATGTCATAAGCAACATGGGTTGAAAGTTAGTCCAATTTGTTTACGCTAATTGATGCCTTTCACCCCTTGTTGCTTAATATACTATTTAAGCTGTAGATATAGTATATTTTTTATTTGTTATTTTATGAAAAAGATTTGTTGATAAGATAATACGTAGATCGATTTTTTTTGTGTATAAAACATGATTACTATCTATGTATGAGTATTAATTATTATGAGATAAGGCTATAAGTGGATTACTGTCAAAGTATCTTCTTGATTAATGTAGTATCTTTGTTAATTTGCACATGCACTTTTCGTCAGTTTAAGCCTGTTTGTTGTATTCTTTGAAAGCATCATGTGTGCAAGCCAATCAAAGGGACTGAGGAACAAATATGGAAGTTTATTATTGCAACTTATTGCTACCATAAGTGGTGAGAGAGAAGAAATGAAGAAATAAATTTAATGTTATAAGAGTTCTGAATTTTAATCCGATAATAATTGAAAAGTGTTAAAAAATATTTTTAATTTATCAGGATGTGTCTCAGTAATGGGGTTTGGACTCATGGTCGGTTGGAGTTCACCTTCAATTCCGCACTTAACAAGTAAGGATTCAGAACTTCCGATTTCAGTGGTTGAAGGAGCTTGGATAACATCTGTAACAAATCTTGGTACCATTCTTGGATTAGTGTTACTTCCGTTTCTAGTAAATCGATTCGGTCGAAAGCATACAATATTATTATATGGCGCTTGCCAAATTATTTCTTGGCTTTTTATAATCTTTTCCAACAGCTTTTTCACCTTATGCTTTGGAAGAATTATTTCTGGATACGGTAGTGGTGGTTCTTTGGCTGCGGTGTCCATATACTTGGGCGAAATTACGGAAAAAAAGATAAGGGGCATGCTGAGTTCTTTAATAGTGGTGTTCAGTGATTTTGGAATCTTCATTGTTGCAACATTTGGATCATTCTTTACTTTCCATACTATGAATCTATTGATACTTTCTATACCACTTCTTCACATTGCTACTTTTGTTTTTATGCCAGAGACTCCTTACTTTTATTTGATGCAAGATCAGGAGGAAAAAGCTGCTATCAGTTTGAAAAGGCTACGAGGAGCAAAAGATGAAGAGCTTGGATTTGAAATGGAAGAAATGAAAACCTCAGTTGCCGAAAATACAAATTCAAATAATAACAGTTTAAAGCATTTGTTTTATAATAAAAGTAATCTTAAAGCTCTTCTTATTGTTTTAACTGCTTCTTTTGCATCATTATCTTCTGGATCGATAGCAATGATAGCTTATTGTCAAGATATTTTCAGTCTCAGTGGATTTCCTTTAATTAAACCTACTCATTCATTCATGATAATAGTTGCTGTAAAAATTATTTCAGGACTTGCAGTTTCTCAATTTGTAGAAAGAATAGGAAGACGAAATCTTTTTCTTTTTTCCGGAGTTTCTTGTGCAATTGCACAAGGAGTTGTAGGTCTTTTCTTTTTTATGAAATATTATTTAAAATATAATGTTTCTTCATTCAGTTGGTTGCCATTAGCAAGTCTCATCAGCTTTCATATTACAGCTGCTGTAGGAATTGGTCCTATTCCATATATATTAATGTCTGAATTGTTTTCCATACAGATAAAGCAAGTAGCTGTACCCATATCTGTGATTTTCACTTGCATTGTTTCCTTTTCAACAGAGTTAATGTTTCCTTTAATAAATAAAGATCTTGGAAATTATGTATGTTTCTGGATATTTGGTACTTGTTGCTTCTTTGGAACTGTTTTATTGTTTTATATTTTGCCCGAAACTAGGGGCAAAAGTTTAGAAGAAATTCAATCAATTTTGAATTCGAAAAAATAAATATCTCAGATTTTAATGATACACTGAAAAAAATATTTCCGCGGAACTGTGATAATATTATGAGTAGAGAAATTTTAAGGTTAGGTAAAATCGACAGTAGCGCACCGTTGTATTATGGAAAATTCATAGGTATTCATGTTTAGTTGTTAGGCTTCTAGATAACCTGTCAACCATAGTCAAATGTCCAATCTGAACACAGTATTTTTTTTAGTGTATATAAATTATAAAAATAAAAAGGTAGACCAGAAATTGTACCGAAAAATGAAAGAATGCATTGTTAATATTAATTATTATTAATTACTAATATTGTTAAAATTTAAGTACACTGCGCGTAAACTCTTCTTATCGACTTCCGTAAAGTACTTATAGCTTCGCATGTGATTATGAATTTTTTGTCACTGAAGAGGTATGCTATGCGTATAACTGATACTATATTAAGTGCACACACAAAACCTAAAGCGCTCAAAACGTTGCATAATGCCATTTTTTAGCTCAATTTGTAAAATAAATCGAAAAAACGGTATTATTTTGCAACGTTTTGAGCTTTTTAGGTTTTGTGTGTGTCTAGATCTAGAAATTGTAAAATCTTTAAGCAAATATGGGAGCTTGTAAATACAAATTATTCTCCACCTGTTCTCTTAAAAATTTCATTGTTTTATTATATTTGTTTTGAATGCATTCGGTAAGTTATTCTCACAACAAATGTTATATAACAATAATAAATGAGCCGTATGTTTAGTTATTATGTTTCTGAATAAATAATAAAGGATCCGGGTCCTCTAGAATTTTTAATTACAAAAATACTTTATTTTGTCAATTTTCAAATTTTTTCTATAGTTCTAGCCAAATTGCACTTATACGGAATAATAGTATCCTTATATTTTATTTTTCAAAAAAATAAAAAAATAAAAATAAATCACACTAACCAGGTTCACTTTTTAGCGGAACTTTACACTTACTTAACGTAGTTATAAGCCAACGTTGCTGGTCAAATTGATTTTTTGGATGAAAAGTAATCAGAAATGCATTTAGATTTAGTCAATAAATATTCAAAATAACTTTTAAACTTGAATGATAAATTTTCAACATGAAAAACTAATTGAATAAAAATAAGTGTGAAAAATAAAACTTATTTGATTACAGTTGTCATTTTCTATTAGTTTATCGTGGCAACGTTGTTTTTTTAAAAAGGTTAACTTCAAAATTACATTCAATTGTTTTGTACTAATAGTAAACATTAAACATTTACAAATGTCAAAAAGTGTGAATATAGTTATGCATATTTCTGAATCATTAAAAAAGCGATGCTGCCATATGTATAAATTTTCGATTAAACAAAAACAGAACTTAAAAAATTTAATTATTTATTTAATTTTACTCTCTTATCTTGCGGTGGAATAAGTTAAAAATAAAATTTATGAAATTAACAAACTTTTAATTATTGAAATCTAATTTTTCAACTTGATCTCTATGATTTATCTATTGGATATTAAAAAAAGTGTCACCAAAAAGATGTATTTTAACCTATACCTGTGTAAAAATAGTGACTTTTAAATAATAATATCTCAAAAGATAAGCCGTAAATTAATTTTATATTTTGTGGAAATACGTATTGAATATTATACTTTTTTTGCAGAAAGTTTTATTACGTTCTCTATGATTTCGATTTTTGAAACAACTACGTTAAAATAAATATTTAAAATTTTAAAGGATGCTAGAACTGTTAAAAAAGATTTGAAAATTCAATAAGTTTTCAATTACATGACTTATTGAATTTTAAGTGCTGTGAAAAGTGTTCTTATTCTAAATTAAAACAAAATGTAGTACATAAATTAATTAGTAAATTAATTTCCGACAATAAAATTAATATCTTGACAATAAAATGATTCGTATTGGTGATTAGTTCTTTGTCAGTGAAAAGTGTTATATTTATCTCACAATCAGTCACACGTAACAGAAAGATTAAAATTTCAAATTCATATGAGAATAATATATAAAATTATTTACTTCTATAAAAATGTGGATTTTATTGTCATGTGTCTTAAATTTTATGTTTTTAATGAGCGAAAAATAACCTGAAAATTTATAGTGTCTTCAAGTATCTGATTTTTCAAGAACATGTTATTGAAATTCCAATACCGAGTTATTGAAAATTCAATAGCACGAATATTGTAAAAAACTTCATGCACAATTTGGTGAAGCATCATGTAGATTTTACAACTACAGATTCATTTGGTTTTAATTTCATTGCCTAATTAATTTGATTCGTTGTTTCTCAAAATTAATAGCTATAGGTACTAGTAATGGATGATGTATCAGTGCTTTTTGTAAGGCAACTGCCACAGTTAAATATATAATGTAAATACTGTCATACACTATACATTGTCAGAAAAGTTCTGACTATCTCTAACACTTATTTGAAACCGGATCATTGACATGTTATTTATCATTTATAATAATAGATAAAGGATCATTGATTTTAAAAAAAATGTTCAAACCTTAAAAGAAGTGTCTAATCAAACCTTCTTATTTAAATACTGATACATAGAGTAACCTAGTTATTAAAAAAAAATGATGTTTTGAAAGTATATTAGAATGTTATGGCGTTTAAGTGATCCACCACTTGTGCAAATACACTTTTTATGACTAAGTAAATAAAAATTACCATTCAATGATTGATTGGAGTAAAAAAATTAAACCATTTGATTTTTACAGTACTGATGAAACATTTATATTTACTTCACAAATAAACACATGTTTATTGTCACATTTTTCGGAATAAAAATCATGTTAAATAAAATAAACTTAATATATATATATATATATATAATTTAATAAATTATCGCAGACTGGAAACCTTTAATGTGAGTTTTCAATTGCATTGCAAAGACAAACAAAGTTTAGTATTTCATTTATTTGGTTGAAAAGCGTCACAAAGCATCATGGTGCAAGCTGCTGATTTTCCATCTTCTTCACATACACATTGATTACATTCACTGTAAAAGGTTTCAGAAGGACATGGAGTTCCTGGGACGTAAAGAGCTAAAAATAATATGCATACGATTTTATTTTATTAGATAATTGAATTTTAAGTTTTCTATAACTGGTTCAACTGAATCAAAAGTATCAATTATTGCATGTTATACTTACGACCCCATGGCATACCAGGACCTGGTGGACAACCTATTTTAGTGCAGGCAATCTGTGTACCATCACTTGAGCAAACGCAGTAATTACATTTTATCATAAATGTTGAGCCAGGCTTGCATTTCTTGTGAGCTAAAGAAATAACATAATTTATTTTTTAACCCTTAGAGCAATACCTACATTTTCTATAACTGGGAATGAAATGGAATGAATAAAAAATACTATAATTATTTGCTACGCGATTTATTATAATGTGTTACGATTTACAAATTCTTACATTGCTCTCTAAATTTAAATTAGTCATTTTCTACTAATGAATTTGCGACAAATCGGTTACTATAAAATAGTGAAAAAATGCACTAATATTTAGTAGAAAACTACTAATTTCAAAGTGAAATATCTAATAACAAAAAAAGTAAACATTCACTATTGCAATTAATAGATATTGCACAAGAAAATTAGTAGTTGTCTACTATTATTCAGTAGTTTTTTTTACTAAAAGATAGTATCATCTTTCACTATTTAAGGCTAATAAAACCTGTGAAGAAAAATTCGAGAATAATACTTTCACCTGATTTCAATGTTGACGTTTGTCGGTCTTAAAATACAAAATAAATTAATAAATGTAGATTTATTAGAAATAATAGAGTGGCACAAGTGGTGGAACTTCAATTTTGTTATAAAAAAGAGCTTAATATTATTTTTTTAATCATTTTTCCAAATTTCGAAAATGCTTTAAAAATAATATTTAACTTTTTTTTATAGCAAAAAAATTGAAGTTCTACTACCTACTTATTTCTAATATTTCTAATAAATTAACATTAACTTATTTATTTTGTCTTTTAAGAGCGAGAAGTATTAACATTGAAATCAGGTGAGAGCATTTTTGTTTACAGGTTTAATCAGCCTTAATGATAGAACGTACAAGCGCGAATCTTCCAGCAGGACAGCTCACAGATCGTCTTCCATTGCAAGTCCCACGTCATTTGTATTTAGAAATCCGAACTTTGCTTGCGCTAATAGCTTATTTCTTTACCTTTCTAACCATGTAATTAACTTTGTTCATATCTTAATTCATATTCACTTTATAACGCGATTTAGCACGTACTCGCGGAAGGATTTTTTGTCCTGTCGAAAGGACGTTGGACGTTCTATCATTAATATTAACCGATTTCTAGCTAATTCATTAGTAGAAAACCACTAATTCAGATTTATAGAGAGTGAATATCAACAATTTACATAATCCACAATATTCTGTATTGGCTATTAACTAATATTTTTAGATGTTTTTAAATGAATATTTACCTGCTACAATAGCGAGGGTAGTTAAAAACAAAAAGGCAAACACTTTCATGGTTGATGTTTTAATTGTTAATTTTGTAATGTTTGAAAGTCTTCAATTGATCACTCTTGTGTTTCAAGTGCCATTTTAATTGAAATATTCTGCTTATATATCATGGAAAGTACATTCCTCTATTGAATTCAATTTTCAGTACCAAAAAAATTCGAGAAATCACTAAGTATTTTAATCGAAAAGAAAAGATTGTATTTCAGTCTTATCTGATACGAATACATTGGTTTAGTCTTCTACAGGGAAAAAAAAAGTGACTGATCCAGAAAATATATGGCAGTACCATCAATAATCATGTGTAACCTTATCATAATTCTGAAAGTTACAGCAACACACACACACACACATATGTGTGCATCTATAATTTGTTTTTTTTTCAGTTTTCAGTTATTATTTTCATTTTCAAGACTTTTACATTATCATTTCCTTGTATTCTTTGAGTAATATCTAGACAAACACTTCATTCTTTTTAAAATTGCAATTCAACATTGCGAATTGTTTTTATAAATCTGAATTCGTGAAAAATTAGTAATAAAGGTATGTTTCACAAAAGTAAGTGGTGAAAAAGTTATTAATATTTAGTTATTTTTTTTAAACAAATATTTGTTATATTATTTTAACTAGGTTTCCATACAATTTTTAAAACATTATGTCTTTGATCCTGTACTTTATCATAAGATTTAAAACTGTAAAAATAATATATGAAAAACAATAACTTTCAAAAAACTTAGAATTCAAATTATTAACTCAAATTAACATAACGTCAAAAAATCACCAAGAGTAGATCTTTAAAAAAAATAATACCTATTTTTATAATATTTGAGAATCCAGTAAAAAATAATTTATTGGATGCAGGGCAAAGGGAACTGAAACTATGAAAGTTCTATTTCCTTTCGTTGCATTTACGGAATTGGAACTTTTAGAAAATTTGTTTCTGAAAAACAAGTTAAAAAAGGGTTTAAAAAGTAGAAAAACAACTTACGTACTGATATTTGCCAATTATTGTCCCATAGCTGAGTTTATGTACGTTATTTAAGTGAAGAAACTAATTTATTAGTATAGATAAATTGTATGAGACGTATAACTGTCTTCAAACAGTCGATAAATTTGAATATGAAATGACGATACATGTTTATTTCAGAAGGAAAATAGTTTTATAATTTATAAAAAAACGTATGAAAATTATAAAAATTACAATAATTTATAATAATAATAAGTACTGTTTTAAAGTAAGAATACTTTTGTAGTATAGCTATAGAATTATTGACAACGTGCCCGAGTCGAAATTTAAAGTCTGTTTAAGACCTAATAAGACCTAGATTATTTAGGACTTAAAAGAACCTAATCAGGCCTTACTTTCGTTAAGTTAAGACCTGTTTAGGACCTGATAGATGCTTGAAAAGTCTGTTTTCAGCACATTTTAGGCGTTAAACAGGTTCTAATTATAGGACCTGCTTTGAGCCTACGGGTTCTACTGTCGGTACTATAGGTTCCCTTTTTTCTGTGGTACGAATAAATCTGTTTTAATTCAATTAAAATTATTATAATAAATTCAAAAACTATTGTAATTTAAAATGATCTAATGTAAAAAATGTAAACTAATTTTTAAAAAAAGTATTTTCAAGATAATTACTGAATTACGCGTAACCATGTGTTGAAGAGGGCTGGAAGACTTGAACTCTCGGCCATAGAGTGTACTGTGTATTTGTGTGTCTGTGTGTGGAGCCTTCGACCTTAGGAGCCGCGCATTTACGCACTCGACCAAGGGAGGCTGTGCTGCTATAAATTTAAAGAAATTCTACCTCTAGTAGATAGATGAACAGGGCCCCAAGACGGACATTTGGTATTCAATTTTTGTTTAAGGTGACAGTGCCTTATTCTTTTTGTCATTTTCGTTGTTTGTAGAGACGAAGTTTTTGATGCACATTTTGTGTCTAAAAAAGTTTTGTTACAGTTTTTTCTTAAGGTGGTAAAGTTATTTAAATTTGTGATTTAGAATAAGTAATTAGTTAACTTTATAATATTATTTATTTATCGTATAATAATATTTTAAAATCATTTTACTAATATTCTGTTTGTATACCTTTTTAAGAAAGTGTCCATCTTGGGGTCACTTTTCTTAGATTGAAAATTTTAACAATTAGAAAAAATGCTTTAAAAAATGTTTATGTTTAAAATAAAATTTTATCTCTGTAGCCTTAAGTTACCTTATATATTGTACTTTTATCTAGTATAAAACACTTTAATATATTTTATTCGGTTTGGAATGTAGAGCAATAAATCGAAACGGTGTCCATTTTGGGTCCCTCTCCCATACAATTTTTATGCTCTCTGCATCTGAATTAGAGATTTTCTGCTAATGATTTAGAAAAAAAAGTTACTATTAAATAGTAAAAAATAAAACTAATTTTTAGTAGAAAACTACTAATTATGAATAAAAAACTACTTATTTGAAAGTAAAATATATATTAGTTAAAATAGAGAAAGTATACTTTTCAATTAGTAGATATTTCCTTTTCAAATTAGTTGTTTTTTACTAAAAATTAGTAACATTTTTTACATATTAGCTCATTTTTCTCTAATTCGTAGAAAATTACTATCGTTAGGCGGGTATGTTTGTTGCACAAGAGGATTTTAATGAATAAAATCTTTCAATTGAATTGTTTAAGTTTGAAACTTGGTATAAATATTTTCGGATATCTAGATTACAGTGACTACTGAATGAAAATTACTTAATTCTTTTTCAGAAGTCAGAAAAAAATTCGAAAAGTCGTGAAAATCAAGCTGAAAATTTTCAAAGTTCTCAAACTTCTGTTTAGATCTCCAAAAGTTAAAAAAAAGTATATAAATATTAATGATAATTGTTGGCATATTAGTTGTGATGATGTATACATGAAGCGCTAACTTTTTATTGCATATTTTAAGAAAAAAATGTAAAAAGCTGAAAAACTAGGATTTCGTGGGTTATTTTGTGGATTCTTTAAAATCCATTATTTTTCAAAAATTTGTTCTTTAATTAGTAAAAAGGACTCTATTGATTCTTTTAAAACGTTTTTGTCTTATTTTTGTTATAGAAAACGAGATAGAAGCAGTATTTTGCTAATTGCTGAAATAAAAAAATCAGCCACGATTTTACTAATAATTAGTTATTTTTAACTATTTTAAATTTTGAGAGTAGATTCAGTTTTTTAAATAACATTGATATATAAATTATAAATTGTTTAAACAAATGAGAATTACATATTAGAACTTTGGAAGAAATATGAATATTTTGTCAATTTATAATTTTAGTAAAGTGGTTGAAATATCATAAATCAATCAGAAACGCAAAAGAGGGTTTTTCCCGCTTGACGTCATTGAAAGAGATCTTGTCAGTACATTTAAGCAAAATGTAATATTTAAATAATAGAATAGAACCTATCAGGTCTTAATAAGGCTCTGCAATATCTGTAAGGTTCTAAAAAGACTTTTAGGCTTTCGTTTCGTGGAAAGAAATAAAACATTTAAGGTGAAAGCAGGTCCTAACCAGGATTAATATAAAGTATGATTTCTAGTCCAAGTACTAAGAAGTACTACATAAGGTTTTAATAGGTTTTGTTAGGCGTTAAACAGAACCTATAGGCCTTACAAGAACTTAAACAGAACTTAATAGGTCCTCATAGATGTTAAACAGACTTTAAATTTCGACTCGGGTGTATTCGCCCCTCTTCAATGAAGGCAATGAACCCCTGATTAATAAGGGAGGTGAAGGCAAGACGGGTTACCTGCCTTAATTAAGAAACTAATTAACCAATTATGATCATTTTTTTGCATAACATAGCACCGTTACAATAGTTTTTGATTGGTCAAGTCACTGATTGATGAAACCGTGTTTTTTATTTGTTACATGAAAAAAGCTGTTTTTGACGATTTTCTTGGCATTTTTGCATTTTATTTAGAACTTGTTTGTTATTTTAATAACAACATTTTATATACTATACAGGGACTGACACGAAAACCGAATTCTGTTTCTGTTTTGAATTGTTGTGACGAAACAAAAATGTACAATCAATATTGTTTTGTATTGAGCCTGAAACGAAAAGGCTCTGAATTACGTTTTCGTCTCATGCCCGAAACGAAAATCAACTTCGAATTTCGTTTCAGTCTCATGCCCGAAACGAAAAGACTCTGAATTTCGTTTTCGTCTCCTGCAAGAAAAGAATTGTGTTTAAAATTGTTTTTGTGAAATTTAGAGCCTTTTTTATGAGAAACGAAAACGGAATTCGGAGCGGATTTTCGTTTCGGGCATGAAACGAAAACAAAATTCGAAGTCTTTTCGTTTCGGGCATGAGACGAAAACGTAATTCAGAGCCTTTTCGTTTCAGGTTCAACACAAAACAAAATTAAATTTATTTTTTGTTTCAGTTTTTCAAAACCGAAACGAAACAAAAATAAAATATATTTTGTTTCGGTTTTCGTGTCAGTCCCTGATACTATATAATTTTTTTCATGATCAACAATGATTACACTTGAAGTTAAGCACTTGTTTATTTCCGTTTCGAAACTTAATTTTTAGAAATTAATATTTTAATGAAATTCCATATGTGGGGGCAAGACGGAGTATAGGAAGTGAGGTCAGGATAAGGTATTGAAAACCAATCATTTTTCTATTTTCTGAAAAAAAAAATTCTTTTGGTGATTCTACACACTATTTATAACGTTCTGTTATACAAGTAATACATTTCAAATACAGGAGCAGGTAAACACTTGTTTATTTTTATTATAAAAGTTATTGTTTTTTGAGGTTAGGTTTGTAATTTAATTTTACATGAGATAATTAAAATTACGCATTAAACTGGTTTTTGTAGCTTATTTTATAAAATCAATAATGGTGCTTGCGAAATTTGTAGGCAAAAATAAGTTGGTTTTTATACTACCCCATCTGGCCCCCAGGGGGTACCCCATCTTACCCCCACGTTTTGTAAAATGGAAAATTTGAAATTGTTTACTTATTCTTAATTCTATATTTAATAAAGTAACAGATGTTCCAAGAAGACGTTTTCATGAAAGACTGATTGCCAAAGATTATTATGATAATAAATAAAATTTTTTTGGAATCGATAATATTAGTTTTATTGAGCTTCAAACCTTAGGTACCCCGTCTAGCCCCCACCTCCCCTACAAGTAATGTGTTACTGGTAAATATTGCTCTGTAACAATTTTCGTAACAACGTAGAATTGTTATGTAACAGTTATATTTGCATGTTATGAGTGCTGAATATCGGTTGTTATGCAATTTTGAACTATTTCTCAAAATAAAACAGTATAACATCTTCCAGAATACAGCTTGAGCGTCTGCTTCACAGAAGTTTTGCAGCAAAATTAATGATGTATTTACAATGGCTTTTGCCCTGAAAACCACTTATGCTGGCTCGTAGAGATCTCTTGCACACTTTACTCTGAATGTGGGTTAACAAGAAGAAAAGTAATATAAAAGTAAATAAAGGAAAAAATATGCTTAAAATGCTTAAAAATAATAAATTAGAAGACTAAATAAAGGCAAATTTAGTATAAAAAATATCTAGAATAGAGTAGGGCGTAGCTAATAGTAAGGCTAATCAAAAGTTTTGAAGATAAATCATTTCTGTAAAAGACATATAGATATACACTATACAGGTATGCTGAAATGACAAAATTAAACAAGCCAAAAGTTATGTTTATTTTTTGAAAATTTTGTTTCCACGTGAGCAAAAATATTTGTTTCCTTATGAAGGAAGCAATAAGTTATTTTAAAAGAATCGAATATTTCAATTTTTTGTTACTTGAAAGTGCTATTTATTCTTTATATGGTTTTATATTTCTGAAAATGTCTTAGATCTTTTTAAATTGCTTTTAAAAGAGTCGATACATTTCAGGGTTAAGAATAATCCATTTTACAACGACGCAGTAAAAACCGTTATAAAATGCTATTTATAAATATTAAAAAATGGTTAAATAAACAAATTAGCACTATTCTTTCAAGTCTCCTGAAAAGAAACAGAGTTTAGCAATTAAAAAAATATTGGTTTTCAAGGATTCGATACCATTTCTACGAAAAAGATTTTTTTTCTATGTACACGGTTAAAAATTTTGTGTTGAATTTAACATATTTCACATGTCCTAAATGGTCCACTCAAAACTTTGTGTTAATTCAACACAAGGGAATATGTTGAATATTTGTACACAAATTTTAACCTTTTATTTTACACATTATAGTGATTCTAACTGAATATATTTGAAGTTCTTAACGTTAAAATGAACGTAATTTCTGCAAAGTTGAAAATTTTGTTTTAAATTTAATATAAATCACATTTTTCAAACGGTGTGTTGTTTAATTATCGACTGCTCGGTACAAGTCAAATATAAGTGTGATAATTTAAAGTGTATAGATTTTATGCAATTACTATTGTATTTTACCTTTTGGAAATTAAAATTAATTTTCAATAAGAAATATATGTTTTACAACAAAAAAACCAACGTAAATTACAGTGTTTATACTAAAAAATTTGAGGTTATGTTCAAGAATCGAATGACATTTGAAGAATGTGTAAAATCAACTCACCGAAAATGTTAAATTTTAACACAAACAATTTAACAAGAACTGTTTTCTACATAAATACTCAAAATTTTTAACTGTGTAGAATATAACATGAAATATTTTTTTCAGATTTTAAAAATATATGTCTAGTTAATTTAACAGGTTTCACATGTTACTTCAAGTTTGTAATCATCAGCAAGCTCAGAAACCTTTGAACAAGCTTCAAACGAATCAGATTGAGTTTTTGAATTTTTTGATCCGCCATATTGGATCCGCTATTTTGAACATTAAAAATAAGCTTATATTTTAACTTAATGACCCCAAAAACTCCTGAGTAACAAGTTTCTCGCAAATTTTTTCCATTTTATCGTCCGCTATCTTGGATTCGCCATTTTGAATTTTCAAAAACTACACTGAAAAAAATGTTTAGGTACACTACAAAGAATTCTGGCTGTTACAGCTAAATAATATCGCTCCATATCGTCGACCTAAACGTTTAGGTGCGGTACCTAAATTATATTGCAGAAAAGATATATCTATTTTGCCTAAAAAATTTAACCAGTCATTCTATATTTTTAGCTGATTAACAGCTAGATAATATAGGAGTAGCTGCTAAATTCTTTTAGCAACATTTTTTAGATAATACGTCTAGCTAATGTTGACAGCATTTCTAGCTGTGGTGGATAGAATTTCTAGATGACATTACTCTCTTGTTTATATAGCCATATTTGATCTCACAGATATAAAATAATATATATTTTAACAATACAAAACCTTTTAAGGTAAAAGATTTAATGAATATGAATTTCCGTAAATAAAAATCACTATAAGATTTTATATTTAAAAGTACCTTATGACTTTTAATAAAAGATATTTGTAGTTTTACTAGAATTAAACAATATGTCACTTTCAATCTTTCAAATCATTTTTCCAACTGATAATAATTGTTGGTTTTATTGTAAATTTTTGTAGTTAGTGCACGTATATTTGTTTATTTTTATATAAAATTGCAAATAAACTGTTTCTCTATTAATAAAAAAGCGTTATCTGCAACATTCTATATTACAAGTTAAATCGAGATAAATGAACATAATCGCATAATTTGTTTTATTTAAATTAACGTTATTGAATGCATTTGAGGTACCATAAAAAGCATAAATCTTTTAGGAAATTATTTAATTCATAAAACTTGTATATAGACTACTTAAAAACTGAAAATTTGTACTTTCTATTACATTGAAGCTGGTACAATGATCATAAACAATTAAAACTTATATATGCCACTAACCAATCACAATTAATAACTTTAAACATTAAAACAATTAGATCCTTGCACAGAACTTTGCCAATGGAACACATCCAACACATTAATCACTAACCTAAGCACTTTATTCGAAAATAGAAACGCAATGCGTAAAAAATAGCACGAACATATGATTTACATTGAAGGACCGCCATGTTGAAAGTATACAGCAATGCATTCTGCTCATTACAGGTATAATGTATAGTCATGGCACCTAAACTTTCTAACAGAACTGTCAACATGAAACTGTATCGGTAAGGCTGCTAGATAGTACAGCAAGAGGTGGTCAATATTTTTCCTAAATTTTCTGTATGCACGAGCTAAATTGTTTTTGTACTTCGGCAATCTAGTTTAACTATTACTCCAATAACGGATTGCAATTGTACCTATATTTAACCAGCAATATATTTTTAGGTAAAGTACCTGTTTTATCCGGACGTTTGTTTTAACGTACGATTCTAATTGAGAGATTTTTTCAGAAAGTTCAAATGATTCTCAATAGAAAAAACAATTAAATGTACATAATAAAAGAGAATATTTATTAATTGGAAACTTCAAGTACATAATTTCGCGTCTAAACGTTTGCTTGTTAAGTTACAATTTTGACCTGTAAGGTTTAGCGGTCACGAAAGTTCGACAGAATCTGGTCAGTTTTTGGTGGTAGGGAAAGTTGGAGGGTACAAGTAATGACAATTTTTGGAAAGGGAAATTTACGAAAATCATGGTGGGAGTTGTAGGGGTAATGGAGTAATTAGAGAAGGGATCAGGTAAACTGAAAATCTAATGGACCCTCAGAGCGGAGGGCCATTCTCAGGCGCTAAATTTTACAACTTAAGCCGATGACAATCTAACAATTTTCAAAAGGTTAAGATTATTTTATTGAGTGCATCTGCTTGTTGTAAACAACTTAAAAACGTATTTTCTAAAACGTGACAAAATATTTATGATTGAGTTTATAAACATAAATTTTTAGTTTCAAATAAGTTTACAAAGTAAAAGATTTTAGTTAAAGTATTTTTAGTCGTTATTTATTAACACAACGCATTTTAAGACCAAAAAAGATGGTAAACCATTAAAGATGGAGCTTTAATATATTAATACTTTTAAGAAATTAAAATGTATTTATCTGTAGAAACAAAAATATGTTGTTGCGAAGCAACATGCCGGCCCCGTTGAACAAACATGTTCAAGAATTTGCTGACAATTGAAAGAATATAAAAATGGAATTAATTACAAAATGTCAAACTAAGACAGAGATCTTTATAAAACTGTTAAATAAACTAAAATGTTTGTAGGTATGTGACTAATTCACTAGTTTTCTGATACAATAGTTGTTTCTGAAGGTTCCTCAATCGGCAGAGGACAAAGCTTTTTTACACATCGCTTGTATTCTCCCGTATCAGTTTTTAAAGTCACCAATCGAATGATGCCATCTGGACCAGGATGAATGGCGATTACTCGCCCAAGTTTCCATTGAAGGGGTGGTAAGTTTTCTTCCTTCATCAAAACCAAAGATCCGATGTTGATAGCGTGCTTGGAGTTTATTTGCCATTTGGGACGGACAGTTAATTGGTTTATGTATTCTTTCTGCCATCGTTTCCAAAAATGTTGACGCAGTCTCTGCGCATTTTCCCAAGCTGATAAGCGATTGCGGTTGGTGTCAGTCAAATCTAACTGCGGAAAGCTTGTCAAGGGACCAACAATCAGGAAGTGTCCTGGAGTTAAAGGTTGAATAGCTTCATAAAGATTTATTAATTCTCGGCTAGCACCAACGAAATTTTTTGCGTTGTCTGAGGAAATATTATGCGAAATTCCTCGTCTAGAAAAGAGTTTTTTAAGACAAGCAAGAAAAGCTTTTGAAGTTAAATCACTAACTAGTTCTAAATGAACTGCTTTAGCGCTCATACACACAAAAATTGCGACATAGACTTTGATTCTGTTTTTGTTACGATATCGCTTTTCTTTAACGTACAGTGGCCCACAATAGTCCACCCCAACGTTTAAAAAAGGACGATTAATTGAAAGTCGCTCTTGTGGAAGATTCCCCATTATACATTCTACATCTCGAGGTTTTGCACGAAAACATTGTATACATTGACGTACAATTCTTCGAGTAATATTTCTACCATCGAGTGGCCAAAACGATTCGCGTATCGAGTATAAGGTTGCTTGAGCTCCTGCATGTTTGAGCCTTTTATGCTCCTCACATATGATAAGACGCGTCACGTGATGATTAGCCGGTAGCAAAACTTGGTGCTTTGCATTTTCAGGTATTTTTGAATTTTCCAACCTGCCACCTACTCGAAGAATTCCAGATTTATCTAAAAATGGGGGTAAAGGAATTAATTTACTTTTATCTTGAATTATTTCATTATTTTTGAGCAAACGGATTTCTTTGGAAAATGCACTCGATTGAATATTCAATATTAAGGATTGATTTGCTTTGTAGATTTCTTCAAGTGTAATAGGTCCGACACGTTTTTCTAATGGATTTTTAACGTTATGTATGAAACGAAACACATAAGCTAATACTAAATTCAACTTTTTTACCGAACTAAATCTTTTTGCAAAATTATCATCGACAAAATATGTTTCTATTTGTAAAGAAGCAGTAATTATTTTTCTTTCAGGGATGTCAATAGTAGCAATTTTTCCCGAAGGCCACATTTTTTCTTCTTGCTCGAGCCATAAAGGGCCTTTTTTCCAAATTTTAGACTCTAAAAATTCTCGAGGTGAAAGACCTCTCGATACTAAATCGGCTGGATTTTCTAACGTTGGGACGTGTCTCCATTCGCAATTTTTTGATAAATTCTGAATTTCAGCAACACGATTTGCCACAAAGGTTTTTAATAAATGTGGCTCTGTTTTAATCCAGTGAAGCGTGATCATCGAGTCTGACCACATGTAAACATTGTTAAATTCAATTGGCAACGCTTGTTTGACTGAAACGAATAATCGAGCAAGAAGGAGAGCGGCGCTTAATTCTAATCGTGGCAAAGATACTATGTTGACCGGAGCTACGCGAGATTTAGAACAAACTAGTGACATGTGATGTTTACCTTTGACATCAGTTGCACGCACGTAGACGCAAGCTCCATAGGCCTGCTCACTGGCGTCACAAAACCCGTGCAATTCAAAATGAATTGAATCAGGTGCGAGAATAAACCGTGGAAAATGGATATTTTCTAACAGTGGCAATTGATTTTTAAATTGAAGCCACATGGTGTGAACTTCTGTTGGAATCGAACTGTCCCAGGATACTCCAGCCTTCCACAGAAGCTGAATCATAATTTTAGCTTTTACAATTACGGGACCCAATAAACCTGATGGATCAAATAATTTTGCTACTTGCGATAAAATTGATCGTTTCGAAACAATTTTTGAAAACTTCGATATATCGACTTTATAGAAAATAACGTCTTCGCAAGGATTCCAATGGATGCCTAGAGTTTTAACCGTGGAACTTGAATCTAAAGATACGTTTTTATTAATCAGATTGTTTGAATTTTCAATAATTAATGAAGGGTCATTGCTACGCCATTTTGTAAGATGAAAACCGCCCTTTTTTAATAAAGCAATAAGTTCATCCCGTAGATAAGCCGCTTCATTTAGTGTACTTGCTCCTGTTAAAAGGTCATCTACATAAAAATCTTTTTTTACAATCGCGGACGCTTTAGGGTGATGAATTATTTCATCATTAGCTAACTGATGAAGTGTACGAATTGCTAAAAAAGGTGCACATGCAGTACCGTATGTGACCGTGTCTAATTTTAACTCTTTTACACTTTGATCGGTATTTTCACGAAACAAGATTTTTTGAAATTCTGCATCATCTGAGTGCACCAAAACTTGGCGATACATCTTCTCAATATCAGCAGTTAACGCAAATCTATGAGATCGAAAGCGAGTCACGAGAGTAAAAAGGTCGTCCTGAATCGTAGGACCAACCATCAAAGTGTTAATGACACGCCAGATGAGCTTTTTGAGGAACCATCGAATACGACACGAATTTTCGTCGTAGAGCTATCCTCCTTTATCACAGCGTGATGAGGCAAATAAAAGCCATGATTATTGGGATTTTGCTTTTCGACCATAGACAAATGATTTAAATCTTTATATTCTTTAATAAACGAGCAATACTTGGTTTTTAAATCTGAATCCTTTTCAAAACGCTTTTCTAAACTATAAAGACGTTTTAAAGCCGTAGAACGTGACTCTTTTAAATTTGATTTCAAGTCATTAAACGGTAGCCTTACGACATATCGATTTTCAGAATTTCGCACCGTGTTTTCTACATAATGCGTTTCGCACGCTTGTTCTTCGGGCGATAGGATTTTTGTAGAAGGTACTTCTTCTATTTCCCAAAATTTTGACAGATCCGCCTCGAGAGGAGTCGAGTGTACTGTCACGTGACAGTGAACATTATTGTTTGAAAAGGTGCGATTAATTTCACCCGCTACAATCCAACCTAATTGTGTTATTTGCAACACTGTCTCGGGATGATTTTTAAGCGAAATTTGTCCAACGCATAAAAGTTTAAAGAATAGCTTGACACCAATAAGCACATCAATTTCTGAAGGTTTATGAAATTTAGGGTCAGCTAACTTAATATTTTTTGGAATCTCAAGACTCGCGTGATCTATCGAAATCGACGGCATGTCTTTTGTGATTCGGTTGAGAACGAGAAACTCTGCACTTTTCGAATATTTACTAAAGCGAGATTTAATTGTAGCGCATACAGAGTGTTTTATTTCAGTCAAAATATTTTCGATACCTGCGACCGAAATGTCAACTACCTTTTTTTGTAAGTGTAAAAAGGTGGCTGTAGACTCAGTCATAAAATGAGCTTGAGAGCCAGGGTCTAGGAAAGCGCAAAAAGTTTTTGTTTCGCCCTTGGAATTAACTAAATCTATTATTGCAGTGGCTAATAATCCCTCGGAGGCAATTTGGGTATTTATATGGTGGCATGAGGCCGTTTGTTTTTCTGAAGTGCTAGGTTCTGGGATTTTTTTTTCAAAATGCAATAAAGTGTTGTGTTTTTTATTGCATTTTCGACACGACTCAGCAGTGCAGTCTACAACACGATGATTAGAACGCAAACAATTTAAACAAAGCGCTGCCTTTTTAGCAACTTCAAAACGTTCCGATGGTGTTTTGTTGTAACAGCGGAAAAGGAAGATTGAACACGTTGATTATTACGAGAATTAAAAGATTTTTTATCAACCGATGTTTGCGATTTTCCTGACGATAAGTAGGATTTATTTTCCTCGAATTGAGCACGACGTTGCAAAAATGTTGTTATATCTTTAAAGGAAGGTTTTTCGATTTCGGCACTAAAATCTTCCCACTTTTCACAATAGTAAGAGCTGAGTTTTAATCTTATTATCCCGATTAATAAAGTGTCCCACTGGTCAACTGGTTCCTTTAATGCTTCAAGTGCTCTAATATGTTTTTGCACCTGATCTAATAGCGATCTAACCGAGAATTCTTTAGAGGTGGCCGACAACGTTAAAAGTGAGTTTACATGTGCTTGAAGAATGACTTTGCGATTGTCATATCTTTCTTTTAACAGATTCCAAGCAACCTTATAATTTTCACCCGATAATTCAATTGATGCGAGAATTTCCGCGGCCTCGCCCTGTAAGCAACCTTTTAAATGGTACAATTTTTCAATATCTGAAACATTCTTGTCACTATCAACAAGGCTTTTAAACAAATCATGAAAGCCGATCCAAGATTCGAACGAACCGCTAAACGATGGCAGATTTACTCTCGGAAGAACCGTTTTTGAAATTGAAGTATTATTTTCTTGAATTTCGGGAGGATTAGTTGGTGGTGTTGACGAATTATTTATTGCAAGTTGATTCACCGTACGGGAGTGTTCTTTCACAAGAGCGATGGCTTTACTACTCGCGGCATAATATTTGTCTTCGTATTCTGTAAATACTGCTGACAAATTAGGATCGGGAGCAAGGGTCTCTAATTGCAAGTGGAATTTTTCAAATTGTGTAAATTCTTTTTCAATATCAGTCATTCTCTTTTCTAGAATGGGAAAATCACGCGTTTCTACATAGTCTTCCAAAAATTTAGAAAAATTTGTTATTTTTCGTTTGGAATTAGCCGCATAAACCTTTAATTGATCTATTGTAGCCGACATTTTGAGTATTTTATTATTTTCGACAAATTTTATTAGCACTTGATTCTATTCACGATTGTTTGAACAATTAAAAATACACTCTCACAAATTAGATTCAATTTTTAACAACAAGAAAGATAAGAAAGGAAATTATGATAATAGAGGAAATTAGTGGTATTAACAATTGCTAACCTTTCAGACGATTTGATAATTGGACGTTGATGGACATCGGCAAGGTGATAATCTGCGTTGATAATCCTTAATCCAGAGTTGATGAATGATTTGTATAATAGCCAAAGCTCCCAAATAATCTTATTGTCTTTTTGTGACTTGTTTTACCACTTAACTCGAATTAAACGTTCACTTTTTGCCACACTTGATAATTTGCGGGCAAACAATAAATGTTGTTTCTTAAAGTTCAAATTTCAATCTCAAATCAACATGTCACCAGGAACACTTTATTTGTAACTGAATACATATAACTGTTGATTAAAACAATTACAAATTGCATATTTCAATGCAGATTGCGACACGACATATGAATCACGAATTTGTTTAGTTCATCGATACGACATCAGTTCATAGACGCGAAATTTTTGAAGTTCAATGTTTGTTTCACTCGACACAATCACTATCAATTTTCAGTTTTGCAGTTTCGATAAGTTAGACAATTTCGATAAATTCGACAAAAACATGTTTACATTCACTGTATACCTGCAAACACCGTTAAATATCTCTTTCCACAATCACTGGATACACAATATAATTAGTATCCGGCTCGAAGGACCATGTTTTTGTCCGGACGTTTGTTTTAACGTACGATTCTAATTGAGAGATTTTTTCAGAAAGTTCAAATGATTCTCAGTAGAAAAAACAATTAAATGTACATAATAAAAGAGAATATTTATTAATTGGAAACTTCAAGTACATAATTTCGCGTCTAAACGTTTGCTTGTTAAGTTACAATTTTGACCTGTAAGGTTTAGCGGTCACGAAAGTTCGACAGAATCTGGTCAGTTTTTGGTGGTAGGGAAAGTTGGAGGGTACAAGTAATGACAATTTTTGGAAAGGGAAATTTACGAAAATCATGGTGGGAGTTGTAGGGGTAATGGAGTAATTAGAGAAGGGATCAGGTAAACTGAAAATCTAATGGACCCTCAGAGCGGAGGGCCATTCTCAGGCGCTAAATTTTACAACTTAAGCCGATGACAATCTAACAATTTTCAAAAGGTTAAGATTATTTTATTGAGTGGATCTGCTTGTTGTAAACAACTTAAAAACGTATTTTCTAAAACGTGACAAAATATTTATGATTGAGTTTATAAACATAAATTTTTAGTTTCAAATAAGTTTACAAAGTAAAAGATTTTAGTTAAAGTATTTTTAGTCGTTATTTATTAACACAACGCATTTTAAGACCAAAAAAGATGGTAAACCATTAAAGATGGAGCTTTAATATATTAATACTTTTAAGAAATCAAAATGTATTTATCTGTAGGAACAAAAATATGTTGTTGCGAAGCAACAGTACCAATACCATTTTTTTCAGTGATAACATCGTATTTGTAGTCAGAGACCCCCAAAACCTCCGAGTAACTCGTTTCGTAAAATTCTAGTGAGTTTTAACAGAGATACCAAACATGTCTTATTATTTCACAGGTTTTCACATGCTCTCAAGTACATAACACTAGCTTACTCTGCCTCAAACAACTTCTTGTCACTTTGATCACTCAAGGTATATTCAACTGTCATAGCAGTAGTTAATACGTGTTTATACATATACAGCCAAAAAAGTGAATATTCATAAATACATATTCGTTTCTTCAATGTTTCCACCTACGTAATTTGAATGTTTGAGTTCCAAAACACTTTCAAACGTCCTCGTACTATAAATAGGATGGTAAAGAAAAAGAGAAGATAAACAAGAAAGAGCGATAAGAAATAGAAGGAGAAAGAAGTCACTACGCGTTGTTCATTCATGTGTGCATAATTCTGATAGGATAATTTTGTGCTTTCCTATTAATGAGGCTTCGTGACTTTTTAATGTTTGATCTAAAATTTTGTATATATTTCTATCATCAGCACATAAACCTTCAAAAGTTACGCAATTTCAAAAATAAACAAGTATAAGTTACACCCGTACAAAAACCTAGGGTTTCGTCGTACATATACGAAACAAAGATATTTGGTATATTAACAAAGAGCTCGAATTTGGTACACATAATATATGTACCACATATGGGGCAAAATTCTTGAACTGTCCAGGTCGAAAAATAAAATTTATTCAAACTTTGCTAAAATGTTTTCATTGTTAGTGGAAGTGTAAATACCAAATATTTTCAAATTCCATGAAATAGTTTTTGAGTTACACAGTTTTAAAATTTTGAATTTTTTTAAAATGTAGTTTTTTAAATTTACTATATTTCTAAGTAGATTGCATAAAAGTTAACATATATATAGTGATTTTTAAAGCTTTTTTTACAGGCTATTCGATCATAATAAATATTTTTTTGTAAACAAAAAATTTGACCTTTAAATTCAAGGTCAAAGTGTTAATTTGATTGTATCTCGAAATCGGAGACTTAAAAAAAAATTTAACCTATCTCAATGGAAAGCTTGACTTTTTTCCTATAAGATATGTAAAAATTAGAGTGGAACTCTAAATACTTCTGTCAAAAATACATCTCAAATATCCGCGCGTGATCGATTAACCAGTGGTTACTATAACTATTTCATGGAATTTGAAAATATTTGGTATTTACACTTCCACTAACAATGGAAACATTTTAGCAAAGTTTGAATAAATTTTATTTTTTGACCTGGACAGTTCAGGAATTTTGCCCCATATGTTTCACACCCTTTAGCGGTTTGTTGTGGCAATTTTTCAATTATGTTGAAAACAAAGTGATAACAATATTCAATCACGTTTTATATCTTTATTTTAAACTCTGAGTATACAAATAAACATTTTATTGGTATAAGGGGTACTGTAGGACAATTAGGCTGAGTTCTATCAGGGGTCTAACTCTCTTTTTGGTCATTTTTGAATTTTTTTTCGTAACCTCATAATATTCCATTTCAAATCCAAACATGATTTTTTCATAATCTGCCAGCAAAAATACACCAGTATACCAAATCTTAGCCCTCTAGCTCATGTAATAGCAAAGTTAAGAGAAAATTCTTTTTTTTCTTCGAAAATGTGCAGTTTCTTTGACAACGCTATGGCCATCAATCCAGATCATGTTTTCTATGGTTTCCGTGTAATCTATACACGTCAAAATACATATGTGTACAAAATTTTAGACCTTTAGGTCAAACAGTTTGGAAGTTAAGGTGGGGGGGAATGGTCCTTTTTTAATGCATTTTTGCATAAAATAGTTGTTATATCCTTGACAACGCTATGAACATGCCTTATATGTTTGATCGAAATCCGTTAAGCAGATTTTGAGAAATCATGGTCGCCAGTTGAAAAAATGTGGTTTCGAGAAAAACGCATTTGAAAGTTCAAGTACGAATAATGCCAGAAAATCTTAACTCTCTAAGCTGCTATGCCTAGACCATAGAGGACACCTTCCTGTTTACCATCCTTATTATATTTCATATACAAACATATATATATTTATGTAATAATAAAAATTTCAGATAAAACACCGAAGAGACACAGAAGATTCGGAGCCACTCTCCGTTGAAAGTTTGACCGCACGCTCGAACACCTTGTTTTCTCACTGTTATAACTTTTTAACCACGTCAAAAACAGAAAAATTGCTTTATCCATATATTCAACACATGTCATAGATGCGATATATGAAAAAAAAAAGAAAGAAATCGATTTTTTCAACCTAGCACACGATATGACCCCCTTAATTTGTATATATTTTACATGGAATATATCAGCGGAAAGTAAATTTCTCAACTATAGGGATAATTAATATATCCAGAATATCTTTCCTAGACATCCTAAATATATTTTTTTTATGTGGGTGTGATTAATTCAGCATTCAGAACAGCAATGTTAGGGGTTTGCATTCTGGATATATTAGATGTAAAATTATAACTTTCTCTGATCATGGATTGTCATATATATATATTACAAAATTTGTAATAAATTACTGCGTGACTTCCTTGAATGAACATTACATAAAATGTTCATATTTAATGCACTGAGTGAATTGATATCAGAAAGGTCACTTAACAATAGATTATTGTACAGGAACGAAAAAAGACAAGACAATATATGGAAATCTTAACTCTTCAATATTCATTTTGAACTTCATACTTATAATACGAAATTTAAAAAACTTACGTCAATGGGTTAGTTAACCTTATGAATTATGCAAAGCAAAAACCTTTAATTTCATTTAAACTTTATTCCCAGACGTTAAATTTCATCGTTCTTTTTTCTCAACCTGACAAGCAATTATTTATTAACCCTTTGAATTTGTAAATCTGAATATAATTTTACAAGTATTAACACCTAAGTACATAAGGTGTCGAAAAAATTATCTATTTAATAAATTGGAAAGTAATCATTGGGAAAAAGGATGAAGGAGTGCCTGGTTATGTAATCAAATGTGAATGATATAAAAATAATAGAACAGATTTATATAGCAGGTAGAGAAGTATTTATATTCTCATGTAGGTAATTATTTATGGAAATGTACATTTGATGACTATAAGAAATACGTAATGACAATGTGAATGGAAACTACAAAATTGAACACGCTTTGTAGAATGTTAGGACAATGACTTCGAAAGTCAATTCTGGATTCTCTACAATGACGTATCAATATCCGTAGGAGTTAAAGTGTATAAAATAATTTGATTTTCACTCTGTTGCCACACATAGCCTAAAAAGGAAATAACCTAAAATCGTTTTTAAAATCTTAACAGAAATTCTGTTTTATTTGGTTTGTTATATTTTATTGCTATTTTTACCATTTAAGAATAATAGCCTAAATTGATTTAAATTTTTTCGTGTTTGGTTAATATTAAAAAAAGTTTTAATTTAGTGCACTTAAAAAACCAAGTAGGTTGAATTGAGCACAGACGGGTTTACACATGAGATAATGTATTATTAGTCATTAAAGATATTAGGTATAAAATGCAGTAGTCTACTCTTTATTTAAAAGTAATGGTTTAAATAATATTATAATATTACTAGGTGTTAAATACTTTAAAAAAAATTATAGATCCGAATACTTGTAGTTCTAAAATTTAAATAATTTCTGTTACTTATCGATGTAAGTGAATGTTGAATGTATTTAATGGTTGAATAAATTTAGTGCATGTCAGTCACCTAATATATTTTATCTTGATAAAAAAGAGTCAAACTATCGTTCCTTACGTGATAAATTAACTTTGCCATGTAAGAGCTTCGCTTTACAGGTTCATAATGTACCTTTATAATATTTATTGAAATTGAGCTCCAAATGTCTAAGACAGTGTCTTTTAAGTTCTAAACCAAAGAAATAGGTGCGGTTTCACGCAACTGTATACGGTGTAAGATTTTACGAGAAAGATTTAATATTCTGTGGCTTAAGCTTTTAATTTCGTTAAGACTAGGGAGGATTACTTCAATTCTTATAGCTAAGTTTCAAGCAATTTATTGTTTCTAAAAACTTTTTTTTCTTAAATATAAAAATTAAAATTATATAATTTTAAGATTTACATAAAAAAAGCGAAAGATAAAGTTTCTGTCGATCCCAAACTCGAGTGATACTTTATGTTTTGTTTTTATTATGCATAGTCTTCTGTCAAAAGAAACATTTCGACAACAATGCATGCTTACTTTCAGGCTTTATGCGAATACCATCATATGTAGTTCGTAATGTTATCAGGAGGTAAAACAGGTTGGCCACCTCTGTAATTTAATGTAGTATCGACCATTATTGAAGCGCCTAACTCTGTAATGCCGTAATGACTCGGTACAGCTATTACCAAAAGGTTCAAGATACGGGGAAAGTAAGAAAATAAAAATGAAACAGAACATGTCCATTGTGTGCTCTTCACTGAAACCCTTCTTTCTAGGTACATATAAGCGAAATTATACCATCTTCGTAATGCGCACCTATATGCATCACACGTCGACTACATTTCATATCTTACACTTACTCTTTCCCTAACAATTTTGCCTTGTGTGTATATTTTCTTTTCTAGAAACTATATTTTGTAGGATTCGTGTAGCAAATTTCTCCTTTAATATACATATACCTACAGTATAGTTGCAAAAGAATGCTCTTGAAGCTAAACTTAACGCATCCATCCAATATTTTGTGAAAAACAATGTAATTCAAGTTTTACACTCATATATATATATATATATATATATATACATGTGGAAAGGAAATCGAACTTTTCACTGCTAAAAGAGATTTAAATATTCATTTACTTTTTAACTACATTAGTAATTGAAAGTTTAAACTAAAATTCAAGAACGTATGTTATAGTAAAAAATTTACAACTGTTTTTAAAATGACTGCGCGTGTACTGATCCCAAAATTATGTATACATAGTATAACAACACTCTAAAAACAGGTGTCTTACAGGTGACTTATTTTAAGAAATAAAACATTTTGAAAGCTTTTTACATTTATTTCAAGTTATCCGGTTTTCCCAATTTTCAATATTGTATAATTGAAAATTTAATAACAGAAACTATAATAACATGTATATTCAAATATTTTGTATGTATTAATAAATAGTTTATTAATACTTTGGTCTGTGCATGCAATATATGTTACTTCCCGCCACAGTCAATAGAATGATCGCGTTTTGAATCAGAGCAGCCAGCTTGATGCGTAGGTAGATAACCGGCCGAGAGTCAAATCCGACAAAAGCAACACTCACCCACTCGTAAAGTTTTGTTGGTTTCTTTCTTTATTACATTGAGAAAAATACTTAACTGACAAAAGTGCGATACGTTTAGAAACTAGTGTTATTACACAGAAAAAGAAAGTATTATTTCAATGTCAGAAAGCGACTAGTTTTTAGGTGAAATGTAAAATAGACCTATCGGAATAAAAACTAGCTGCTGATAGACATCTTTAAACAAATCTATAACTTAAGTCGTAAAACTAGTCATAAAGAAAACTGTATTTAAGCTTTGAGTCAAAATATAAACTTAAATTAAAATTGAGATTGTCTCAAAACAAAACAATAGCCATTTTAAGGACTAGTTTTTTTTCTTAGACTTTAATGACTAATTTTAAAACTTTGGATACATTTTTGGATAGATTTTAGTTTAAATAATAAATTCGTCTGAATTAGTTCATCTACTTGCGTATTTGTCTCGTAAAAAATTTAGCGAAACAAAATATGAGTGAAAAAATTTATATAGCATTGAAATTATGAATATTTATTATATATTTATATTTATTTCACCTGAAAACTAGTAGCCTTTTGACATTGAAATAATACTTTTTTTTGTGTAGTCATTTGCTATTTTAAAAAACTTTTTTCTTTAACGCTAACTAATTTTAAGGGAAAACAATTTATATTAATATATTGTACCTATGAATAAGAGATAAATATTAAAATATTAATAATATTAAATATTAATTAATAATGTTATTAAACATTTAACTGTACAGTCGGGACTTTCATGGATGCGGACACTATGATTGCAGTGAGTCGGAAGAGAGGAAAGACGAAGAGTTATGGGAAGAAAAAGGGGAGGAAACTTGTGACTCAAAATCCTCGCCTGTCGCATTGTCTCTAGCCAAATGTTTACGGTTTTCACGGATGCATACCACTCCCGAAAATTGCAACCATATAAGAGTCCCGACTGTATATGGAAAAATTAAAAATTTTCTCATAAATAAATGTTTTTACTTTTTCGTAAATTTCATGTAAAATCGTTGAATATCAATATTTTTTTACCGGGCTACTCTGATTCTCTTCATAAATACTCACAGAATAACATCCAATTATTGACTTATAAACTTTACTATTTTTTAAAGGACCCAAAAGTTGACCAGTATTAAACCGAAATAGGTTATTATTGGCAAAAATTATTAATTAAAAAAAAACGCTAAATTTACGATTGATAATTATGATTTCTATTGTTTTTGAGGTCGCTGATTACAATTCTAAAATCAGATTACAAAAATTCAAAATAGCAGATCCAATATAGCGGACATGAGAATTTAAAAATTAATCAATTTCCAATCAACTTCGTATCAAGGGTTTTTTGAGTCCTTGATTACTAATCTGAAGTAAGATTTCCAAAATTCAAAATGGCGGATCCAAAATGTCGGATACGAAATTTACAAAAATAATAAATTTTTATGAAAGTTGGTATCAAGGTGTTTTTGGGGTCCCTAATCACAAATTTGAAATCAGAATTAAGGAATTCTAAATGCTGGATCAAATATGGCGGACATGAAGTATAAAGAGGTTTTTGGAGTCTCTGATTACAAAAAATTTAATTAAGATTGAAGTCAAAAATTCAAATAAGAGCATCCAATATGGCGGATATAATATTTAAAAAGTTGGACGAATTGAATTTAGTTACCAGAAATTGAAGATACTTTTACATAACCTAAAAATGAACTTAATTAATTGTTATTAGTTTATTATAAGTAACTGATTTATTAGAAATATTACTATTCGAATAAGTGATCGACTTTTTGTTATCAAAATAAATTTTTTTTTTCACACAAATTTTGTTTGTTATACTGAAATAAGAAATTACATAATCAAGTTTCATAAAAAATGAATCATTTTTTAAATTTCACGTCCGCCATATTAGATCCGAAATTTAGAGTTTTTTAAATCTGACTTCAAATTTGTGATTAGGGACCCCAAAAACCTCTTGATACCAAATTCCATAGAAATTGATTAATTTTTAAATTTTCATGTCCACCATTTGGGATCCACCATTTTGAATTTTGGTAATCTGATTTCAGATTTCGAATCAGCGATCTCAAAAACAATAGAAATAACATATATACATATATATACATATATTTTATATACATATTTTATATACATATATTTTTAAACAATATCGATTAATTATTATCGTTGTCAGAGTATTCAAATTTGATAGATTCACACTTTGTCATAAAATGATAATAATACGAATTATATTCTCGTGCGGGCACTGTCCAAACTGTTCCTCCATAATGTATGAAACGATAATATTGTGGACATGACATACGACGTGCAATTTGGTCGACGCCCGCAGACAGGAAGTTGTACAAGAAGAACGGCGACGAGTTGATTTGACCCGCTTTATACCTCCTTTGTAACTCTTGGGTTCGCATACAGTGTGTCATTGTTGGTCAATTGAGATGTTCATTTCTTCATAGAAATATGTGTAGGGGAGACCGAGGAGGAAAGAAACAAAAATCAATTTTTTGATGCTAGAGTTTAAACTATTTGTCGGATTAGTTCTGTAAAAATACTAATCAAAAGTTTAAACTTTTACCTGTTAAATAAAATTGGAATTAAACATTAATATTAATTAGATAGTCTACAGCAAAACTTTTAAATCAGCTCTTTATGTGTTACTTTCCTCCACTTTTCTCCTCACCCTTGAGGTGGAAAGTAACAGCACTAAGAAGGAAAGTAACAGTTTAAAATTAAGACTAACATTTCAAATACAAAATGGCTTCTAATTTAAATTACTTTTATTATGAACATATAAAAACACAAAGTTATATTAACTACATTTTGTATATATTTAACACAGGTTTGGGCACTTTTATGTAACTTTGTTTTTTTGATCTACTTTTTAAGAAAAACTCAAAAGGTAAATATCTAACCTTTAAAATATAAACTTAACATATTAAACCACATAGTTTTCAGTATTTATTTGTAATTTAAATACGATTTGTGTCGCTGGTTTCTTAAAATGTGCACAATGCAAGCTTGGCTGAAGTTGGCTCAAGCTTGGCTTAAGTTTGGCTCAAGCTTGGCTCAAGTTTGCTCAAGCTTGGCTCCTGTCCACGAGCCAAGCATGAGCCAAGCATGAGGCATGAGCTTTCGACCATGAACATTGAATACCCTATGACGATAATTTAAAGAAAGCACGAGATGTCAGTTGAAACAGTTACGCATGCGCACTAGTGTTTTATGACAACTACACATGCGCAGTAGTGTTGTATGTTGCTTTTAATTGCATTTTAATTATTTTATTTAACATTAAATAAGTTTTTAAAATTAATTTTTGAATTGTATTAAAATTTCAAGAATGTGAAGTGAAGAATATTTAAAAAATGGTTATAGAAAAAAATAATTGAAAATTTTGAAAAGGATAATTAAATTTGCTTTTATGATTTGATACTGAAGAAGTAAATTGTAATTTGAAGAAAACAATTAAAAAATAGTGAAAGAAATTGGAAATGAATAGAATAATTAATGAGTTAAAAAACTTATTTAATGTTAAAGAAAATAATTAAAATGCAATTAAAAGCAACATACAACACTACTGCGCATGTGTAGTTGTTATAAAACATAAGTGCGCATGCGTAACTGTTTTAACTGACATCTCGTGCTTTCTTTAATTAATCGTCATAGGGTGTTCATGGTCGAAAGCTGTTAACGAATTGTAGCTAGGCTCATGCTTGCCTCATGCTTGGCTCATGCTTGGCTCGTGGACAGGAGCCAAGCTTTAGAAGACTTGAGTCAAGCATGAGCAAACTTGAGCCAAGCATGAGCAAACTTGAGCCAGCTTGAGCCAACTTAACAATTCTAAGCGGATAACAATGGGTTATTTTCCTTCTCACCCCTCTTTTTTAAAAAAAAGTTTAAATTAAAAAAGTATTTCACATTTTTTAATTATAACCACTTTACTGTACGCTCACTAATATACGCTTAACGGACTGTTCTGATAAGCTACATCATCAGAACGAGTAAATGACGTTGCAATCTGATTGGCTAACGATGGTTAGCTTTTTATTTTACAACGAATCAGCCGTTGAGGCCTGGAAATGTTGAACTATACCTTTTCTACCTACCATATACATCCTTTTTGCGTTCCGTAGACAACATTTATTAAAATACTCGCATTTGCCTTATCCTTTCTGATTAGAGTAGAGGAAAACTACTGAAAATACTGTACTAAGTATAGGCAATTAATTGGCACCCAAGCAGCACGTAATATTACATGAATATCACAGTGACATCATATTGTAATATTCGTAATATTACGGGGTGATATTACTGTGATATTGAAATGTCCGCCTCAAGGTAATATTACAAGTAATATTACGGTAATATTAGAAAGATTTATTTATTTCAATATTTATTTTACATTAAATAAAATATTTTAAAAAAATCCGGCTCACACGGGGTTCGAACACGCAACGTTCGACACGACGTGAATACGCCTTGTACCTCTCGGCCATCTAGTTTTTTTTTTTTTTTCATTTATTTAAACAACAGATTAATAAAATTTGTACAGTGGTGCAATAAATAAACAAAGAGCGCCATAAAACAATAACAATGATTTTTTTCACATTAGTCGTATTACGGGCCTGGACGGCCTCTCGTCGACATATACTTTATTCAATAATAAACAATTGAAGTTTGGTTGTGCACACTAAGTTTGCACTATACTAATCTTATGACCCTTTCTACAGCTTTATGTTGAGTCGAGAAAAAGAGCTGTAATCCATGCGGATTGTTACAAAAACTCACTCTTAATTTTTAATAGAATGTAAATTCTAATTACCCCTATTAGGGATTATAATAAGCTAATTTACAAGTGCAGCCGACAGATATTAGGGGCGCTCACCCAGCCACCAATACTCTCTCTTTCTTCGCTCACTATTCATCCTGCGATCTTTCTCGGGTAAAACGGTTGAGTATAACAATCTAATATTGCTGTCCATCTCTAGCTCACGTTCTCCGATTCTAACGACCCTCTCGCGAGAGTGCCTTTCTACGTGATATATTATTGGAACGTTGTTCGAGTCCTGAATGCAACCGAGTCTATCCAGATAAGTGAATGTTTCAGGGGCCAGATAACCAGAGTTAACCAATTTCTTTAAGCTTACATTATCCTTTTCAAATGGCTGAGCAGTGAGAGGATTTACCCTGTTATCACAAGCCTTCGAAATATGACTTCGAATAAGCTTCATGATGAAACAGTCGACTCGGGTCAAATCCGCCTCATTGTAGAGCCTCTCGTTAGAAATGAATCTCTTGAAATCGGAACTACTGTCCCTGTGCCTCCTCAAACACACCCTTAAACAAGCCCTCTCGAACATTCTTATTGCCTCCATTGTTACCGGTGATATCCCGAACCAGATCGGGCACCTGTACGAGAGGATCGGTCTAATCAGTAGAACATAACATAGCGTCTTGACCCCAGCATTCAGCTTAGAGGAGAAGAACAATCTTTTGTGCTTAAAAAAAGCTTTTCTGGCCTTGTCTAAGGACTGTTTTACGTGCTCGGTAAACTTTAGCCTATCGTCAATATACACCCCCAAATATTTAACCACTCTTTTATGATTTATTACTAATTCCTCCTCTCCTTTCGCCAGAATCCTGAAGTCCCGCCAGACCACGTTATATTTATTGTCTACTTTTTCCATTAACGGTCTAAATAGTATGGTTTCACATTTTTCGTAGTTACATTTCAATTTCCATACTTTAAAAAAATTTCAAATATCAATAAACAATTTCTGCAGTTCTGCCTGTATTTTAAAAATACAAGAATTTACAATGTAGACTACTAGGTCCTCAGCAAAACCTAAACCCTTTTTATCCCTATTCCCATTAATCCCGTAGGATCTGAGTAGCTCGCATACATATATATTAAACAGTAGCGGCGAGTTAACCGCCCCCTGTTGTAAACCATTTTCAAGTGAGTAAATCGAGCTATTTACTTTATTCGCCAGATGTACATACATTTTTCTGCCTGTGCACATTGCCCATACTATTCTAATTAAGTGAGCCGGGAAGCGCTTTTTCAACAATCCAAATATTAATCCCTCCAGCCAAACGGAGTCAAACGCCTTTTCGAGATCTATAAGGCAGGCCGCCACAAATTTTCTGTCGCTTAATGCCCCACTTATGTCTGACGAAAATTTTGTTATCGCGTGAACCGTCGAGTTTTTCTTTCGAAAACCGAATTGCTCGAAAGGAACAATCCGGTTCTCGTCCGAGAACCTCGCGATACTATTATTTATAATGCACTCAAATAATTTACCCAAATTTGGTAGTAAACTTATCGGTCTGTAGCTCCCCACGCGACCTGGATCCTTATCTTTTTTTAATAAAGTGATAACTTTGGCTACTTTCCATTTACTAGGGAAATAACTGTTATTTAAAGAATTATTAAATAAAATTGCTAAATATTTTATACACTTGTTAGGCAAATTTTTAATCGCAATATTTGGAATTGAGTCTACTCCTGTACTCTTTTTATTATTTAATTTATTTATTACTTCTTTCAATTTCAGAAAATTACAAAAAAAGTGGCTACCCGATTCGAATATTGGATTTGAGGCCCCATTTCCCTCACTAAACAACAACAGTGGCTCGGCTTGAAGACCGTTCAATTGATTTTTATCCACAAATTCTCTGACCCTCCTCTCCACTATCCCCTCCAGGACTTCACTCCCTGAACTTATTTTTCTATTGTTAATGTCGGAGAGGTGCTTAGCTATTATATTAGCTTTGTCCAGCGGCTTAGATACCAAAACCTCGTCACCTACATTTTTACAATTATTTAAACTTATATTTAAATTTTGAAAACGATTTAAGTTTATTTTGGGAATTAAAATATTAGCTACATTATCCTTATTTACTTCTTTAAATATCGATTTCAGCTGTGGGAATAAATTTTCACTATCATGAGGTTTAATCTTTAAACATTTTTTAATCCAGTAATCATTTACCGACTTATCAAAATTTACTTTCAATAATTTTTTAATTTTGTTTAAACAATCTTTGATTGGTTTTAATGTTTCTTCCTTTGCTAGATATCGATATTTCAATCTGTGTAATGATGACAATAATTTATTTTTTATTTCTTGTAACCGTTTTAGGTTAGGGTTCAGGTATCTCTCCGTCGAGTCTATTTGTTTATATAGAGGAGTTACCGCTTGGAGTTCCCCCACTATCGCGCTGCTAAGTTCACCTATACGATTGTCAATTTGGAAATTATATAGATTTTTGTTATCGGGAATATTTATATTTATTTTATTTAAGTTTTTTTTAAATTTTTTCCAGTTAGTTTTTGCATAATTATAATGAATAGGTAAATGAGCTTTGTCAAATAGAAAATTATCAAAGTTTTCAATTTCAGTGATCATAAATATAGCATTATGGTCACTGTCGTAGGGCAAGACTCTAATTTTATTGTTTATTGTATTGGAGAACTTAATTCTTGTGTCGTGTAGCGCGAGATCTAAAAAGGAGCCTCCTGCGGGGAATGTGGGGAGACAGGGTCCCGTCAGTTTTAATCTAAATGCTATTTGGTTATCTTTTACCCACGTTAGTAGGCTTATGCCTCTAGTATTGTTTTCTCTGTCGAGCCATTCCGTATGCCTGGCGTTGAGATCCCCCGCCAGCAGATAGTAGTTTTCAAGCGCCTGCAAATCCAATTCCTCGAAAACACGGGACAAATCAGCTACGAAACTTTCCCTTATATTCCCTGGGGCATACGCGCACAGAATAAACAAATTCGAATTATTTTGTAATCTTAACTTTACCGCACTCATTTCAATTGTTTTGACACCCGTTAGAGAGTTCAGATGTATGGTCTCGTACGCGATTTGCTTTCTTATAAATATTGCCGTACCCCCTCCGTTACCACCCTCTCTGTCATTTCTGATAATATGAAATTCTTCAAAATTAATCTTGTGGTTTATTTTTAATTTTGACTCATTAACAAGGGCTATGTCTATTTTATTTTTTATTAGAAATTTTTTTAAGTTATATCTTCTTTCGTTTGCCACAAGTGAGTTGACGTTAATTGAGAGAATTCTTAAGTTTTTGCAAGATACTTTTTTTGACAGATTTTTAAGAGTTAGTTTCGCAGCCATTGATTATGTCCAATTTATTAAATATTAAAACTATTCTATTTGAGTTTTTTGAGATTGCTTCCTTGACCCCGCTTAGCTGGACATTTATGAAATCTTTCATTTGTGACATAAAAGTCGTCAATATTAAATCTAGACCATGTGTGGTGTCTTTAAACTGCCCATTTAATTTATCTGTCGGCTGAACTCCCTCGAGGTTTTTTGAACCTTTATCTATTCTTATATTATGACTTAGTGTTTCCGGATGACTCGGTTCAGTCTCTGGTGACAGCAACTCTATTTCGGAGTTAATTTGATTTGCATTTAAGCTACAATGATTAACAAATTTTTTTTTCTGAATTAAACTTTCCTACCCCTTTACTTTCGATATTTGATACTAATGACGTTAAAGGTCCACTCTGCTCTTTTTCTACATTCAAATTTTTTACCATTGATGCAAATGATATATTAGTTTTTATTGTATTATCTAAAAATTTTGCTTTCTTTTCCCTAATTATTTTTTGATTATTTAATCTTTCCTCGTATTTTGCTTGAGATTCTAATAGTTTCGGACAGCCTCTATAAGAGGCTGGGTGTCCATATTGATTACAATGAACACAGTAGACCTTTTCGTCACTATTTTCATTATCTAATTCCAGTTTACAGTTTCCTGGTCCGTGATCCCCCCCACATTTCACGCATCTGTAATGCCTGTTGCAGTATTTGGCCGAATGGCCTAACCTCTGACAGTTAAAACATTGTAGAGAATTATTTTTATTAATTTTTTCCCACCACACCATCTAATTTAAAATGCGCGAAACGCTTGTTAATTCAAAATTGTTGCTGTCACCCGTAATTTTCACGAGGAAGGCCTCTCCTCCTCCTTTTGCTTTAAAAAAATCTTTTATATTAATCTTTTTTAGACTTACTATTTTTACTCTTTTTAGTTTTAAATTCTTTAGTTCAGAGAGGACTTCCTCTGCACCACAATCATATTTAATACCTTTCAATAACCAAGAATAAATTTTCTCCTCTTTCGGAGTTCTGGTGTGGAATTCAACTTTATTTTTTTTTAAATATCAAATACTATTTTAAAATCTTTAAAATCTTTAACATATAGTGCAATTTTATTATTTGTTAAATTTTTGAATATGAAGTCTTTTACACAAATTAAACTTGTCAATAAATTTACAATAGTTATTACCTTGGAATTATGTATGATGAACGGTGGTTGAAAAGTTTTAAATTTACCCTTTGCTTGTGGTGGTGAAGATGCTTCCTCGGCGTTTAGATTTTCCTTGTTGTTATTTTCTACTGTCCTTGCGTTGTCACCGGCCACGTCCTTCTCTATTTTACTTTTTTTGGTCGTCGCCTGGGTCTCTTCTGCTTTCTCCTCACTGGTCTCAGTTTTCCGCTTCAATTGGTTATTATTATCCCAGTTAGGTGGATCGCTGTTGGTCTCCTCATTCGGTATTTCATCCCCTTTTTCAGCTTCCAGGGATTTTTGCTCCTTGATTTGGTTTTCGATTTCTGTTGCTGTTTTGAATCTAAGTATTTTTTCAGGCGAAATCACCTCGGCTTCCATTTCTTTAGATACATCATTAGAGTCTATTTCCTGAGACTCTTCGTCATTTTTATTTTGAGAAACACTGCTACTGTTCTCAACGTCCATATTCAAGTTGTTGCCCGCTGCTACATTTGAGGTTATGTTGGAGTCTTTGTTAACCTTCACGTCATTTTTTTCAATATCAACTGGCAATGTTTGGATAGGGTTCCCCATATTTGCCTTATTGATAGTGTCAGTTTTTCTGCAGGGCACATTTGACTTCCCTGCACTTGTATTCGGTTTTATGTTTGTCAATAATTCCCTCACTCTCTCTGCTTTTTTGGTCTTAATTGCTGGATCTTGCGTATTCCTCCCTAGCGTGGATTTTTCTCTTCTCATTAAAACTTTTATGCCTTTTGTTGCGAACGTAGGCCTTGATGGTCTGAGCTGCAATCCTTGGTTTTGTTGCGGCATTTTGTTGCCTGATGTTTTCATATCCCTTCGTATCTTACGTGAAATTTTATTAACAGATCATATTGGAATGATAAATTCCGTGAGCGACCTTCGCTTAATTTGAAACTTGTTATTGTTAGTTTCACTTGTCTACGAAGGTAATTACACTGTTGTGGACACACTAGCTTGAGTCACTTTACACAAGGCCTTTGCTTACCACTACTATTACACAGACCAACACTACTTGCACACTATTATAAATTATATGCATCGGCTATAATAAAGAGAATTAGGACAGATTAGATTAGAATTCTTACCATGTGCACTCTATGAGTTTTACCCCACCGTACCTGGTCCTGCGGACATACCAGTGGGAATTGTTCGCCTTTTTGAGACTAACTTTTTCGCCTTTGATGTTATTTTTCACATGTTCACTTTATTGCGGTATGGATGTTCATTACACGCTTTGCTATAATACGCCGAATTCTTCACATTAACTTGCTGTTTTCGAACTTATCTTTCTCCCTTTGCTTTCTTTTATTCGTTCTCCCATTTATTTTCTCTTATCAAACTTTAAAGCTACTTTCACCACCAGGGATCCGCCACGAACAGGAAAAATTAACTTAACGGAGTCCTCCGTAGAGGGTTTGCGGCCTTAGATACTCTCAAGCTATTGAGAGTATACGGGGAAAACCACGTGAAGGTGTCCGCCCAAGGAAGATAAACTTCCTCGGCTCCGCCGCCGTGACGCGGTCGGATTTTAGCCCAGCCTAATGTCGTACGACTCGCAGCCCCAACTTTATGCCACACATGGCAGGTTGTAAAGGCGCTGATGTTACTTAATTACTACTCCACACTCCGGCGACAGGAGTTACTCTTTGGTATCGCTTTACTGACTAGAACCTCTTTTGGCCTTTAGGACCATCACTGCGAACTCTTCGAATTTATCAAAGAGTTCTTTACTGACTAGAATTTGTTCGCTCACAGGCCATGAATGACCTTTTTCTTCCACCGAAAGAATTAGATTCTCTCTCTCTCTCCAATATAATTCGCATTCAAACAGCAAATGTGTACTTGAACCAGTCAAGCCACACTCACATTTGTCGTCATCTATTAGGTTAAAGCCTCTCAGTTTCTCCTCAAAATCACCATGACCCGACAGGAACTGGCAGGTATAATGGTTGACCCTTAACCACCTTTTATTTATTCTGTCTTTGACACTAGGAAAGTACCTTTGCGTGATTTTCTCGCAAACATCCCAATCGATTTGCCAATTACTCAGCAAACTTTCATTTACCAAGCTCTTGAGCTTATTTCTTGTTCTGCGTACTTCAGTGTTCTCAGTTACATCATTGCATAGCAATGGTGACTTATATACCACTCCATTCAATTCAAATTCTGCCCCTTTATTAATTTGGTATATGAACACTCGTCTTTCAGCTTCCAGGCTGATCGGTAGGACACCCGCAATCACTGGGATTGCCAGAGCCGAGATCGTTCTGTAGGCTCTTACTACAGTAATCAGTGCATTTCTTTGCGCCGATCTCAATTTGCCAAGTTGTTTCTGGTTAGCCAAATCAAACCATGATGCAGCACCATAGGTTACGATTGGCACAAACAGCCCCTTATATACTATAAGTAACGCCTTGAAGCTCAATCCCCAGTCTCTTCTTGCAACGCGCTTAAGCGCGTTGAAGAGAGCCTGAGTTTTGGACGATACTTCATTAATGTGTTTTTCGACACTCAGTTGTTTCGTTCCGCTAGTGAACGTAACCCCGAGGTACTTAACACTTTTAATCATCGACATGCTCCGCCCCTTGAGCTTGATGATTGGAGCTCTGCTAAGGTTTCCTTTTAGCATCATTAGTACCGTCTTTTTTGGAGACAGTTCAAGTTTGTGCCTCTCACACCATCCGTCTACCGCATCAATGATTCTTTGGCCTTTTAATTCGAGGTCAACTCTGGTTCTCCCGATCACAAGTATCACACCATCATCAGCATACACCACTATTCGGAAGCCTTCTCTTTCCACGATTATTATCATGTCATCGATCACCAAGTTCCATAAGGTTGGCCCTAAGAGGGATCCCTGAGGGCATCCTTTATTAATTACTCTATATACTTTGCCATTATCAGTTACGTACTCTACAGTTCTATCTTTAAGATAGTTCTGCAAAATACCGACCAGACCAGCTGGACAGTTCAGTCTTTTTAGTTTGTCTATGACGTCAGGCCACCACAAGTTGTTAAACGCTCCAGAAATATCCAAGAATATTCTCATCACGTATTCTTCAACTGTATCATCCCTTAGTGCCAAGAATCTGTTTATCGCATCCTCAGTGGATCGATTCGGCCGAAAACCGAACTGACTGTCAGACAAACTTTCCTCTACATTGCGCTTAATTCTATTGAGGACTAGTCCTTTCAGAATTTTACCTAGTACAGGCAGCAAGCAAATCGGTCTATATGATGAAGGATCCGACGTATCCTTATCATTGTTTTTCAAGAGTGTCACTACATTTGCCCTTTTCCATTCTTTTGGAAAAATACTAAACTTTAAACACCCGTTGTACAGATTTAGGAAAGCCGTCTGTATCAACGACCATGCTCTTTTAGCCACAATGACTTCGATTTTATCCCAGCCGGGAGCTTTGCCGTTCTTTATTTTTCCAATCACCTTAGCGATTTCCTGCACAGCGAATGGCTCAGCCACTCCTGCAATGTCATACGTTTCATACATCTCTCTCCTTAGTTCAGCTTGTTCCTCTGTTTCGCCCACAGGTGAGTCGTAACTAAAGAGGTTATCAAGCAGGACTTCTGCTGTCTCTTGCCACAGCATAGCTTGTATGCAAATCCCCATGGTTTCGATTTCGCTTTATTGACGAATTCCTCCCAGCTTGCTTGGGCAGTTGCCCTCGCACACTGTTTGTATTCGCCATTTTTCTTTCGATAGTCATCTCGTAATTCGACCCGATCAGGGCCTCGCCTTTTAGACCTTTGGAATTTCTTTCTCGCTTTATACATGTTCCTTTTGAGAACATCCAGCTGTGGTGTCCACCAACACGTTTTGAACTGTTTTGTCTTTCTAATAGGAATTGCATCCCTGCATGCACAGAGAATGCTCTTCCTAATGCCACTAGCCAGATTCACAACATCGTCAGTACTTTCGCACTCCCCGATGTTAATTTTTGATACAGCTTTAATAAGACTTCTATCAAATTTTTCCCATTTTGCTCTTCTAATATTGAATCGTATAGTGCCATTTTCATTTCCTCTCTCAGGATTAACCCGAGACGAGTTCAGTTCATACATGATTGCTCTGTGATCAGTGGAGGTCCATTCATCTTGAACTTCCCATGAGCTAATGAGACTCACAGTAGGTTCCGTTACTAACGTAACGTCGATGTTGGACTCACCTGTTGAGGAGGAGTAAGTCGTGAGTTTCGTTCTCACGTTCATCACAACTAATCCCATCTCTGCCAAAAAGTCTTCAAGGTCCTGACCCCGATCATCCAGTTCGCCCGAATACCATGTTTCGGAACGTGCATTTGCATCGAGTCCGAATAAAACTTTCTTTCCCTTTAGCGCCTTTAGCGCTTTTCTTAGTTGTTCTATGTATATGTCAATTGGATGAGACCACTGGAAATATCCACTAATGAGGTAGAGTTCCAGCCCCCCTTTAACCAACTGTACACACACCACATGACTACTGCTCAAGTGACCAAGCCTCATCACTGTGCAATTTTTCGCAAAGACTACAACCGCCACCATCGGTTTTTCGCCTTTTTGGTTTCCTGTGATTAATTGCGTTGCATAGCCGTAGCCAACAACTGCATTTTTAACCACGTAGGGCTCTTGTAAGAGAGCAACATCCACCAGGTGTTTATCGATGTGCTCCCGTAGTTCTGCACTTACAACTTTGCCTTTGCCCGCATTCAGTTGCACAACTTTTAAGGAAATATTGTTAGACATTACCAAAGTCAGTTCGACTTAGGACCTTATCCAATGCCACTTTGTATGCGGGACAGCTCGAGGACCTGGACTCGTGGTCTGCCCGCTTCTTTGCCTTTTTACATGCACAGCATGTTGGGGGCTTTTTCGCCTCTTTCTCGGGACATGCAATAGCATGGTGCCCTCCTTTAGAGCAGTATGCACAAATACTCTCTTTTTCAGTACAGAATTTCTGTATGTGCCCGTACAACTGACACTTATAACATTTCGTCACTGAAATGAAATCTTGTATTTTACAAGACCCCCATCCAATGAATAAACGCCCTACTCTTCTTAGAAGAGTTCTCAACTCTGGAGAAACTTCGACAACCCAGTTGACAAAGTCCTCCCGTCTCCTTCCAACCTTAAATCTCATTTGGAAGTTTTCAGAAAACTTCTCAACGTCTATATCTGCAAAACGTGAAGCGTTTTGCTCAATTATCGCCGCTTTCACTTCCTCTTTACTCAAATCAGATGGTATATCAAACACCACAAGGCGCGGATTCGCGGAACCCGCCCTAGAAGCACTGAAACCACCCTCTTTAAGAGCTGGATTTTCCAAGATCTTTTTAAGATCTTCTTCAGAATTCGTCTCTATAACCAAACCTCCCGTCTTCATTTTTCTGACACCTTTAACATTGATTTTCTCCTTTACAGGATTAATCATTTTTAACACCGCCTTTTTGGTTTCGTCACTGTTCTCATTCTCGTTTGGTGATTTTATCAAAACCACCTTCGCGAGTTGAGGCAGTTTCTTAACCTTAGTGACCGCTGGAATTTTCACTAATTCAGCCTTCTTTTCAACACCTCTGCTTGCAACCGCTGCAAACGACGCTTTCTCCAACTTATCGCCTATCGCTCTTTTGATCGCTGCCTCGATCATCTTTACCTGCTCTTGACGTCCTTCTGCTTTTCCTGCCAGGTAAGCACCCTTGACAGTGAGCATCTCCACCATACCTGTGAGATCTCGCGTAATCTGCAAAATTTCGGCCGTCATTTCCGGAGTCAATTTGCCCTTAGATTTTTTAATAATACGCTTCAAACGCTCTTCATTCGAGAACGCCTTTCCCCGACAGGAACGCATGAAATCGACGTCCTCGTGCTCGGTTTCCGTAGCACTTTCCTCTGTCACCTCACTAACCAACGTAGTCCGCTTACGTTTTAACTTCTTTATTTTCTTTGGTGCGTTCATGCCACCAGATACTTCTTCCACGATCATTGCATCTTCGTCCTCCGAGTCTAATGCTGACCTTTCTCTCCTTGTCTCGTCTTTATTTAAGTTTAATTTTAAGTTTTTATTCGTTTCAGAATCATTCATTATGAGTCCCACGAGTATTGGGGAAGGATGGTCGATTGTCGCAGAGCCCCTTACGACAACAAGACTCTTACTTCGGGAGGACGCCCGGTATCCCGAAGCCACCGCTTGCGGCACCACCTCCAGCACCCCGCCTAGCAACCGAACACGCAGCCCCCGACCCCGCTCCCCGTCTTCCACGACTGAGCTTTACAGCCGCTTCCAACGGACAGCCGCAGGCCAAAGACTCGTGCCCACCCGCACGGCAGTGCACCTTATGGCTTTTTATAACCCCGGTACCATTCATCCATGAGCACGATAGGCTACACTCGGATTGGGTTGGGCTGCTTCTTAGTGGGGTACAAGTACCCCGTCAAGCCCCTTCACCAACTACAAGGTCTTGCAGCCCCTAGAAGGGGAGAGAATTAGGACAATTGAACTTATTGCTCCACTTGAAATTAATATCTGCTTGTGCACTATGAATATTAGTTCGCTCTTTGATGCACAAAAAACACCGGTGCCGGTAAATTGCGCGCTATATTCTCCACGCGGTGGCCGCCATGACAGTTTTAACCAGCTGAACACTGAACTCGATAGAATTTCCGCTATTTAGCACTTATTTAGACAAGTGGCAGCTTGATGTTGATTTGACTGGCAAATCTAATCAGCAATTGTCTCACTACAAACTCCGAATACTATTAACCGACTTTTTCAGCGAGTGAAAAAATGGAAATAGCTCCGAGGTGCCGTCTCTTGCAACCACTGAGCTCGAGCGCCTTAGCTCGACTTCGGCCATCTAGCTCTTGGAATATAGTTCAGAAAGTGTTCTTCATATTATACCAAAGAGAATTTAAGGTACTACATGAAGAACACTTTCTGAAATACATTCCAAGATCTAGATGGCCAAGAGGTACAAGGCGTATTCACGTCGTGTCGAACGTTGCGTGTTCGAACCCCGTGTGAGCCGGTTTTTTTAAAATATTTTATTTAATGTAAAATAAATATTTAAATAAATAAATATTACAGTAATATTACTTGTAATATTACCTTGAGGCGGACATTTCAATATCACGTCAATATTACGTGAATATCACTGTAATATCACCCCGTAATATTACCAATATTACAATATGCTGTCACTGTGATATTCATGTAATATTACGTGCTGCTTGGGCAGGCGAATCGGGATGTATGCCTTTGAATGAATGCCTCGAATGGTATACAACCAGTCCTCGACGTCTAATCTCCCGCTTGATATGTCTCAATCGCAGATAAAAACACCAGGCTATCGGATCATAGAAGTGCTTAACTATCCAAGTATTAACCCTACCAAAGGGCGCTTAACTTCCGTGACCGCGAAGCTAGGCGCCTCGCCACGCGAGCCATATCAGCGGTAACTTTGCAATTGGAAGTTATTCAACCTCCATGATTTACAATGGATTTAACCTGCAAGGTTTTGGTTATTTATAATAAAATTAATGGTTTCGATTCTTGGTGGCAGTGGTTAACAGCTCATAACGCTTAGGTCCCGGATGCATGCGTAGACGCATGTGGTGTTAGAATACTCTTATGGTCAGGTCATCGCACCGTAAATTAGAGACAGTATGCATGTGTTAAATAAATTTATTTCTTTTTGTCCAAATTCAATCCTTTGTCAGTCATTAAATTTCTTTAAAATTTTGGTAAATGAGTATTTACTCCTCAATGTACTATTGATCCTATCAAAAGTCCGAGTACTCAATCCACGAAAAATGCATGTACTTTTCTCCGTGCATATAGCAACGGAGGTTCCAGCAATATTGGAAAAGTTGAGACAAGGTTCCAATATTGCAAATGTTGCTTTAAACTAAAAACAACTATGACATGTTATAGTTATATCGCAATTATTAAACAACTTATTTGCTAACTTGTATTTGTCTAAAAAATGTATTCATTTTTAAAAACGCATCTCCGTAAGCTCAACTGCTTTGCATATTTTATATTCGTCCCGGTCAAAAGTGCAATGACTCAAGAGGAACGCACAAGTATAGAAGTGTTTCGTCTTTCCGTAAGGAACGCTTATGATTCAGTTGGTAATTATATATGTTACGGTAGAGAAATAAACCAAAATAGATTCACTGGAACTTCAGAATGCGACAAGTTGAGTTCGTGAAAGGTCTATTTCAACTAAAACAAAATTATTATTCTATCATAACTCTGTACACATACATTTTTTGTTTTAACAAAAAATTTAATGGTTGTTTATTTATTGTGATTTTAAAAAATTTGAATTTTATTATATTGAACTTAATGATAAATAAAGAAAATAGTTTTTATCAATGAAGATAATTTTCTGGGTGTTGTCTTCAGTAAAGTGTTATTTGTTTCCACGATGGCTCAAAGTTTTCAACCAAGTTTCTAAATTGAAAAATTAAATAACAATAACTATAACGTGTGGAAACATGGAGTGAAAGTCATGCATATGAACTTGAAAGTGTGGTGTGTAGTGAACGCAGACATCCCCGAAAATAAAAGTGTAACTTGGCAAGAAAAGGACGACCAAGCAATCTCTACGTACGATTGGCTTAGCTGTCGAAAATATAATCAATTAATTCATATAGGAGATGCTAAAAATGCTCGTGAAGCTTGGAAAAGTTTAGAGGATTATCATCAGAAATCATTAGAAGTCAGCATCCTTTAGCTCTACAGAACTTTGTGTAGAATACGTTTAACCGAAGATGGAAATATGGAAGAGCACGTAAATAAAATGCAGAAAATAATAAATAGATTAACAGCTATCGGAGAAAAAATAAAGGACTTGTTTGCAACTGCAATGTTACTAAAAAGTTTGCCTGATTTTTATGATAGGTTAGTTATACTGCTCAAAGACAATAAAGAATTAAATCTGTCCTTAACAAAAAGTAGGTTGATTGACGAATTGGAACGATGGAAGAATAGAATGTCAATCAATAATGATGATACAGAAAATCGTCTGGAAACTGTGTTAAAGGTTCAAGGAAGTTCGCATAAGGAGTGTTATTTTTGTAAGAATAAAGGTCATTACAAAAGAAATTGGACAAATATCAAGCCTGGAAACAAAAGCAGAAAAAGGCCAGTAAAGGAACACACTACCTTCCAAAAGATTTTCAAGGATTGGCATTATACAATACTAAGAAAAAAGCGCACGCCAAATTTTATTATTTCTTAAAATAATGTTTCACTTATGTATAATTATGTGAAATAAAAGAAAAATATAATAAAAAAGAAAATTAATGATAAGAAGACATTAGAATAAATTTAAATTGATGTGATGTTTGATTCATCATGTATATCAATTTGAAGAAGCATAAAGAATAATTATAATAATAATGATATACCTAATACCATTTAGAATGTTGAAGAAATAGAATATAGTTATTGTAAGTTTGCACATTATTTTACTGTTGATTACTTTATATTTTAAGACGTCTATATATATAATAATATAATATAATTGATACGTGGTACAGTAAACTTCCATTATATGTTAAAGCGTTTATCCACAAGGTCCATGAATATTATTTTTCATTATAATTTTATGTAATGTAGAATTAACATGTTCATCTGGGATCTCAGCTGAAATTTACCGACCAACACCTTCTGCTCTTAATATTTTAAAATCTTCTTCCAAAATAACCAATAAATAAATGTGCGGTAAACCGCGCTTTTGAGATTCAATAACATAAACATAAGACTTTACTTTTCCAAATAGTTTAACATCTACTATAGTTTCGATTAATTTTTTTACTTTTATATGAAAGACTTTTGCTACGATATCAGGTCTATCAGAAGCTGACTAATTAGGTAATAAATTTTCTTCAATTGCTTTCCATTTTGAACTTCCTACATGTCATTGCAATAAATAAATTTAGTCTACCATAAAAAGCTACAATGGTCATATTGCATCTTGATATTTTTCTAACATGTTACGAGGTGATCCTATAAATGTTGAAAGCAATATCAACATCTTGCCAACATGTACATGATTTTCAATTTCTTGATTATGTAAATGATCTTCCACTATATAAAAATTGATTTAAGGTATGATCTCTTACTCCTATTTTATATATTTTATATAAGCTGATCTGGACACAGTTTGATGTCTGGTTCGTTTGTCATTATCAATACGAATCATATCGATACTATAATCCTTGCTTCTTAGAGGACAAAAAAATATAGGATGTATCCAATGTTCGACATTTGGATCTAAATGACTAACCAATTGCAATTGTTTAAACGATTTATTATAAATCGCAATAAAACTCTGGCATTAAACCTTCGGCATTTGTATTGAAAATAGCAGCAACTTCATTACACCTCTGAAAATTGTACCTTCCTTTATCCAATCCTTTTTTTAAAGTAAACATTAGTCGTAGTTCTGGAATTTCTTCATTTTTTTTTTTTTTGCCAACGTAGTTTCCATTTCAATGATCTCAGACATCATCAAAAAAGACAGAACAAAGTCCCACTTTATTTATTTGAACTTTTTGAATTTAAGAGATTTGATGGGGTTTCCCGTGTTAGCCTGCGTAATAGTCATTTAACTTTAAAAATTCCATTTCATAGGACTTGTAAGCTCCAAAGATGCTTTTTTATAAGGGGAGCTCGTTTATGGAATAAGATTCCTTCTTCGATTAGAACCGTAACTTCACAATTGTATTTTAAAAAATTATTCTTTAATTTCTTATTTAATTGTAAAAGAGATATATTTGAGATAGCATATTGGTAACTAACGTTTTGATTAAGTGTGATATTTGTTGAGTTCAGTTAGACATTAAATACAATCTTTTTTTTTTTTTATTATTCTTTTTGATTTTTATCTCTACTTTTGGATTTTTCCTCTTATAATGGTTTTGTTATCTTATGTTTATTTCATTTCTTCGACGTATTGATATGCCACTTGTTACTCGACATAATTTTCGTTAACGTTAAATCTTTTTTGCTTCTTTTATATTTACTTTGTTACCTAGTTGTAGTTTTTACTGACTGCTCAGTATTGTTATTTTAGTGCATAATAATTTTGTTTTCTCTCTTTGTTTAAATAACTATTGTATATTTTATATTTTTAGTTCCTTGAAGGGCTGTTTAGCCCTAGGATCTTGTATTCTTTAAATAAAAATAAATAAAAAATAAATAAATAAATAAATATATGCGTTACAATCTCTCAATAATTTGTCAATACTAAATAATATATCCACATCTAAGTTGTTATGTTGTTTAATGTATAGCGAATTTCTTCTTCCGAATCGAAAAGGAATAATTTACCAAAAGATGGATCATTATTAATTTCAGGAAACAAGGAATTGTTGATTTGATAATAAATTCGACCTTAAATTGTATAACAAAATGGTCCCCGCTGTCTGTTATTGAAATTAATTACATTGGCATTTAAAGATGCAAAAGAAAATGAATTATTGTAAAATCTTATATTATTCCTAAAATGGCCAGATTTCTTATGAGATCCATCTAACAATTTCCTTAATTCATGAGGGTATTTTTCTGAAGGCAAAGATACACTACGATGACTGCAACAATCATTATAAGTTAATTTCTTTTGAACTTTCTCTGTTTCAAAATGTTTAGCCTTGCATCTTTTGCAAAAAATCGCCATTTTACCAAGATAATGTTCGTTATAACTTGGAACGTGTATGCTATTATTATTTTTTTCTGCATAAGTAAATCACGAATATCAATGTTATTTTCATTCTCATAAATGACTCTATTTTTTTACCTGTATGTTCCGAAACATCTATTTTTTCTCATCGATTATGTTTTTTTTTTTAATTTTAATCTTTGAAGATATTGTTTTTGATATTCTGCGTGACTGTTTTTTATTTTCTTATCACAAATCCTTACATCTTTCTCCTACATTTCTTTTGAATATATAGTATTTAATTATTTTTATCCTTAACATGGCATATCTTCTGTTTCAATTTCAATCTTTGACGATAGTTTTCTTGATATTCTGCTCTACTTTTTTTAATTTTTCTGATTAGAGGTGTTAACAGTTTTTGTCTGGCTCACTATTCTTTGTAATTTCTCATTCTTATCATCTCCTCCTACTTCTTTAAGATACTTTAACTGACGTTCAACATTTCCCTTACTACAAACATAGAAATCTGTTTCCCTACTTACATCTTTCATAAGTAACATTTCTCTTTCTTTCTCGTCAATTATTATTTGTCTCTTTAATTGAAGCCTTTGACGATATTCTCTTTTATATTCTGCACTACTTTTTTAACATGTCTCATTACAATCGCTACAAATTATTAATTTGTCAGAATTATTATTTCTCTTTTCTTCTTTAACAGCACTTTCTATGTGGTTTTGTTTTAGAAAAATTTTAATCTGTTTCACTACTTTTACTTTATGTCCCTTATTGTCTCATTTGTCTCATGTTTATCTTATCTCAGTATCTCATCTCTTTACCTCAGACACTTTGAATACTTAATAACACTATTATTATTTATTACGGAGTGTCTATTCGTACAGAAAATCTGTACGAATAGCCAAACCTCAATGAAGCAGCTATTCATACAGAAAATTGTCAAAATGTTTCTTTTTGTGAAAATTAATGTTACACGGATATTTTTTGGTTAAAAACCTCTGTTTGTGACACAAGAACCCCCCCTTAGCATTTCCAACATTTTATTATGATTTTTTACAACCAAAACAAAAGGTATTACGCTCCCAAAGACAGTGTTTCAATTTTCTGTACAAATAGCCGTTCCACCTTGGTCTGGCTATTCGTACAGAAAATCTGTACGAATAGTCACGGCCTATTTATTATTATTATTTATTATTGACCACTTATTTATTTACTAAACACTTTTCGTTCACTTAATAAACAAAACACATTAATAGACACTATACACTTTCACATTAAACACATTTCTGTTAAACACTTAATAAACAATATACAATAGTAGGCACTACAACGCACTGAATGTATCTATCTACCGTTTCGTTATATCTCGAAAATTTTGTCTCTTTTCCTAAAACCTTTAAACCTCATTATGCATGGGTTCGCTCAAACAATGATGGGCTTAGCAAGTAGTTTATTGTTTGTATTTAGAAATAAAATTTAAATTTGAAGAATATTTGTATAATGAGGTAAAATTTTAGAGAGAGAAAAATTAAAATTAAAATTTAAAGAGTTTTTGATGAAGTGAGAGTTTCCTTTTCTGTTAAATTTTAACGATTACCTTCTCTCTCTTATCAAGGAAGCCGGTATAAGAGTTTCCTTTTCCGTTAAATTTTAACACTTACCTTCAGTACTCGTTTCTTACATGGGAGAAGAACATCACGAACCAGAATTCATGAGACATTTCGTAGCTTGGGTAATGAACTACGCCAATTCAGGGATCAAGAACTATAAAGTTTATTGTTAAAGGCCAGAAAATAGCAATTTAAGTAAAAGGTGTGCTGTTCGTACCTAAATTGGGTACTAATCTACTATCCGTGAGAAAACTAACTGAAAAAGGTTTTAATGTACAGTTTAAAGAGAATACTTGCAATATAATCAGCCCAATAGACGGAAAGGTGAAATCGCATGCAGTTTTGTCATCGTCACAACTTTATGAGCTGAGGATTACAGGGACAAGAAAGATGAAAGGGGCAATAAATGACCCGTAGGATAGCTCTGCTAGAAATAATTCGAAGACTGAAGACTGTCGGCAAAGAATGTTAAATCATAATAATAAAAGAAAGACAAACCACGTAATTCAGAATACAAAATACTCATCAAATTTTGGCAACATCCACTTCAATACTGAAGATAATTAAGGTCCAATCTCTACAACTTAGGAAAAGCAAGATTCAGAAGAAGATATCAACATTGAGTCAAATTTTGATATTTCATCTTAGTCATCAATTGACAATGGGAATGCGTAGGAAGGCAAAATAGGTCGAATGCATTTCCTCCAAAACTGAATTGACCAAACTTGTAATTGCCTGAAATTTAATTCCCCTAATTTGAAATTCTCCGAACTTGCATTTGTCAGAATTTGTAATCCCCTGAACGTGCATTTGTCCGAACTTCTAACTCCCCGAATTTGTAATTGTCACTCGCATTTGCTAAAACATTTAAATCGACGAAATTACATTTGTTAAAATTTTTAACTCCCTGAGCTTGCATTTGTCCGAACTTTAAAGTCACCGAATTTACATTCGTCCTAACTTTGAAATCACTTAACAATTGCGAGTTCAGTGATTTAAAAGTTCGGCCAAATACGAGTTAAGAGTTCGACCAAACGTGAGTTCGGTAATTTCAAATTTCGAACAAATGCAAATTCGGAGATTTCAAATTTTGGCTATTAGATATGAAAATAACACTATCAACTTTCACTTCATGCATATGAGTACATTAAAAGGGTTTTATTTGCAATAGGCCAATAACTAAAAAGGACTGCGTTTTAGGTAGATACCTGGCGCTAATTACAAATATAAGTGTATCTTACAGAATATTCACCGGATTGACCTTCAATTTTCTGTGTATACTCTCAAATACATGTATATTACGAAAAAAATTAACAAAAAATAGATTTTTTTAAAAATTCTAAGTGTTTATAACCCCTTAAATTACATTAAAAATTAGTAGAAATATTTATTAATTTAAAATAGTAACCTCTTTTTTGCTCATTTAGATTTAAAAACAATGTAAATTAGAACTTGATATAATTAATTACATGTGATTTTGTGCAAATACAAATTATACATTATTTTCATTTTTATTTCCAATTATAAATTTTGCTGTATTTTATAGATTGCAAATAAAAGTTTTGTCATTGTGCATAAGTACTGAATTGGTTCCACTTAGAAATTGATGGTTTAAAAATGTTGAGAAATTGATTATTTGAAAAAATTTAATCTATCTATATAAATAAAATCAACATTTTGTCTGTACATTGCACCAAACTAAAAAATTTTTACATACTTTTTCGTTTTAAGTGATAAGTATCGCGAAAATGCAAAAAAAAATTCTGTCTGTCTGTGCACGATTTTTTGTTCGGGCATCACTTCAAAACGGCTTGGCCGATTCATGTGAAATTTGGCAGAGTATTAGGGTATCACTCAACTTAGATTTATAAAAAAAAAATTTCAGAAAATATTATTAGAAGCTGAGATATACAACTAAGTCATATACGTACATATACGTACATATACGTACATACATACACATAAACACACATATATACATATATACATACTCACACATATACACACAAACACACACTCACATATACACACACTCACAAACACACACATATATCATTTCACATCAATGTTAAAGAATAATGTTTATACCGCATGTACACACATACATATGTATATGGATAAGTATATATATCACGAAATTTTGTACGCTAATTGCATTTAAACGAGTTGACCGATTTAAACCAAATTTTGTGGTATGTTAGGTATTGACTCAAGTTAGGTTTGTAAACTTAGAAAATTTAAAAATTTTAATTAGAACGAAAAATATAAGAATTTTTCAAAAAAATTGAAAAAGTCAAATTTTTTAAATTACCGACTTTTTGTCAGATTACTTCTAATTTTTTTTGCATTAATTTTTTTATGTTCCTTATAACATATCTATCTAATAAATAATATCAACATTTTATCTGAACATTGTACCAAACTCAAAAATTTTTACATATTCATTCGTTTTGAGTAATAAGGATATAAAATGAATAAATATAAAATGAAAATAGATTTTAATCAAATATTTTTTATTTAATTGAATCCTTAAACAATTTTTGACCGAAGATAAATTCACATCACTTGAAATAAATGAAATTAGCTCTAGGAAAATAAATGAACCAAAACGTCATATCATTTGAAAGAATTCAAATCGAAAACTTAATTTTCATCTTAGATTGGATCAAGAATTTAAGATTTTATAAAACTAAGAAGAGGTAAAAGGATATAAGTCTACTGATTTAAAGTAAAAATAAAAATAATTTTTTTGTATTTTATGGATTTTTAACAAGGTTACTAAAGGTATATTGTTTGCTAAAGCGAATTGTATTACATTTTTATTATTACCGATTGAGAATAAGTATTAAATTATATTAGAACAATCTATATAAATAAAATCAACATTTTGTCTGTACATTGCACCAAACTCAAAAATTTTTACATACTTTTTCGTTTTGAGTGATAAGTATCGCGAAAATGCAAAAAAAAAAATTCTGTCTGTCTGTGCACGATTTTTTGTTCGGGCATCACTTCAAAACGGCTTGGCCGATTCATGTGAAATTTGGCAGAGTATTAGGGTGTCACTCAACTTAGATTTATAAAAAAAAAATTTCAAAAAATATTATTAGAAGCTGAGATATACAACTAAGTCACATTTTCACATATACGTACATACATACACATAAACACACATATAAACATATATACATACTCACACATATACACACAAACACACACTCACATATACACACACTCACAAACACACACATATATAATTTCACATCCATGTTAAAGAATAATGTTTATACCGCAAGTATACACACACATATATAATATATATATATATATATATATATATAAAATATATATATCACAAAACTTTGAACGCCAATCATATTAAAACGAGTTGACCGATTTAAACAAAATTTTTTGGTATATTAGGTATTGACCCAAGTTAGGTTTGTAAACTCATGGTAAAAACCGTAAAAAATACTATAATAATTCACGGTTTTTTGTTAAATCTCATAAAATATTCAAAATATTATTTATAAGGATTGTAAAAAATATTAATTAGACAAAAGTTATAGATCTAATAAAAATAGACATTTTATGTTGTATATATTTTTTACAAATAGTTAATAGTTTTTAAAAAATAAATAAAAAAACGTGTTAAAGATTATGAAAATTGTTTATAGTTAGCTATATTGTTCCTAAAGAATGAACAATAATCTGATGATTGAAACAAATGTTATATCTATGTATCTTAATTTAAAAACAGTTCCTACTTTTTATGACACCCTAACCCTGTATCAGATTAAAAAGAATTCAGTTTATTATAGCACTCCAGCCCCCCGGTACCCCTATTAAAAATTAAACTTATTATGGCACTCCAGCCCATCCTTTATCCCTTTAAATTGAGGTTAAGTTAAAAAAAAGACTAAACATGTAATTTTAAAAAATAGAAAAGTCATAGAAAAGTTCAATATTCTTTTACATGTGAGAATATTCTTTTTGGTAATAGAACCTTAATTTTCGGGAAGTTTCTCATAGTAAGGTCGGAAGTTTACAACGGAAGTCTGCAGGAAACTTCCTGGACATAGCGAAATGTCCTCCTTCCTCTTCCAAGGGAAAGGAAGTTTCCCTTGGGAACTTTCCAAAAACTTCAATTGGAAACTTCTCAGAAACTTCGGGGAAGATTCCCTTGAAAAATTCCCTTGGAAACTTCCGTTGAAACTTTGCAGTTATTGTTTTTTTTTAATTTAAATAATAAATAATTTTGGTAATACACGATTTTGTAATTTTTAAAATCAATCATATCAAATTTCTTGAAATGAAATTAATTGTTAATTATTTAATAGTACACCTCACTGTTAAATTGTCAGCTTTCTAAAGCAGAGATGCCAGGGAGCGAGACTAAACGCATCTGCGCATGTCTGCGGAAAGTTCAGCCATTGGTCGAATTGAGCGGCCTCATTTAAAATTGTTTTATTAAAGCCTTTTCAAACTATCCCGCTCATCTCGACCAATGGCAGAACTTTCCGCAGACATGCGCAGATGCGTTTGGTCTCGCTCCCTGGCATCTCTGTTCTAAAGAAAAATTAGCATCTTTTTTTTTAAATTTATTTATTATTTAAGTTAAAAAAAAATAACTGAAAGTTTCCAAAGGAAGTTTTTAAAGGGAGTTTCCGGGAAGTATCTAGGCAGTTTCGAAGGGATGTTTCCTGGAAGTTTCCAAAGGAAGTCTCCGCGAAAATTTTAGGAAGTTCCTAAAGAATGTTTCCGGAAAGTTACCCGGAAATTTTCAAGAGAAGTTTCTGGAAAGATTCCAGGGGATGTTTCCGGGAAGTTTCCAAAGCTAGCCTATGGGAAAATTCCAAAGAAGACTTCCGGGAAATTTTCAGAAAGGTTCCAAAGGAAATTTCCGAGATGTTTCTAATAAGTTTTCAAGGAATGTTTACATAAAGTTTCCAGGAAGTTTCTAAGGAATGTTTCCAGGAAGTTTCCAATGAATGTTTCCGGGAAGTTCCCAGAAAGTTTACAAGGAATGTTTTACGGGAGTTTCCGAAGGAAGTTTCCAGGAAGATTACAAGGGATGTTTGAGAGAAGTTTCCAAACTAAGTCTCGGGCAAATTTCCAGGAAGTTTCCAAGGAAAGTTTTCGAGAAATTTCTAATAAGTTTTCAAAAAATGTTTCCGGGAAGTTCCCAGGAAGTTTCCAAGGGATGCTTATGGTAAGATTCCAAGGAAAGGTTTCCGGGATGTTTCCAAGGGAAACTTTCCAGGAGGGGGATGTTTCGCTATGTGCAGAAAGTTTCTTGAAGATTTCCTTTGATAATTTCAGACCTTAAAATAGGAAAGTTCCAGGAAACTTTCCAGAAATTCGGGTGCTTATCTGGGATGTGATGTTTAATAAAGGATATTCTAAATTATATCAAAATCGGGGTTCCACTTTTTATAGCATTCCAACTCCCCTGAATCCGTATAAAAAATTACACTTTTTATGACACTTTTTATGATTATCCGTTTAAAAAAAATTTACAGTTATAATGTCACCCCAACCTTTTCTTAATCTTATCCGTTTATGAAAAACCCAACTCTTTATAACGCTTTGACCCAATGGTGTCAATGTAGAAAACTTGACTTCCAACTTTTATGATACTTTTCATTTCGTAAAACCAATCCTAACTTTATAAAAAAATTTACCTTCCGGTTTATACATACCCTGCGCTGAAAGCAGTACATGCATATGTGTTATAGAACCTTATCTATTTTTCTCGAAGAATATTTATTTTGATAAAAAAAACTCATAGCGCATAAAATGCGTATTTTTATCAGATCTACAATTTTTGTTTAAAATATTTTTTAAAATTAAGAATATTTCATCAGATAACAGCAAAAAACTGTGAATTATGGTAAATTTTTGTTTTTTTTACATTATAATAAAATTGGTGCCAATTTTCATTATGATATTCGTAATTAGCACTTAAAAATACGTAAGTAACGAATTTTCAAAGAAATCAAAAATATGTGCTAATCGAAAGTTTCCAATAAAGGATATTAGAATTTAATAATTTTTGGAAGAGAATAATGTTCCTTAGAAAAGTTTGTTTTAAATACTTTCTGCATGAAAATAATTTTTGTCAAAAAATACTTTCTGTCGGAAAATGCATGCTGTCAAAAAATACTTTCTGTCACAAAATACTTTTGGTCAAAAAATACTGTTGATGGCACGCCACTAGATTTCGATGCCCGCCGAAGGCGGGCTCGAAAGCTAGTTAATCATAATTGTAATTTTAAAAATATTTATGATGCGCTATTTTAATTAGTTACTACTTTTCTGTTGCAGGTAAACATCTTTACAATAAGTAATTAACTGATCCTGTTCTAAAAAGAAACGGACGTTGTGATTAACTTCAGGCGGGTAAGACCCATTTGTGAGTTCTTATTGGTTTGTAGGTATATTCGATAGTTTTCGATTTCGACTTTCTGATTATCATAATAATTTTAATAGTAAAATATTAAACTCTATTTTTAAATTTATTTCACAACATATTTTATTTTTTTAGGTATTTCAAATTATAATAACTTTAATTAAATTGACCGTAATTAAAATATTAGGTTTGACCTTGAAATTCATGAAAGATATACCTTTCGACAAACTTCAGATGTGTAAGACCCTTTTTCGCTCTCTCATTGGTCAATAATATCTTCGATATTTATCGATAGTTTTTTGTGGTTATTTTGGTGGTAGTTTGCTAAGAATAATATTTTAGGTTAGTTGTTCTCTTTTTATTTTGTAATTTTGTAATATGTAATTGAAATTTTAATTTACTGTAGAAGAAAAGTGTTTTTTTAAAAAAAAGCAGTGAAGTGTTCATGGGTAATAGTGTTTTAATTTTATAAGAGAAATGGTGTATTTATTAAGTGTGCTTTATGTGTCAATCATCTGATGGGTGAGTAATAATAACAATGTTTTCCATTAATTTCTTTTTATTTGGTTGATTTAATTAAATGTTTTGGATAAACTTCCGAAAAGCTCGAACCTCAAATCTTTTTGATACTTCGTATACTTATGTAATTTGATGCTCTGATTACGAAAATCGTAGTCAAAATTGGCGACTAGCTCATCTTTATGGTAAAAACCATAAAAAACCATGAACATATTGGTTTTTTGCATTTATTTCAGTAAATTAAAAAAATATAAAAAAATGTTTTAGATAAAAGTTGTAGGTCTCATCGAAATACACATTTTATGTTTCTTACATTTTTTTCCAAATGTGCATATTTTTTAAGAAAAATGTGAAAAACTAGAAATCACCATAAATACGTTATTTATAACGTAATTTACGTATTTTTATGTAATCTTTTAAGTTGGTTTGTTATTTCGGGGGGCTTCGCCCCCCCAATGGGCTAGTCCCCTAACCCCCCTATGTCTTGGACAATCTAGGGGGGGGGGGGGGGTTGGGTGCCATACTGAAAGTGGAATGTAGACAGCGGTGGGAAAACCTATAGTTGTGTTGGTTTTTAAAGTATTTATCATAAAAATGATCAAGTTTACAATTTTTTAAATATGATTTTCGTAATTACAGCATGAAAATTACGTAAATCACGTAATTTTACGTTATTACGTAATGAACGTAACATTACGTAATGACGGTAATGTAATAACGCAATTACGACTGTAGGCAATTTAATATTGATATAGAATGTGGGTATTTCGTTACATTTATGGTGATTTATGTTTTTTGCAATTATTTCGTAAACTAATTGGTTTCAGTAAAAAATTCATTAAACATAAAATGTGTATTTTAATGAGATCTACATCTTTTGTATAAATTTGTTTTTTATATTTGCAATATTTATAGAGATAAATGCAAAAAACAAAATTTTTATGATTCTTTATACATCTTTTTCACTATGAAATTCAAATTTGTGCTAATTTTCACTATGATTTTCGTAATCAGCGCATCAAATTACGTAAGTATACGAAGTATCAAAAAGATTGGAGGTTCGAGCTTTTCGGAAGTACACCCAATGTTTTTATTAATATTATATTGAAACTTTACATTTTTATTACAATATATTTCTTATAACTACCTATTTACAATCTTAATCTACTTAAATCTAAACGCCATCTTAACTTATTTTAACCTATTATTCGCCATGTGCCTGGGCTTCCATTTCCCGTTCCTTTTGACAAATCTGTCTTTATCCCTTTTATCGACCACCCTTTTACATTTTACTATACTCTCTCACTCACTCCTTACTATCCAGTCTTTTACTCACTTCTCCATTTAATCCACTTTCGTCATTAACCCCCACACTTTCTTCTATTCCTAACATACCCATGCACTCCATACCTACACACAATCACACTTTTATAACCTCTCCTGTCTCTTCCTTCACTTTCCATCTTATTACATCCACCCAGACACAATCTCTCCCCATCCTTACCTCACCCCCTTTTCTTCTTTCTGTCCACGCTTTCTCTTCTAAGAACCACCTTATCCTTCTCTCTCTCCATGTTCTATCTTCATCTATCCTCTTCCCACTCCCTCTCAACCTTCCCCTTAATTTCATGACTTCATATTTGTCCTCCTCATTTTCCAACTCCACTATCCACAATTTTATTGTCCCCTGATCTACTCCTCTAATTCCTGTAACCTTTTTAATTTTTACCTTGGCCCCAATTCCTGTAAGCAATCTTTCTACTTCCTCTTTGCCTTTCCTACACCCTACTTCCAAACCTCTAATCACGATGTTCCGCTTTCTTTTTTCCCTCTCGAGCAACTCAACCTGACTCGCTAACTCTTTCATTTTCCTTTCCAAATTATCATCCCTTACTTCTCCATTCTTCTCTCTACTTCCTTCCTTCTCCCTTATCTCTACAACCTCAGATCCACCCTTCTCATTCTTCCCATCTCCCTCACTCCAATCCGATATTTCTTTCTCTAACTTGTTCATTCTCTTCCACATATTTTCTTTTTCCATTTTCCAATTTTCCTCCCACTTTTTTAAATTCCTTTCCATCCCTTCTATCTCCTTTTTTATTACCTCTGTCTGCTTATCTCTTTTTTCTTCTATGTCCCTATCAATCTCTATTCTGTCCCACACCTCTATCCATTCTTTATCAAACCTTTTTACCAGCAACTTGACAAATTCAAGTAAGTCTATGCAGTCCTGACACTTCATAATTTTCCCGTCTTTTCCCTTTCTTATTTCGCCTATAATATTTCGTATCTCCGACATTTTCCCGCTTATACTACTTGAATCAAATTTCGCCATTTTAGATCCCTACCTTACCTACAGTTCATTCGCTCTCCTCGTCATTCACTCTATCTCTCGCACTCAAACCCCACTCTTTCCACCTAACCTCACAATTCACGCTTTCCTTTTACCTTCTTAATCTTTCCCATTCACACTATTTTCTACTTACATTCTTTTCCAACCATTCCCCTTACTTTGCACATCACTTTTCACTCACACCACTACCCACCCTTAACTAATAATAGCCAAATTTTTCAAAAAACAATTTACCCTTCACAAACGCGTGCACTACTGTACGATACCGGAAACGGAAGCCCATATTATTTTTAATTATTATTTTGGTTTTCATCATATCAAGTTAATAGTTTTGCACTTTTAATGGTAACATAAAAGTTAAATAATTGTTCTTATAATTCGTAAAAATACATGTAGCAATTATTCGGCAACAGGTAAGAAAGAATAATGTTTTCATTAATTTGTTTTTTAATTCCGACTCCATAGTTACAATTGAAATAAATTTAATCCCTTAAGAATAAGAAATCAATGGAACTTCCTTTACAGAGTATAAATTCATAACAATTTAATTTATTTTAATAAAACGGAATTAAAACGCATTGAAATTATAGAACTCTGATCACTAACACTTTCTATTCAAAGCTTTAAGAACTGTTTATAGGATTCACGTGACATTTTCAATTAAACATTTTTTTGGATGGTATTAATTTTTATCTGATTCTGTATAAAAAACAAGGAAACAAATAAAATAAATAAATCCTGAAAATCAATTAGAAAGATAGGATACGATTTTGTACTTTAAAAATTTTGTTTCTTTGAATCGAAATTGTTCAAAATATATAATTGTTTTCTTTCGGGTTCGGGGTAAAACTTTTTTTCCTTTCAAGAGAGATGTGTATGACAGATGAATTTTTAAAAAATTGTTGAATTTTATTGAATCTTTTTAATCAAAGTGTTTTTGGGGGCGCTGATAAAAATTTAAGAATCATTTTACAAAATTTAAAGATGGCGTGTCTAATATGACAAAGAAATTTAAAAAAAAAATTTTAACTTTCTTCAAACTTGGTACTTTGGAATTTTTGTAGTTGGTGATTATGAGTTTGAGTTTAGTTTTACAAAAGGCACAATTATAAATGAAATATGGAATGTAAAATTGATAAATAAACTATTTTACATCAAATAAAAAAGCTCAGAGCATTACTGCCTACTGAGATATAAGAAAAAAAACAGAAGAATTATATTTGCAAAAACTGAAGGCAAAGAAAAGTTTGAAGCAACAAAAGACAGTCAAAACTTGGTTAGTATTTATTTTAAATTACAAGGATAACCCTAATTTAAAAAAAGCTGATTTTAGAAACAACCGTCCGTCTTTTCAGTTGCACACATGTGTGCACGCAATTAAAGTTTGGTATTAAAGAACAGGACCCTACTAATAACAAGCAAATGTAGTTTGGATGGAAGCTGATGGTAGAGGGACCAAAATAATCAGATTTAAAATTATTGTTATTCAATGGATCTCTAAACAAAAATTCCATTTAGAGTAATGAAAAAGAAAATTAAAGACTTTTTCTAAAATGTAATTTACATTTATTCCTATGCTTTAGAAAGCATAGTACAAACAACGAAGAAATCATGTGTAGAAGACAATTTTAATATAGAATTTATTGCTACCCTTATGGGGAGATCCGGCACCATAAACTTAGGTGATACAGACTTTATTGGAAAATTAAACTTTTTTCTGCGCGTCGGACTACTGTGATGTAGTAAAAAAATGCATTTGTAACACATTTAAATAAACAATTTATTTAAAGCTTAATATATAAGGGTGCAATTCCGAATAAGTCAACCTCCAGATTTTGATAAAACTTATTACACTTACGAATTTTAATGCGATAATTATGAAGATGATTAAGAAAATTGTGGACTAGTTCATGTTCATGGTATAAACCATAAAAACCTAATTTTTTAGTTTTCTCAGTTCAACTCAGTAAATATTTAAAATATCGAAAAATGTATTAAATAAGATGGTAGTATTCTTAAAAGCACACACTTTAAATCCTATACAATTTTTCGGAATCTTCAACAATTTTCAAGGTATTTGCTAATGAATATATCAAAGCTTGAAATTTTATCAGAAAAGTTGCTAATGTTTTGTTAAAAATGCAAGACCCCAATAAAAGCAACAAATGCTTAGGTGAACATGAATAAAAGACAAACACTTCTTACAGTTCTTATTATACTCCTTATTACTTCTAATACGTAACCTTTTTTCCCCTACAATTGTTCAAAAATACGTTTCACTTTTTATGGTACCCGAACCCCCCTGTACGAGGTTCGTACTTTTTACGGTTTCCGCCATAAAATTCGAGTAGTCGATAAGTTTCTTTATTATTTCTGTAATCAGCGCATCAAAATACTTAAGTACATGTAGTTTCATCCAAATCCGCGAGTTGACCTATTCGAAAATTTGTCCTATTTTTTAAGTCAGTTTTAAACTTATCTTAAAATTAGCCTTTAGTCTCTTTAATTAAAATTATAAATGTTTGAAATTATATTATATTTTATTTATTTTTAGTTTTATGTGTAACAAAAATAGTAAATGATAATTTTCTTAAAACTAAATTTGTTATATGCATTCATTTTTTATGAAACCAAAGTATAAAGAATCGATTAATTGTACGATTATATGATCATTGAAGGATTTCCTTCATATGCGGAGTTTTTCATTTCAAAATACATTTTAAAATTCAAGTTTATAATCTATTTTTTCAATATCTATTATTTAATCTTAATACATAGAAATTTCGAACTTATTCAGAAAATATTACTGAATATTTCCAGTAATTTTTAAGATAAGAAATATTTGCTTTTTGGGTAAAAAATAAATTTCTTTAAAGTTTTAAGATTACCTGTAATTTTTCCTGTAATACATTTTTAAATGTATTTTAATAAATGTGAAACATGCATTAAATATGATAAACAACCAGATTTAATAAAACTTTTAATCTTATTTGAAACATTTCCTCAATATTGCACGAGTTTGCTTTGCATAATGTTTCACGGACATTGAATTCAAAAGTTCAGATAACATAGGTTAGTAATATTTTTTCATATGTGGAAATTTTGCTACTTAACTAAGCTTTACTGAATTGCGAATTGCAATATTGCGAACCTTTCACTGCAAGGTTCAAGAAAGATTCAGGAAATATCTGGTGTTGTACTGGGTATCAGAATATTGTTAGTTAAAAATAAAATAGAATGTTATAGTTCTAGGTGAATGGAAAATCATTTTTACACGATTTCAAAATAGTACGAATAGAAAGGTACTAAAGGAGATATTTAAAAATATATTTTTAAATGGATAGATAAAAATTAGTAATCGAATCGACCCGTCGTACAATTTCACTTTTTTATTTTTCCTGTAGTGTGGCTTCAGCCGTTTTGTTGAAAAATTCATGGTCTTTTGTCAAATTAATACATGATGACTCCAATTAGAATTTTACGATTCAATTATTTGAAAGTAAGATGGAAATTTTAATGGCCACGATTATTCCTTTTTATAAATAAATACTAATCGTTCGTTTTCATCAATAAAATAATGAAACTTATTTTTGTTTTCTTTATTAAGTATAATTGTAATAAAGACATTTAGAATTTATTATTCTAAGATTAATAACGCATCTAAATATAATTTACATTTCTTATGTAACTTAAGCACCCATGATTACAATGAAATTTATGTAAAGCGTACACTGCACAATTTTTTTCAAGTTTGTGAAAAAAATTTGGTATTTTCTGTTTAAAAAATAGGTAAAGTATTTTTTTATTGTGACGCGCCGAGAGACGAATATTATAAACGTGTAAGCCATTTTGTGCATTCGTTGTAAATTAGGTGACTCTCTAGGTGTTTAGGTAAGCAACAGATCCTTTAATGTGTTAAGTATGTAAGTCAATGTCTTTTGGAAATAATAAAACGCAATGTTCTTTATCCCCATTACAAATTAATTAAAAAAAGAAATTTTTATAAACGTTAGAGTTGATCTAATGTTGATTTATTGAATTACAAAATACCAAAACTACAAATAACCTTATGACATTACTTACTAATTATTAAAACATTTTATAAAATCGCACCAAAGAATATCAATGCCAACTTCTTAATTATAAAACAGTTTATTGCATTCGTTAAATTTAATATATGTGTACATGATTTTTACAAGTATAACAGTAAAAAACAGAAGTACATATTTTTTCAATATCAGAAATTACTGTGTACCAGAAAGTTGATTTTCGTGACATTTTATTTCACATTAAAAACTACTTATTTCTTTATGCAGGGGAAATTATTTACTTCCTTATATCACTAAATAAAACAATAAGTTTATGATTTACAATTAAATAAAGAAAACGTAAGCACGCGCGCTTCTGCGCGCACTCGATCTCGTATAATCAAAAAGGTAAGAAAATTTTAAGAGATTCTTTGGTAAGATGGGATAAGATGATGTCCCTTTATTAATTAGACAAGCAAATTCTTTTCGTCCTGAAAGAAATCACTGGTTTTTGTGCAGAAAATCCTCAGGGCGAGGATTCTGATAAGTGACTGACATTAAAAGGTGTAAATCTTTATTGAAACAAAATAAAATTGTTTTTAGAAAACTTATTGTAAAGCAAATTTAAAAACTTTCTGTGTTGGCATTTTTCTTAAAAAATGATGAGTAGAAACTAGTAACAATAAAATAACAATTGATAAAAGTAAACATAACTTGAAAATTTTAGCCATTGTTTTATAAGTTCGCTAACCCTCACAGCACAGGATATTGCGGGGTATCCTAAAAATATCCTGCAATATCCACAGGATGTTCTACGGATATCTATGTGATGTTTTCGGGATATCTAAACTGCCCTACAACGGAAAAAGACACGTAAGCCACAAACAGTTCGAACGGAGATATTCAAAGAAAACCATTTGCATCTAGAACTTATGTTTATAGTCACTTTTCAGTAATAAAAGTTAGTCTATATGGGTAAATCATATCCGCACTTTCCAATTTTGCTATTAAAAATTTATTATTTAAACAATCTCTATTAAAAAAAGCACATGCGTAGTTTTTTTAGTTGAAATCCAACACAAAATCACTTGCGTATTTTTCTGCTGTAAAGTCTTCGAGCGGAACAAAGACAGAAGATGCCGAGCTCGACGCATTTACAACGTAAGAAACCCGCAAAGTTCCTCGCGTGTGTTTTTACTATGTATTTTGTGACGTATTTGATACCTCCTACAGATTTTGGACTCCGCAAAGAACTTCATGTGTCTTCTTCCGTTGTAATATCTCATTTTTCGCAAATTGCAATATATTCAATGTTAATTATTCATTATAAATAATTAATATTTTTAATTTTAATTAGTACAGTTAGATGTAGTTTTCTCTCACGAATCTATTGATACCAAAAAACCATTTTTCACCAAAATGTCACTTACGTGTGTTTTTCCGTTGTAGGGCAGTAAAGATGCGGCGATTTGGATATTCCAGAAACATCCCAGGCAGAAATATCCGTGGAGTTTCGGAGTTGACGAGAGTCTAAAAACTGATTTTGAAAACTGAGTTTCCTTGTTGTCCCAATACTGACAAGACCATTTGTGTTAAGCTAATTCAGTACTTTCTTTAGTACTGACTTTCCAAGTTGTCCTAGTACTAACAAACAACATCAGATTTGTACTGAATCAGTACAAACAGTTTAGTACTAACTTCCTTAGTCAACCCATTATAAATAAAAAGTTGCAAAATGACTTTTTCAGGCTTAAAAAGTCATTTTGCAACTTTTTGGACTAAAACTTAACAAGAGGAAAGGGGTCATTCACATATCACGTGATATCTTTGGGGGAGGGAGGGGGGTAAGCAAAATATCACGGTCCATGGAAATTAAATTTTTTAATAATAGAAAAAATATCACGAGGGGGGGAGGGGGTTCAAATTAGCCAAAATTTGTATCACGTAATATGTGAATGACCCCAAAGGAAATCTTATTTCCGCTGCGTCTCAAAGGGAACCAAAACGGGCTCAACATGAGTTCAGGTTTTTTCTGTGAAGAGATTTCTTACCGCAAGGATGTTTAATGGGAGACAGTTTGTGCACTAAAAAGTTAGTAACAGAATAATTCTGGAATTTGTTCTTGAACTGTGGATATAAAAATTTTTTAGGAATTCGTCCAATATAATTTAATAATATTTCTTGGATTTTGTAGGTATATATTTCTATTCAATTACAATGAAAGAATTCTTATTAGCGACGTGATTGCAAGATCTCTACCGGTGCGTTCTAAAAGTTCCGAAACTGTTCTAGAAAACGCAGCACGTAAACCAAAGGCTGTTTAGCGCTTACATTATTAGTCAAGTATGCCCCGTGTGGAAATTACCAAACTAGCGCCAAGTTTGTTTTGAAACGCCCACCTAAGCTGGGCCCAAGCTTGGCTTAACCTGTAGCTTGGCTTCACCTTGGCGTCAAACTAGAGGAAATCTTGGCTGGGTGTTTCATTTCGATTTGGTTATTTTTAGCTTGGCCCAAGCTCGAGCCAGGACAAAATTTCCACATGGGTGTTTTTAATCTCAAAAGGCGGAGATTTTGTAGTCTCAAGAAACTCAGTTCCAGTAGTCAAAATAAAAAATTGTATATTGAATTTTCAAAATTTTCTCTTTCAAATTGAATTCAAGCATTCTTAATAAATGTTTCGGAAGTCTTCATGAAATTAATTATAATTCTTCAAGAAAAACTCTTCGGAATATTTAGTTTTAAGGTCATGTCAAAAATCATGGTTAAAATATAAAATTTTACCTTATCCCTCATATTTAATTCATTTGCAATTTAACTGTTTTTTTTAAGCATTAGTAAAACAAAGATTCATGACACACTAAATTGTATTCGTTTCTAAAACGTTGCCGAAATTATTTTTTTCATTTAAAGTTTTTTAAATAAAAGTTTCCGGTGAGTTTCTGTATAATGTTCATATCAAGTTTTGCTTATTTTATATGAAAACCTAAAGCCTGTTACTATTATTTATTTTATTTCCAATAAACTCCAGTATATAAAATGTCAAATATTTATAAGGTGAATTGTGAAAAGTAGTAACTTAGCGCTGGCGCTAGGAAGAATCCCTGCCCAGGTTAAAATTTTTCTAACCCAGAACATGGACGGCTTCAAAGTACGAGGAAGTGATAAATATAGCACTTCAACGTATGGAGTACTTAGTGTGTAGCTGCTTAAAGTGACATCAGGCCTGAAATAGTTGAGATGTGTTTATGTGGGGGATGCACACTATACTTGCAAACATAAATTTACATACTCTGCCAGAATTCACAAAAAGATTAGCAAATATCCCTTTCAATCTCATTCCTTCCTTGAATTATATTATTAACAATCTTAAGTGAACCTTCTGTCTGCAGTGTGAAATTTGCCTTATGGTCACTGTTCTTTAAATCTGACTTAGTAAAAAATAATCAATTTAATAGTAAAACACAGTAAACCAGTTTTTTTCTTCAATTAGTAAAAAGTAATTAATTTTTAGCAGAAAACTTTCAATTCAGTAGTCAAATTTTACCAATTAAGGGCATGTGATGGATTATGACGTCACTGGTATAGGCAAAATTTGTCCGTAACTTTTCTCTTAAAATATTGAATATTTTGTCATGAAACTTGGTAGAATTATTTAAAATGACATAAGGATGATCTCTCAGACCCGAGTTTGTTTAAATTTTCAGCCAAAATTAATTTTTATAAATTTTTGAAAAATTGCAAAATTTTTTAAAAATCAATTTTGAACCAAAATTCAAACAAACTCGGGTCTGAGAGACGTTCCTAATGTTATTTTAAGTAATTCTACTAAGTTTCATGACAAAATATTCAATATTTTAAGAGAAAAGTTACGGACATTTTTTGCCTATACCAGTGACGTCATAATCCATCACATGCCCTTAAAAATAAAATAAAAAACCGCTGCCAAGTTGTAGGTATCTTCATGTTTATTTTGTGTAAATAACTTTTTTCTGTTCAGTTTATAAACACATTACTTCCTCATAAATATTACTTTGTGTATTTATATCGTTAAAATTAACAGATAAATTAGAGCAGATAAATTCTCAAAAAAAAATGGCAAAAAAAAAATCCTAAAAATTAAATTTTTTAAATATTTTTGAGTCTTTAAACATCACTGTGTTGTGAATTATAGGTCACAAGAAAATCTTAAATAAGACAGTTGATGCATTTTTGAATTGTATAAAAAATGGTCAAAAATTATTGTTTAGTTATTTCATGTTTATAACAGATATACATTTTTACACTTGTTGTGGCGTAAAAGTAATTGGAAATTAAATAAATTTACCTAATGCAAATTTGCCGATGTGAAAATTCACATACAATATTTTAAATTAGTTACATTTGAAGTGCGTAAAACAAACACCGGAAATTTGATAGAAATCCAACGCATCTGGTATTACTACCGGAAACGTACAACCACTGCTGAGTATAAATTTTTATGAGAAATTAAGAAGCCCTCATCTGTTTCCTTTTGACAACATTTGCCATTTCAGTTCCAGTCCCGCACAACAAAATACGTTGGTCATAAACATATAACGTGCATAATTGTGTATGTTAAGGAGGAATCGGACGAACAATCGGAACAAAAGTTAGTCCAAATGAATAATTTTGATTTTTGATATAGAAGACACATAAGTAAATGAAATTTTTTTCAGTGGAAGTGTGGACACTTGTATTTTTTACAAAATGATCCCTTAAATGTTGCAATTTGATGAAACTTAAAAAAAATTGACTTTGGAAACGATTATTCAATTTAGGTTAATTTGCACCTCAAATTGAATAATCGTTTTCTATGTCAATTTTTTTTAATTTTTATCAAATTGCAATTTTCAAGGACTCATTTTGTAAAAAATATAGAAGTGTCCACACTTCGACTGAAAAAAATTTCATTAACTTATGTGTCTTCTATATCAAAAACCAAAATTATTCATTTGGACTAACTTTTGTTCCGATTGCTTGTCTGATTCCTCCTTAACATACAACATAAAATATATATTTAATATATATTGTACCGAATGCATTTCTCTAACAATTTTAAACTTTACTTTATTACTCAATACGCTTTAAAAGCAACTAAACAAATTCTCTTAACTTGACTAACATATTTTCGGCATTATTTTGTAACGCGATTTATAAATTCTAGATGATAAACTAAAGATAATCTAAAAATTTTACTTACCACAATTCTTTAACAAATAAAAGAAATCAATCTGCAAATGGCGGTAGCTTAATCTAAACTTAAATCCTTTACCAACAATTCAATATTAACTCAATTATAACCTTATTCCAAATAAACTCAAAAGACTATCGTTACATGTGCAATCTAGTTCCCTGCTAAAGTTGTCTAGGCGATCCCCGGAAGGGCGACAGACAATTTTTGTATCGCCGGAATTGTCAACCGCACTAAAATCTCAAAAACTCAAAAACAAAACTCAAAATAAACTCAAAGAAACTTGAATAAAATCGACTAAACAAAAGCATTAATAACTAGATTTTAAGCACGTGCCAGTGTCGCTCAGTTAGGCAGGTTGTGGAGAGAGGGTCGGGATCTAGGAAATGCGAATCTGGAGCTAAATATTTTTGTCTTAATACTAGAAATGAAAATACAGAATTACCAAAAAGAAACATAATACTCTCATGTTTTCCAAACTTATAACTTATCAGATTACAAGCGAATCTCTAAAATTCTCGTAATATCATAGGAACAATTTAACAATCTAAAGTGAACGAGATCAATATTCGAATTTATTAATTGCTTTTAAAATTGAAATTCTAGAAACTCAAGCCATTCTACTAATAAGGTAACGCAGGTTCATTTCTACCCTTTTTATTTAATTTATCGTTCTATGATTGGGATCACACCAATGTCTGTAATAAGCAAAATGAAACCATAAGCTTTGAGAAAGAGCAGGGAGCAGAGGTAAGCGTTCCCTAAGCGCCAAGAAGTGACCTGCTGTAAAATTGCACTATCCTCGGAGAAGATCTGTAAGGGTGTAGATTACACCACGATTTTAATCTGTAGCGGAGGCATTATAGCCCAGGTAACAAATACGGCAACAAAGTAGTCTAATTTTAATCTGTAGCGGAGGTATCTTGGCCTAGGTAACAAGTGCGGCAACGAAATAGATTAATTTTAATCTATAGCAGAGGCATTTTTGCCTAGGTAACAAATGCGGCAACAAAATAGTTTAATTTCAGTAGATCTAACTTTTATACTCGATATTTATCGCTAGAATCGACGCTAATAAGATAATAACTTACGATAATCTGCCAGTAATGCGCCCAGGTGATGCTGAGCTTCATCGTCACTAAAGATAGCTTCTTATTTAGCACTATATCAATTTAAACTTGCAAAGAGCTAGATTTAATAATCTAATGAACTAATTCACTATTAGGGAGCAATATAAGACGGGAACACACTTCTGACAATGAGTCACATCTCAGACTGCAACAAGACGACGTCAACTTGACGGTAGTCCGAAGGCAAGAGATTCTTAGTTACATAAAATTCTTATATTATTCAGTAATCAGGTGACGAGGTATTTACGGTGCGTTTACCGTTTAATATGCGATTCGCCCTATAAATTGCGTGAAGGTTGCCTCATTTATAAGGCACTAAATTCAAATTCAAATAATTCTAAACTAAAGCGAGAAATCCCTGGAAGTTGCTTCTCCTGGGATTGAGGTTGTGACAGGGTTAAAAACAAAAGTAGCTTCCACCGCAGGATAAATGTGGCAATTCACCCACGGAGGCCTACCAAAAACTTCCTTTCCCGGACGACGCCACATCGCCCAAGCAAGGCCTGCAATAACAAAACATCCCAAAATCCCAAAACTAAACCCTATTGATGTCACACCCAAACCCTATTTAAGTGTAGCGACATTATTTCAACTGGACTTCTGCCCATCTACTGAAAAGTCCCAAATAAAAACTTTAGCACTTACTTTAACCCAAAATTAATCTCAAACTGAAAGTCAGGAGAAGAGAAAATCAATAAATACTCAAAAGTAGCTAAATATACAAAAAAAAAACTAAACCTTAAAACAACAAAAATTCAAGACTTAAAATAACAAAAATTATTAGAAATAGCTGACAGAGCGACTAAAGCCTTAAAATTCTCTAAAACTAATTCAAAAGGACTCTAAATTACAGCAATCTACTCGGCCTTTGCCTTGTGACGGTAATTGCCAGAGAAATAACGTCACAATATATACCATAGGGTGTTTCAAAAAATGAAAATTTTCAAATTTTATTTAAAGGCCCTCGGCAATCGACTAAAAATAAAAAAAAATGTACCCCTATTTTTTTGTTTTTTTATCTGACAATATTAAGGGGTGCCGCTTTCACCCCTTATTTTCCCATTAGAAATACATGGAAAAAGTGTACTTTTTTCAAAAATTGCGAAAAACTGTTCTTAATTTTATTGAAAAAGGCTCAGAAGTTGATGAGACTTCTATAAATGTTCAAAGTTGATTAACATCGATTATTATTTTTTTTTTTTTTGCAAACTGATCCTCTCTAGGGGTGCCTTAAAGAACAACCCCTAAACGTAAATTCAGCATATATAAGTAAATAGGTCTAAAATATTATTTTTTTATGTCGTTTTTTTTAAATTTTTTTACTAAACAAAATACAAGGATTGCTAAATTAATAAATTAATTTTTAATTGTTTAAACAAATTGTTTATAAAAAAATATAAATAATTATTAAAATTTACGAATTTCCAAAACATTTCCTATTCGCTTGAAATTTGTTACACTGGGGTTTTTGGGGTCTCTGATTACAAATTTAATATCAATTTTTCAAAATTCAAAATGGCGGATCCAATATGGCGGACGAATTTTTAAGTACTGTTCAAAATCGCTTAAAATTGGTTACTCGAGGGTTTTTGGGGTCGCTAATTACGAATCCAGTGTTATATTTCAAAAATACAAAATGGCGGATCCAATGTGGCGGACGAAAAATGTTAAAATCACTTAGATTTGATTAAACTTGTTACTCTGGGGTTTTGGAGTCGCTGAATACGAATCTAGTATCAATTTTACAAAATTTAAAATGTCGGATCCAATAAACTGTTCAGATTCAATTGAAATTTAGGGTGAAGGAACCAATTGTCAAGGATGAACCATTTGTCGAGTAAACAAATTTTATTTTTGGTTATTAATATTAATTTACCGTAAAACAGGCTAACTTCGCTCATGTAGGGTAACTTCGCTCAGTGGAAACTTTTTTTTTCAAAATTTATTTATTGTTATTTCTAGAAAGAAAAATATAAAATTTGCAATTGCTAATGTTAAGAAAAGTATCAAAATGTGTCTCAAAGGTATTTTAAAGCAGAATTATAGTCAAGTTTTAATAAAAATAATATTTATTTAAAGATGTCTATTCTGCTCATTGATCAAGTAGTGTGTAAGAGTCGCTTGTGAAACCTATATTTAAAATATTTTACGGTAAAATCATGTAATAATCTTATTTCCTATATCCCTGACATGATTTATCAAAAATAAAAATACTGAAAAGTTGAATAGATTTTGAAAAAAGTCAATTTAAAAAAAATATTCCATATTTGTTGGGTAATTTCGTTCATGAATACAATGTATCATTCAATTGTTTATCAAGTATCTAAGGTTATTTCTCAGGATAAAATTCTAAAATTTTATCAAATTATAAAACACAAAATGTGGTTAAATATTTATTCTGATGACTGTTAATGTTGTTTAAATAATATTTTTTTCTTTCTAATGATTTTATAAAGTGATTATAGCTTGTAAACTAACATATTTTTGTTTTTAAAAATTAAAGTCTTAAATTTAAGCGAAATTACCCCACATTGAGGTGTAATTTCGCTCACAGTAAAAAGGTATATTAAATAGGTTTACGCAATATATAATATTTTTTTTACTTTGTGAAATTAAAGAGGAAGAGTCAGAGATTATATATTTTCAGTACCAAAATTTATTATTAACTTTTTCCTATACTTTTTTAAAAAAAACATGAAAATTTGAGCGAAATTAGCCTGTTTTACGGTACCTTGCAAATGTAAATATGATGCATATTATGAGTTCAAATGTGAAACAAATTATGTTAAATATAAAATCACAAAGAGATTAATTATTTTTGGTAATATTTAAAGTTGTTGCCATGGTAACTCGACAAATGGTTCATCCTCGCCAATTGGTTCCATCACCCTATTATTTAAGAGATTATGATGATTATATGATTATTTCACTGTATATGTTTTAAAAATTGACAAAACGGCTTCAACCTTGGCTCATCTTATTCAGAATCTCAGTATTTTTAAACCGAATACAGGAAAAACGGCTTCATTTTGTATTTTTAAAAACTAACCCTGGATTCGTAATCAGCGATCCCGAAACCTCCCGAGTAACCAATTTCAAGCGATTTTAAACAGTTCTTAAAAATTCGTCCGCCATATTGGATCCGCCATTTTGAATTTTGAAAAATTAATATTAAATTCGTAATCAGCGACCCCAAAAACCCCCGAGTAACAAGTTTCAGGTGAATCTAAACGATTTTTAATTTTTCGTCCACCATATTGGATCCGCCACTTTGTATTTTTAAAAACTAACAGTAGATCGTAATCAGCGATCCTAAAAACCCCAGTGTAACAAATTTCAGGCGAATAGGAAATGTTTTGAAAATTCGTAAATTTTAATAATTATATTTTTTTTTATAAACAATTTTTTTAAACAATTAAAAATTAATTTATATATGTAGCAATCCTTGTATTTTGTTTAGTAACAACATTTTAAAAAAACGACATAAAAAAATAATATTTTAGACCTATTTACTTATATATGCTGAATTTACGTTTAGGGGTTGTTCTTTAAGGCACCCCTAGAGAGGATCAGTTTGCAAAAAAAAAATAATAATCGATGGTTTCTTTAACTTTGAACATTTATAGAAGTCTCATAAACTTCAGAGCCTTTTTCAATAAAATTAATAACAATTTTTCGCAATTTTTTAAAAAAGTACACTTTTCCCATGTATTTCTAATGGGAAAATAAGGGGTGAAAGCGGCACCCCTTAATATTGTCAGATCAAAAAAAAAAAAAAATGGTTTAAATTTTTTTTACTTTTAGTCAATTGCCAAGGGCCTTTAAACAAAATTTGAAAATTTTCATTTTTTGAAACACCCTAAAATATATGTTATATGTTAACATATGTCTTTGAAAGTAATTGTACACTATTTGGTCCAATTTGTTCCACACTCAAATGAATAACTTCTGTTTCAATTGTCATGATGCATGATATTAAATGTTGAAAATTACAAATTGTCAAAATCAATATCTTAAGAGTGAACCGGTGTTTAAATTTAGAAATCTTTGGACAAATAAAAATAAAACTTTGAGAGTCTAATGATTACTGATTAGTGTTGCCCACGAGACGAGACTCATCCTAGGATAAAACGAGACGAGATCGGTACTAAGTTTCTTGAGACCGAGAATCTCGACGAAAATTAAAAAATACAATAAATAAATTAAAATAATACGAGAATTTATTTACCTCCTGACAGGTGCGCGAAAAGAAAAGAAATTTCGAGAAATATTATGCTGCCGTCTCCCAGCTCCACCTCCTCATCGCCAAATAAAGTAAACACAAATACTCCTGACAGGGCGACTCCTCAAAGGTTTCAGTGTATTATTTTTAAATTAATTTATTAATTTCTATAAATAATTTATATATTATTTTAACAGGCACTTTCTTTAACTTAATTCTAAATTACTCGCATTAAAGCAAGTAAAATAATCGAGACCAAGATGGAGGCCATATTTGTCGATACAGAGATCTCTCGTCTTTTCTGGCCTCATAGGCAGCACACTCATATTTTTTTTAAGGAGGAATTTTCTCGTTACAGAAGGGTACAACGGTCTACACTTAATACACTAAACAATCTCGATATAACAGCTTTATTACATACGTTATTACACTACTAAAGCGGTGTATTATTACAAGTTACACTCAAAGACTTTTTACATTAATTATTATATTTTATCCATTAATTTTTACTATAAAAACTATTATTCTGGGATAATCATGGAAAAAGTAAATTTTTCCCAGCGTAGATAAGTAGTAAAGTTTTAAACCTAGATAGGAATATTTACATTTTTTTTTAGAAAATTTTTTCTTTCGTGCATTGAAAATTTACTATATTTGCTAGGAAAAATTGTTGTTTTACACGATTATCCCAGATTACAAACCTGATAGTAAAAATTATTTACTATAAAGTCTTTCAGTGTATTACGCGTTATCACACGATGTTTACAAAGAAAGTGTATAGAGTATACTGCGCGAGTAATTTTACCCTCATTTTTATCAAAAGAAAGCTCTATATATAAATTGCACCGTATACGTACATATTATATGTATATAAAAATTATAATGTATGCAATTTTATTTGGATACAAAACATTAAACTTTTATTGTTCTTGACAGCACCTATTGTGTTTACATAATATTTTCTCCACAATCTTTTTTAAGAGTTTTTTTTATTTCACAAAATGTGTAGAAAAAGTAAACTGTCACCGATAGCACTATTATTAAAAAAAATACACGCTATATTAAAAACTGTCCGAGGCGTACGAAGACGTAGTAGAATGTACCAAGTGGGGTTTGAAGAGCTGCGGAGCCCTCTCGACACAAAAGAACCAACTTAAAAGATTAAAATCACTTTAAAAATCGTAAAACGCGTGACCTGTAAAACACATGAGTCAAACCATACCTAGAATATCAAAGATGTCCCTTACATCTTCGATTTTGATAAAACTTGGTGAAAGTGCATAAAAATACATGCAAAAGAAAATTCCAAAAACGATTTTTAAAATTTTTGGATTGACATGCGTTACAAAATTTTTTAAAAATGTTTAAAACGTCATAACTCTGCCAATAATGATTCGATTTTATTGATTTTTTCAGAGATTACTTATTATTTGGCATCAATTAAAAAAAATGGTGACCCAAAAAATTTTTTTTATGTAACATTAAAAAAATTTTTAAAAAAACTTTAAATAAATTTTTTTTTAAAAGCCTTTTTTTTTTCTTTCTAATATCGATTTTTTTATTCCTTATGATTTCACGAGTATTTTAAAAAAAATAAATTGATGGACTCTCTGTAACTTTCGGAGATATTGCATTTTTTGTCCTTGCGCACAGCTGCGCTGAGTGTAACTTACCGCGTAGATGCAGTTGCGCCATACGTGTATACTAGGGTGGTCCAAAAAATTCCAAAATTGGAATTTTCAAAATGTTTTTTTAGTTTCATATCCTGCAAGGATAGAAACTCAAATGCTCAATTTTAAAAATTTCTTAATTGCAAAATTAAAACCTTTTTAGAATATTATTAAGTACAAAGAAAACTTTATTATGCAAAAAAAAGAAATTAAAAAAAATGATAATTTCAATTGTTATTTAGCTTCTAAATACCCTATTTTGGTACTTTTCAGTGACTGTTTTCTGTATGTAAATATTAATTCTTTAACATGAAATTTGCACCAAATAAAAGTTTATCTTTTGTATAAGAGGTACTTAAGAATCTGAAAATCATAAAAGAACATTAAGAGGTGAAAATATGAGGTTAAAGTTAAGCTTTTTTTGGTTTTGGTTGTAAAAAAAATGGTAACCGATATGCGCTTCCTATTGCTACTGAAGAAGGCCTGACCGCATAGCGGGGTTCCTCTGCTCACAGAAAAGGGAAATTCCTGAAAATAAGAGGTTAAGAAAAATAAACAGAAATAAAATATGCAAGTATAAAGAAGAAACTTTTTTATGTAAATTATGAATTAAACTGGTTATAATATTAACAAATGAACATTCTTCGCCATATAGTTAATCACAATAATTTCATGCTATTAGTATAACTGTTTAATAATAATTGAAACTGTCAAAAATTATTATTGTTTCTAATAATTATTAATGTTAACGAATTTTTTAATATAATAAAGAAAAATAAATTATTAAAGTAAATTTAAATAAAAACTTTAAAAATATTAAAGAAAAACAAAATTACAAATTAATAGTAATAATTTATTATTATGAACGACAATAATCTAATATAAAAAGTTGAATTTTACTAAAAAATCACATAGGGAATACAATAAATATCTAGATTTGCAAGGTTTTTAAACTATTTAAACTGCATTCATTTTCTACTTTAATTACATTTTTTTAAGTATATCGAGTAGATTATTCTTTAAATCTCAAATGGTCAAAAACTAATAGCACTATTTTAAAAGCACTAAACTAATTAGTAGATTTCTGTTTACTACGAATTTCAATCATTTTGTAATAGTAGTTAATAATTTCTTACTAATTAGGATCCCGTGTAGAAAAGTTCGGTGGGTGCCAGTTGGGCCCCATATGGGTTTCCCAGATTTAAGGTGGGCTAAGTTGGGTCATCCCACTGGGAAATTAGTGGGCTTGTAATGGTCAACCCGGTTAGTGCCAATTAACTAAAAAAGATCGTATAAATGTAAGATCGTTAAAAAATATTCATTAGAACTTTTTACGATATTTTCCACCAAAATTTTCTTTAATGACATAAAAATTAGTTAATAACAATTGTTGCATGTATTTTTTAATTTGTTTAAACAATTTAATATTGTTTATTTGAAACTTTTCATCTAATAGAGCTAGAAAGTTGTAACTTTTTTCCAATTATGCAACTATATATGTTAAGGAAAGCCTAATATTAGACAAAAAATAAAATATAAAATCAAAAAAATTGTTTAAACAAATTAATATTGTTTATTTGCAACTTTTCATCTAATAGAGCTAGTGTCACGTCGGAAAGACAATAACTTTATATTTTTATTTAAATTTTAATATTTATTTAAGCCTACGAAATTAATCGCAATAGCTCGGGAAATCGTTCTGTTCGGGTAATTCTAGTGTTTTTTTTTGGAATTATAACATTTATATTTTCTCAATTTTCTAATCAAGGGTTTTTCCAAAACTCAAAAATAAAAAAAGGTGGGGCCACTCTCTATAATAATAGGGGAACCCTGCAATAAAAAAAAGTACTCTACCAAATAACAATACTAAAGGACCAACTCCAGCCATCCAGAACCTAATCGGTACCGGAGTTGGGAAGCTAAACCTGAAAAAGTCAAAAATTAATTTGGAAAGGAAAGAAGTGAAAGTAGAAAGAGTTTAAATTTATTTTGATTTCAACTTTATTCAACTTACTTTGTTTGGTCGTATGTGACACTTATGATGTATAAAAGAGAATCCAGATCCTTGGAAAATGGCACAGGCATCCAAGAATTCAAGGAGAAAATTTTCGTACAGTTAAAAATTACTGATAAACTCAATTAAATAGATATTTCAACGTCAAATGCTTTTCTAACAAAAATAATCCTTGTTGCGATTTTCTCATTCCGAAGTTAAAAATCTTTAAATAGTTTTTTTTAATGTATACTTTTTTCTTATTGTTTTGAGTTAATTGAGTATTAAAAAGAAAAATGATTTGATTTTGACTTCCGACTCTCCATTCTTGATGAGAGTTTTCTGACACTCCATTCTCGATGGAAGTTTTTCGGAGAGTGTTTTAACTTTTCGTGGATTTCCTTCCCTTAGCTTCTGAGAGAAGAAAAAGTGGGAAGATAAAAAGGGAGAAGCTGGTGGAGACTTAGAAAACACCAATGAAAAAGGCCTTAAACGCGTCAGGGTGTAGGCGTGCTTTTAGGGTAGAGAGAGAGAAAACCGATAATGAGGGGTGGCTATTGGGACTTGCATGCTTGCGTAGGAGTAGAGAATGCATTAGAAAAGCTAAGAAGTCAACCATTTTCCTAATTTTGATTTGGTCGTAAAATGTGTCTCAAAAGTGAGTGGGTGGAGGAAATCCGCCCTAAAGCACAGTAGTTCTTGTTGATGCTGCCCTCTGTACCACTTCCAAGGATCCCAGTTACAAATACTTCAAGAATGATTTCTTACATAATTTGAAATGTAAAACTGCATGTTAACAATAAATAATGTTGAAAATATAAGTAATACAATTCTTAAATTCAAATTTGTTTATAATATTAGTATTTTAACAATTTCTGATGAATATAGGTTTGATTTTGCCAAAATATTAATTATTTTTCATTATTTTAAAAGAAAAATATTAATGTATATTGAATAATGCAATATTTAATTTTCCTAGATTTTCCATTTCTAGGTTATGTTTCTCATAGAGTGAATGTCGAGTACTCGTTTTAGTTCTTTCGATTTAACTGAATTCAAACGAGAACTATCAAATTTTATATGTACATTCAATAAATTTTATGTCTTCATGTTTTTCAATTTTTAGGTTATGTTATAATAACTTTTAATTAATGAATAATTAATTTGACAAACATATTCAGTATAATATTCAACGTACAATCATTCAATAAAGAATAAATTTCAACTAAATCCATTGATACTGAAATGTTATTATTTAATTTATTTTTCATAATTTCTGAATTTTAAGGTTATGTTTGAGTGAAAATTTCATTATTGATTGATTGACGTATTTGTTTAACTTTAAAATTGAAGTTGGACTTATTCTGTTAATTTTGAGAATGTTTTTAATTACGTTTTTGTTATTTTCTTAATTTTTACATTTTTGAGGTTATGTTACCTCGAGATACATTTATTTTATAAAAGTTGATTAACAATTCTTATATGAATTCAAATTTAGTACTATTAATCTTAGAATTGATCTTAATCAATTGACATAACCCTTTTCTTTTGTTTTTCGCGTATTTTTAGTACATAACCTTAAATCTTTAAAAGTCTAATTGAAAATATTAAGTAGTTATAATTTACATCATTTAGCTAATTAATTTAAAGCGATTTATAATTATTTTTAATTATTATTATTTTTAAATGCTATTGTGCTCACACACACACACACACACACACATGCGCGCGCACGCGAGCGCGTATGCACATACACACACAAATATATTTCAGGGTAAAAGAGTTGATAAAAAGGGTTGTAAGAAATTTTTATGCATTTTAAGTATTCAATTAGAATATTCTGTAAATATTATTTTTTTGTTAAAATTGTAACTATTTTTTACTTATACATGTGGTCATTTCGACGGATGTCTGTTTTATACATTATCATATTTTTCTTGGAATTTTTACTTTACTTGAACATTCGAAGCAATAAATTAGGTTATCTGGTCTAGCATAGAGATTTGAAAGAAACAGACTTTTTAGGGAAACAGGGATAGTGTGACGAATTTACAGTGTGGGCCTGCACTCAAGGACGGAAGTGAACACTTGTCCAAAGTGAGGGTCAGCATCGTCCATAGCAGAGTTTGCTCAGCGCGACCCCGAATTTTAGAGTTTTTAGGGACTCGTTTAGAAAATCGAGTCGTTGGCAAGACATGTGTTAACGATAATGTCTTGTTTTTTTTAAATGTAACCGAACTCTGGGAAAACTCGAAAGAAGATGCTGTTCCTCCCTTTTCAAGAAAAAGTCAAATTTATGTTCTTCGTTTGAAACGAAGAAATGAAGATTTTTTAAAAGATGAAAAAAAAACGGAGTGACTCACGACGTTACACCCCCACTGTAAAATGGTTGCTAGAAAGTTAAGAATGAATAGCTAACATAACTCTGAGTCGTCATAAGATTTACAATTTTGAATGTGCTCTAAAATAACATACAACTTCCTATAATTGCTCTCAAATTCCAAATTGAAACAATGACTGAAAGTACAAGTTTGAAGTTTCTACTTTTCAAATGTAGCCTGTTTAACTAAGACTGGAGTGTTGTGGTTGAAGACTGGTTGCTTCAGTAGGTAATCTTGTAGAAGGTTTAGCTGCCTCTGATGTCTCAATTTTTATGAAGCTTAACATTAGCTTTGGTTGATTTCTTCCTTTATAGATGCAGTATTAGGTTCTTGAGAGATCTTCAAATGGGTCCCAAAAGATGAAACAATTTTATATAGACTGAATGATATACGTAGGCTTGTTTACTGATTCTGATTGTCGCTTTAAACAGATGGACATTTTCTGAACCATGCCATGATACCGACTCTGGAAGTGCAGAAGGTAATAAAACAGGTTCACCAATTCGTCCTAAGTAGAACTGAAGATCTTCTTCAATACATCCTCATTGAATAAGTTAATTATGTTGCTAATGTATCTAGGTAAACTATTAGTTGTTGTATCTAGCAAAGTTATTAGATACTGGTGATCTTCCTACTGGATAGATGATTTGTTGCCGAGGTTTGTTGAACTCTGCTTGGCTACTGGTGCTATTTGCTGCTTGTTCTGTCAGATTGGCATATGACAACTAGATTTGTCATATAGTAAACAAATTTTTGTTCATCTATGGTAACCTTGTGGTGAAAGAAAATATTTAATTTCCTGTCCGCCATGAAGTAGGTTGCTTGTAGCAAAGTTGGTTGCAAGTTAATTGTATCCTTATATTCTTGACTAAGTGTAAGGAAGAATGTGTGTTGTTTATATGATTTGAAGTTCAGCTAACGAAGAAATTCCATGCTCAATCATTACTTCAACAGGGTTACATTTTAGTTGGTGTACTACTTCTAGTTAGACCTTCAAAATTCATTTGGTATTTGAGTAGCTATTGCTAAGAAATTTTCAACAAGTAGCTTTCTAAGTTAAATTTTCTGAGTTATGATATTTTTATACAATCCATATTATCGGAGGTCTAATATTAAAATTTAAACATTAGTGTGCTATGATGCCAAAGTTTTTAATACAACATTTTATTGATTAATCGTAAGCATTTTCTTCTATAAAAAAAAATCTGAAAGACAATTAATCTAGGATGTTCTATCTTATTCGTAATTGCATAAAAAATTCCTTTTTCTATTTATCAAGGCGAAGGTTATATTGTGACTATAGAAAGTAAACATTTTGATTATGTTATGATCTAAAACTTTATTTGCAAATATTTTAAAATAGTCTATCGCACAGTGAATTTCAAAAGATATAACCTTCCTCCAGAATGATACATAATTTATCATAAAGAGGACAAATGGTTTCGGAACATAAGGAACATAGTTTTTTTTTTAAATCTAGTTTGTCTAGAACCAATTATTCTGTGAAGGTGATTGCAATTTTACTGTTGATTATCGCGTTATTTAAAAACTAAAGAATCGACCCAACTTACGTTCTTGCATTTGTTCTCTTTTGATTTTCCTACTAGGTAGAATAATAATGGTTTTTTTTTCTTTCTTTTTTGACGATGTATATAAAATGATTAACATTAATGTTTATATTTTTTTATTTAACATTAAACTTCGCCTAAACTATTACCAAATTTTAACAAATATTCATTTTTGACATGTATTCAAAGTGATATAAAAGAAAACCTTCTGCAAATATTAATAGTTCGATGAATTTCAAATTTACTTTATTTTATCACATAATATCGGAGTATTCGTTGATCTAAAGCAATTGAGTGTTTTTAGTAGTTCTATTTACCTGTGTGTAAAGAATGTTACATTTCCCTAACTTAAAGAGGGATAATATTATTACCATGATTTACCTGAAGTTGCAATCATAATCTATGAAACTTTTGTGTCTATTTAGTATAAAAAATGGTTATTGATTGGGTGACTTGAGAATATTCTGTAACAGATAACTTCAATTAAAGTAAAATGTTTGATAATGTGGAAATTATTATTATTTTTTTTTTAGAAGAGAAATAGATTGATAGATACATAATAAAAAGAGAAATAGTGGATAGTAAGAAAGAAAGAGAAAGAAAGTTTGATGTTAATCCACAAACGATTGTTATCGATTTCGTTTGTTCACTATAATATCAATTATCTGTAGTATATTCGATATACTGAATAGTTTTCTGTTTATAATTTATTAATAATTACACTTTTTTAATACGAGAATAATCTTTATTTTCGGTAAAAATTTTAAGATAAGTAGAATTAATGATAAGGAAAAAAGAGTTTGAATGCAATTTCTTCGTTACGTAACAATCGGTAACTAGTGTAGTATTACGTATTTAAAGTATTTGTTTGTTTGTTTTTTTGTTGTTGTTGATATATTTATTATTATAATTATCATTATTATTCTTATTGTTATTATTTACTTATTATTCATTACTTATTAATTAATTATTTGAATTAGGACTGAAAAAAGAAGTTTCTCTTTTTTTTATATTTAAAATGCTATATCTTATTATTATTATTATTATTATTATTACTATTAATATCAGCTTATTTACTTGTATTGTACTATTATTAAGGCTTATTTTGGCATTATATCTTTTCAGAACTTGTAAAATTCAGTAGTAGTTAGTGAATCTTTACGAACATTTTGGTTTCAGGGTTTTTGAATTAGAAAACATGACTATTATTCCAAAAGTAGATAATCATTTAAAGAAAACTTATAAAACCTTTAATCTGAAATTTATTCAAGCAAAGGAATAAAAATAGATACAAAAGAATTGTCTATGCAAAATTTACCTCGTAGGATAAAGGAAACGAACCTTAATTTATGAATAAACAAGATAAACACATTTTAGGTTTTCGGTACATCTCAATAAGAGATGATATTTTACAAAACTGATATTTAGCTCTTCTCTTTAGTTGTCAAAAGAAATTTTAATGAGTTATTTCAGAACAAAAATTTTATCTCAAAACTGCGCATTTTTTGAAAGAAAAAGAATATTCCTTAGAAAACATCTCATTTTTACACACCCTTCATTTGGTGTTCTATGAACTAAGGTTAATCAGTCAATAGATTACCCAATACTCGCCCAAACATGCCTACACAAGTTTTATTTCACAAATGCGCCGAGCTTCTACGGGCTCGTAAATAGAAAATCTTTCATTTAATACGTTATTTATCCATTACGAAACATCTCAAATTAGTTGATTCACTTAAATTTTATTTCCAAAATTATTTTTTCTTTAATCAGGAGTTATAAAACAGTTTTAATTATTCTTTAATTTTTCAAAAGGGAAGATATAGAGTTTGCTTACTTCCAAATTTTAAATTATTTTTATCATGAATAACATTGTTAATATTTAGGCGAATAGTAAAAAACATTTATGATTTTTAATGTTATTATTATAGTCAAATAATGCCCCAGTAATGGTAGCAGTAAGTTGACATACAAGACGAACTAATATAATAACTTAGGAATACGTTCATCATTGGCCCAACGTTGGCTGTTTACCAAACAGGTATTGGTCCAAATAATAGCTTACGTGTAGATTAAAACCATTTATTTATTTTATTTTATTTATTTATTTATTTAGTAGGATATAAAATTAACTAAAGTTTACTTGAGTAAGTGTTAGTTTTTTTTTATTATTAATGTTAATAACTTTTTTTTTGTAATATTTTTTCTTATACATTTTTTTATTTAAATTTAAGATTTTAACTTGCTTAAGTATGTAATTAAATCTAAATCTTTATTTCTAGCTATTTTAATTATTTATTTTATTGGTATTAATTTGCTATTTATTAACTAATATTCTTAGGGGGCTAATTAATAAAATTTATTTAATTATGATTAATTTTACTTATAAATAATTATTGACCTATTAAAAAGTATGTGTTCTGATATACCTAAATTCTTTTATGTCTTTATTTATTTATTTGCTATTAAGTAATAAAGTAAATTCTTAAATTGTAGGTAATTATGAATTATTTTAATTGTGTTCTTTTCATTAACTAAAAGTATTCTTTCACAAAAGAATAAAATTCTTATTTTCACAATGTCGACGGTCACTGCCGAATTCTCTCGGTATATGTCAGTACCAATGTAAGATTTCATACAAATTTCAAATCAGATTTTTCTTCATTTAAAATTTTCTTTTTTTTTTAAATAAAAAATTTATTTTTAGGTTATATAAAAGCAATTCAATTATGTTTGATAAAATCTTGGTTTTTATTAGAAACGATTTCCTTTGTTTTTAAGAATTCAAAAAAACAATTTTTCATATTAAAAATAATGCGTAAAAAGCAATTCGCCAAAATAGCGCGAAAATTTCAAATTTTCAAATTTATACATTGTGATAAATGCACCTAACAAAATTTTTAATTGCAATAATTCAATTCTAATGTTTCGAATTACGATTTAATTCTATTTTTTGTAAATTCATTAACATCATTTTATTTAAACTCAATTTAACTTTTTTTCGAAATATAGGTAATCAATAATTTAAAATATTTTAAATTAAAATTAAAATTTAGCTTTGAGAAAAGAAAGAAAAGTAAATGATGCTTTTCTTATTCAATAGAAAAACTCATATTTTCAAATATTCGATTTTTCAGGAATTCAAATTTCAAAATAAAATTTCACAGAAAGTCAGATTTCAAAAAAAATTTTAAACAATTAAAATTTAAATCTTTTTAAATTCAGGATTTTAAAAATTCGTAGAACATTCAAACTAAAAAAATTTTTTCGACTCAAAATTTTCAAAAATTAGTATTCTAAATTCAGATTCTCCAAAGTAACCAAATTTTTATTCTCTAAACTATTCAAAAATTTATTATTCACTATAACTAAAGCTTTTGTTCTCCAAACTATCTTAATTCGTATTATCTAAACTAATCAAATTTGTATAAGATTTATTAATTAAATTCTCTCAACTGCCCGCATTCGTAGCTTTTAAACTACCTAAATTAGTATTCTCCTAAGTATTCAAAATCGTTAAAATTAAGAATTTAGTATTCTCCTATCTACCCAAATTAGTATTCTTCCATCTACCTAGTTTCGTATTCTTTAAACTACTAACAATTTATAACCATTTGCATTAGTATTTGTACTCCTATCTGCCCGCATTTGTACTCCTCACTCTACACGAATTTGTACTCCTTTCTCTACCTGAATTTGTATTCTACACTTTACCCGAATTTGTATTCTATCTCTACACGAATTTTTAGTCCACATTCTACCCGAATTTGTATTGTTTAACTACCTGATTTCGTATTCTTCAATCTACCCGATTTCGTATTCTTCAAACTTCCCGATATCGTAAAAGATTTAGAAATTATTATTCTTTTAACTACCCGAATTAGTATTCTTCTAAGTACCTCAATTAGTATTCTTCAAACTTCCCGATTTCGTATTCTTCAAACTTCCCGATTTCGTATTCTTCAAACTTCTAAAAATTTATTACCATTTGCATTAGCATTTGTACTCCACACTTTCTACGAATTTGTACTCCCGACTTTACAAGAATTTGTACTCCTATCTGCCCGCATTTGTACTCCTCACTCTACCCGAATTTGTACTCCACTATCTTAACATGAATTTGAACTCCACATTCTACCCGAATTTGTACTCCACTATCTACCTGAATTTGTACTCCCTACTCTTCCCGTATTTGTACTCCAATATCTACCCGAATTTGTACTCCCCAAACTTTACACGAATTTATACTCCACACTCTACCCGAATTTGTACTCCACTATCAGCCCGCATTTGTACTCCTCACTCTACCCGAATTTGTACTCCATTATCTACCCGAATTTGTACTCCACTATCTGCCCGCATTTGTACTCCTCACTCTACCCGAATTTGTACTCCATTATCTACCCGAATTTGTAGTCCACATTATACCCGAATTTGTATTCTTTACTCTACCCGAATTTGTACTCCCTACTCTTCCCATATTTGTATTTTTTTAGACTACCCAAATTAGTAAAAGATTTATAAATTGATCTCAGGATTTCATTTTATCTCTGGATTTAAAAATTTGTTTCATTTCACAATAGATCTCAGAGTTTCACTTTACCTCTGGATTCACAATTTGTTTAGTTTTACACAGGATCTCAGAGCTTTTTTTTTTAGTCTCTGGATGTAAGAATTTGTTTACATATCATATTTTTTAGACTACCAAAATTCGTAAAGATTTGTAGATTTGTCTCAGGTTTCCATTTTATCCCTGAATTTAAAAATTTGTTTAACTTGACATAAGATCTCAGAGCTTCTTTTTTTTGTCTCTGGATTTAAAAATTTTTTTTTTACATATTATTGATCTCAGGGTTTCATTTTACCTCTGGATTCAAAACTTGTTTATTTACATGGTTTTTGTTTTCCATGTTTTATTTATAATTAATTTATTGCTCGTTCATTTATGAACTGATTCATTAATTTACTTATTTAATTTATTATTTGGTTTATTAACTAATTCATTGTTTTATTTATAAATCTATTTTCTTAACATTAATTTGTTTATTTATTCCTTGTCTTATTAGCTCATTTAATTTTGATTGTTTAAGAATCTTAATTAATTAAATTTTTGTTTGTTTGATTATTTATTTATTCTTCAATTTATTATTTAAACGTTCTATTTAATTATTTTTTTCACTCATGTATTTTATTAGTCACATTTATTTATACTTTCAATTGTTTGTTATTAATTTGTTTGACCTTTAAATTTTCTTAAACTTAGTTTATTTATTGTCTTCTTTATTTATTTGTTTATATTTTCTTCGTTTATTTATTCGTGTTATAATAACAACTTATATTTTTACTATTGTTTTAGCATTTTATTTAAACAATCATTTTTATTCAACCAATTGATTAATTAATTGTTTATAATTTTATTTATTCACAAATTTTATAATTGTTTTATTTTTTTCTTAAATTTTTATTTATTGTCTAATTGTTTGTTGATGTTTATGTTTATTTATGGAGTTTTAAAATGGATATTTTTTATTTAAGAATATTCCTATTAACCAGATTTCTTTATTCAAAAGAGTTATTTATATTATAATATTAGAATAACTAACTAAATGGTTTTTTTGTCTTTCTGTTTAATTTACGTATTACACGTAGTTACGTACATAACTGTCTGCCCCTAGTTATATTCTATTTATTAGAATTATTTTAACTTCATCGTATTTCAAGTTACAATTACTCTTATTATTTCAAACTAATTGATAATTATTTATTTGTTTACTTGTTAGTTTACTTTTTATTAATTCAAAATTAGTATTGTTTGACTTTCGATTTGTTTGACTTACCAAGATGGCGTACCCAAGGTTAACCAATAAAAAAATCAATAATTCTAGTAACTTTTCTAGTGAATTCTAGTTAATCTGTTTATTTATTAACTTTAATTTAATATTTATTTATTTTTCCGTCTTATACTTTTGAATTTGTATAAAAATCACTTTATATTCCATTTATTCAAAATAGCGGGTATACATTCAAATTCAAATTTAGCACAAATAATACCAATAGAAACAGCCAATCAGAGCGCGGTCCTACCCCTTTTACCTTTAGATATAAAAATTGGTAATTTGTAATATTACCAAAATCCAACGATAGGTGCGTGGCAAGCTCCCGCCAAGTTCGAAAGTTTTTCTGATGTATTATTATTCTTTAAATTTAGAATAGTGTTAAATTAAAAAAAGAAAGCTCGCTTTAAATTAATTTTATTCTTTCAATATTAATTTTGCAATATTTATTAAATTTCGTTTTATTGTGTTTTTTTTTATTTGTTTCTATTTCCTCTCGATTAATAATCAATTATTCGAATTATTTATTATTATTTATTAAGGCGTGAATTTTTTTATATTATTAATTTATCGTTTATTTATTTACGTCCACTTTATCTCTATTTTGTTTGCCTTTATATATTTTATATTTGATTTTTAAGTAATTGTTTATTTAAACAATCTCTATTATTTATTGTTTTTAATTTTGTTATTTATTTAATTTCCTTATTCAGTATATTTTATTTGTATCAATTATTTATATTTTTTTGAAACGTTTTCCTTTTGTTTATTATTATTTAGTATTTATTATTAAATATTATTTATTTCCATTTATTTAATTCATTAATTCTAAACTCAAATTTATTATTTATTATCCTACTTATTATTTTTCCAACTAGGTTTTATATTTTTTCGAGTTAAACGTTATTAAATCACCTTTATTCAGTGATATTTCAAAAATTTCTATTATTTACGGTTCATGCAATTTTTTCCAATGATTGCATCATCTACGTATATTTATTTCGTCATTATGGGTCTTACACTAATTTCCGTACTTAATGTCGCGAAATTCTATTGACGCCTCTGCCCCGCCTCGTCTCTGGTCAGTTACGGCCCGTCAATCAACAGATCTGGTTGTTGACTCCAGGTGTTCAATTTTTGTTTTTGGGATTTACAAGCAAATCCTTTTAGAAATGAAGATTGAATCTTTTCTATAATGTAATTTATGTTCTCAGACAATTTAATATTTTCAGACAATCGGTAAGTACTGATTAGTTTATTTCAATCTTATTCAATCTTCCATCTTTCTTCTTTTGTTATGACTTATTTACTCGTATTCTTTTGATTCTTTTGCTTTACTTTGGTTTGAGTTATTCGTTCAATTCTAACTAATTTTATTCAGGCTGGTTATTCTTATTTTAATTTATTTCCTTTTCTACATCCGTCTGTTTTATTTGTTTTTTTTCAATAATTATTTGATTTTTAATTAAATTCCAATTTCTATTTAAATCTCTATCGTTTTACTTTGTTTTTTTTTTAACTTTATTTTAACACTTTAATTTTTGTTTCGACTTTTAAACTATCCCCTTTTTAATCTCAATTTTATTTTCTTTAATTTATTTATTTTTGTTATGACTATCTTTTATTTCTATTTAAATCAGTTCTTTGCGCGTTATTAGTTTATTCGTGACCATTATTTTATTTTAATTTGTCTTACTTTCACGCTTGTTTTTTTTATTTATTTACAAATTCGTTAGTTTTTCTTAAATTCTTTTCCTTTAAATTTTATTTTATTTGTCAATTTCTCCGATTATCTTTTATTTATATTTTTTTATTTATTCAATATCTCCTCGATAACTATCTTTTCTATTTGCTTGACTTTGTTTCGTTTCCAACTTGTTTCTTTTTACTCACTTTATTATTAATTTTTCTTCACTCATTTCTTTCAATTGTTTTAATTTCAACCTTTTATTTCCTTAATTATTTTATCAAGTTAAATCTTTTACTATTTTTTATTTTTAACTTAGTTGCTTAATTAATCTTAAATAACCTTATTGGTGGGTGTCAAATTTATATTCGGTTTTATTTTCGCGTTCTTCACTTTTATGATTTATTATTTTCTTATTGTTTTTAAATTTACTCAAACCGTTTATTAGATTATTTTTCACTATGTTATTTTATTCGTTTAACTATTTAGTTTTCTTTCTTTTCAATTTCCGCACTTTTTTATTTCTTTAACTTGTATCCTTTAAATTTTCATTTAATTTATTCTTTATTTTCTTATTGCTTGTCATACATTTATTTAATTTTATCTTTTATTTTCATTCCTTTAACACTGATTTTATTTACTTTCTAGTTTCTTTATTTATTTCTTATTTCTCTTTATTTAATTCTTCTTTTTCAAAATCTTTACTTACTTGTTAAATTTTTACCTTTTATTTTTGCACATTTAATTGATTTGTTTTAATTCAAGTCAACCTTTTATTTTCCTTTACGTTTCGTCAATTTGCTTTTTATTTCTTTTACTTTTTCCTTTTTATATTACGCACTTTTACTCCTTTGTTTTATTATACTTATTTTTCTTTTAATATTTCTTATTTAAATTTTTTCTTTCTGTAACTTTACTTATTTATTTGATTTTCTCTATTTTACTTTCGCACGTTCTAATTGTTTTATTTTATTTGCTTTTATCTTTGAACCTTTCTTATTAATTTTCTCGTTCTTTATTTATTTCTTTTATTTATTCACGTATTTTATTTACCCTTAACGCGTTTTTGTTTGTTTGTTTCTCCCTCTTGACTTATATTCTTTTATTTAAATTAATATTCGTCTTTTAAATTCACACGATGTTTTATTTTTATTTAATCCACTTTTTTCCTTTTAAAACTTCTTTTATTATTTTTCTCGTTTTTTACTTATTTATTTTCTTTATTTTACTTCTCTTTATTTCATTCTTGCTTGTTTCTATTATTTTTTTTTATTTTCTTGATTATTTTACCGAATTTATTCTTTTGTTTTAATTATTTTCCTTGTCTTATTCAACTTTTTAATTCTTTTTATTTTCTTTTTAGTTTAAAATGGTTTCATTTATTTTTATACTTTCTTTTAATATTTTCTTGTTACCTTCTTTTTAGTTAAATTTACTTATTTATTTGATGCTTACTTTTTAATTTTTAAACGTTTTATTTGTTTTATTTTATCCTCTTTTGTCTTACCTTTCTTATTAAATTTTTGCCCTCTTAATTATTTTCTTTACTTACTCCTTTATTTTACTTCTGATTCTTTATTTCTTTACAGATTAATTTCTTTTATTCTTTTCAATTATTTGACCACTCTTAATTTTTTCTTCTTTGATTTTTATATTTTTTTATTTAATTATTTATTTTAACTGCGTGTATATTTATTTTTTTAATAATTTGCATGTTTTATTCAAATTTGAATTCTTTTTATTATATTCTAATTCGTCCGTTTTTTACCCTTTTTAATGTTTTATTTTCAGGATTTTTACTCATTTATTAATAAAATCTTTATTTGATTTATTACTGCTTTTCTCATTTATTTTACCTTTATACTTAATTTCCTTTTTCCCGTTATTATAAAAACTTTATTTTAGTTCCTTTTATTTATTTAATTTTCTTTTTTATTCACGACGATATTTGACATTTTTATTTATTGTTCAAAATCTCAATTTTATTTATTTCTTTTACTTTTCTTTATTCAAATTTTTTATTTTTACCACATTTATTTATTTTTATTGCATTTCAAATCAACTTTTTATTTCTCTTCAATTATTTTGACATTTTTACTATTTCTCGAATCTCACAAATTTATTTTCATTTTTAACTTTCTTTTAACGTTCTTTATTCAGATTTATATTTTCGACTTTATTTATTTCTTCTCTTTTAACACCGAATTTTTATTTTCTGTACGTTTTTCCAATTTACGTTTATTTTACCTTTCACTTTATTATTTTTGTTTCCACATTTTAATTCTTTAAACGTTTCTGAAAATTTTCATTTTTTTTTCAGTTTTTCTTTAAAATTTCTTGCACATTAATTTTCTTAAATCACTTTCATTTGTTCACTTTATTTTATAAAATTTCCTTTTTCAACTTCTTATTTTTAATTTCTTTGGTTTCTTATTTATTATTATATTTTTTTTTAACAAACAAACAAAAAATTCACATTTCACATAAAAAATACCAGTTTACTGATAAGATAATTTTCACAAAAATTTTAAATACAATGATAAAAAAAAAATTTAGATATAGATATAATGTCACGTCGGAAAGACAATAACTTTATATTTTTATTTAAATTTTAATATTTATTTAAGCCTACGAAATTAATCGCAATAGCTCGGGAAATCGTTCTGTTCGGGTAATTCTAGTGTTTTTTTTTTGGAATTATAACATTTATATTTTCTCAATTTTCTAATCAAGGGTTTTTCCTAAACTCAAAAATAAAAAAAGGTGGGGCCACTCTCTATAATAATAGGGGAACCCTGCAATAAAAAAAAGTACTCTACCAAATAACAATACTAAAGGACCAACTCCAGCCATCCAGAACCTAATCGGTACCGGAGTTGGGAAGCTAAACCTGAAAAAGTCAAAAATTAATTTGGAAAGGAAAGAAGTGAAAGTAGAAAGATTTTAAATTTATTTTGATTTCAACTTTATTCAACTTACTTTGTTTGGTCGTATGTGACACTTATGATGTATAAAAGAGAATCCAGATCCTTGGAAAATGGCACAGGCATCCAAGAATTCAAGGAGAAAATTTTCGTACAGTTAAAAATTACTGATAAACTCAATTAAATAGATATTTCAACGTCAAATGCTTTTCTAACACAAATAATCCTTGTTGCGCTTTTCTCATTCCGAAGTTAAAAATCTTTAAATAGTTTTTTTTAATGTATACTTTTTTCTTATTGTTTTGAGTTAATTGAGTATTAAAAAGAAAAATGATTTGATTTTGACTTCCGACTCTCCATTCTTGATGAGAGTTTTCTGACACTCCATTCTCGATGGAAGTTTTTCGGAGAGTGTTTTAACTTTTCGTGGATTTCCTTCCCTTAGCTTCTGAGAGAAGAAAAAGTGGGAAGATAAAAAGGGAGAAGCTGGTGGAGACTTAGAAAACACCAATGAAAAAGGCCCTAAACGCGTCAGGGTGTAGGCGTGCTTTTAGGGTAGAGAGAGAGAGCGACGAAGAAGAACGGCGAAGAGAGAGAAAACCGATAATGAGAGGTGGCTATTGGGACTTGCATGCTTGCGTGGGAGTAGAGAATGCATTAGAAAAGCTAAGAAGTTAACCATTTTCCTAATTTTGATTTGGTCCTGAAATGTGTTTCAAAAGTGAGTGGGTGGAGGAAATCCGCCCTAAAGCACAGTAGTTCTTGTTGATGCTGCCCTCTGTACCACTTCCAAGGATCCCAGTTACAAATACTTCAAGAATGATTTCTTACATAATTTGAAATGTAAAACTGCATGTTAACAATAAATAATGTTGAAAATATAAGTAATACAATTCTTAAATTCAAATTTGTTTATAATATTAGTATTTTAACAATTTCTGATGAATATAGGTTTGATTTTGCCAAAATATTAATTATTTTTCATTATTTTAAAAGAAAAATATTAATGTATATTGAATAATGCAATATTTAATTTTCCTAGATTTTCCATTTCTAGGTTATGTTTCTCATAGAGTGAATGTCGAGAACTCGTTTTAGTTCTTTCGATTTAACTGAATTCAAATGAGAACTATCAAATTTTATATGTACATTCAATAAATTTTATGTCTTCATGTTTTTCAATTTTTAGGTTATGTTATAATAACTTTTAATTAATGAATAATTAATTTGACAAACATATTCAGTATAATATTCAACGTACAATCATTCAATAAAGAATAAATTTCAACTAAATCCATTGATACTGAAATGTTATTATTTAATTTATTTTTCATAATTTCTGAATTTTAAGGTTATGTTTGAGTGAAAATTTCATTATTGATTGATTGACGTATTTATTTAACCTTAAAATTGAAGTTGGACTTATTCTGTTAATTTTGAGAATGTTTTTAATTACGTTTTTGTTATTTTCTTAATTTTTACATTTTTGAGGTTATGTTACCTCGAGATACATTTATTTTATAAAAGTTGATTAACAATTCTTATATGAATTCAAATTTAGTACTATTAATCTTAGAATTGATCTTAATCAATTGACATAACCCTTTTCTTTTGTTTTTCGCGTATTTTTAGTAGATAACCTTAAATCTTTAAAAGTCTAATTGAAAATATTAAGTAGTTATAATTTACATCATTTAGCTAATTAATTTAAAGCGATTTATAATTATTTTTAATTATTATTATTTTTAAATGCTATTGTGCTCACACACACACACACACACACACATGCGCGCGCACGCGAGCGCGTATGCACATACACACACAAATATATTTCAGGGTAAAAGAGTTAATAAAAAGGGTTGTAAGAAATTTTTATGCATTTTAAGTATTCAATTAGAATATTCTGTAAATATTATTTTTTGTTAAAATTGTAACTATTTTTTACTTATACATGTGGTCATTTTGACGGATGTCTGTTTTATACATTATCATCTTTTTCTTGGAATTTTTACTTTACTTGAACATTCGAAGCAATAGATTAGGTTATCTGGTCTAGCATAGAGATTTGAAAGAAACAGACTTTTTAGGAAAACAGGGATAGTGTGACGAATTTACAGTGTGGGCCTGCACTCAAGGACGGAAGTGAACACTTGTCCAAAGTGAGGGTCAGCATCGTCCATAGCAGAGTTTGCTCAGCGCGACCCCGAATTTTAGAGTTTTTAGGGACTTGTTTAGAAAATCGAGTCGTTGGCAAGACATGTGTTAACGATAATGTCTTGTTTTTTTCAAATGTAACCGAACTCTGGGAAAACTCGAAAGAAGATGCTGTTCCTCCCTTTTCAAGAAAAAGTCAAATTTATGTTCTTCGTTTGAAACGAAGAAATGAAGATTTTTTAAAAGATGAAAAAAAAACGGAGTGACTCACGACGTTACACTAGAGTGTTGTAACTTTTTCTTAATTTTGCAACTTTTCAAGCTTATGAAAGCTTAATATTAATAAAAAACTAAAATCCACAATTATAAAAATTGTTTAAACAAATTAATATTGTCTGTTTGCAATTTTTGATCTGATTGAGCTAGAGAGTTGAAAATTTCTCTTAATTTTGCAACTTTTCAAACCTATGAAAGATTAATATTAATAATAAACGAAAATTCACAATTATAAAAATTGTTTAAACAAAATAATATTGTTTATTTGAAATTTTTCATCTAATTGAGCGAGTTGAAACTTTCTCTTAATTTTGCAACTTTTTAAGCCTATGAAAGCTTAATATTAATAATAAACGAAAATCCACAATTTTTAAAATTGTTTAAACAAATTATTATTGTTTATTTGCAACTCTTCATCTTATTGAGCTAAAGAGTTAAAATTTTCTCATAATTTTGCTACTTTTTAAGCCAATGAACGCTTAATATTAACAATAAACGAAAATCCGCAATTATAAAAATTGTTTAAACAAATTAATATTGTTTACTTGCAATTTTTCATCTAATTGAGCAAGTTGAAACTTTCTCTTAATTTTGCAACTTTTTAAGCTTATGAAAGCTTAAATATTAATAATAAACGATAATCCGTATTCCAACTTAACCCTAAACTTTTTTTTTAGCGGTACTAAATTGGCCATAAATATCTTCTTCTTTTTTTTGTGACCGGGGTGTAGCCAGTTCAAATACTCATAAAATTCCAATTTTGTCCTTTTTTTGGACCACCCTAGTGTATACAGGTATTAACATTCACCTACAGACTGTAAATTTTAATTGAATTGAAATCTTCTTTTTGGCAAATATTCAGCGATAAACGATGGACAATTTTCTACCCTAATTTTGTAATTGTTAATTTATTAAAGTTTTATAAATAAACAAATAACCTACCAAAATCTGAAGTTTTTTTAACATATTTATTTTGAATAAATTAATATCGAAAATGACTGAATAACAAATAGATTAACTTAAACTCAACTTTTCCAGGAAAAAATAATTTCAATTGCATGAATAATAATTATTATTAACAATTACTTTTAGCAAATTCTTGAAAATATTAGTTTTTTCAGAAATTTTCTTTTCTTTTCTAAAAATCTTGAAAAATTATTAATTATTAACTCTATTAGAGGATATGAAAACAAGTTTTTTATAAAAGGATTAGTATAATCAAAAACGTGATCATAGGCACAAGAATATTTTTTCGAAAAATACGAAAATTCTAAATTTTTGTTTTGGGGTCGCAAAAACTTAGGTCAGAAAATTTTTCAAAATAAATTCAGAAAGTCTTCAAACTGAGGATTTTTATTTTTGTCTTCTTGCTTTAAATTTCATGCAATTAAAATTATTTTTCACTGGAAAAGTTGAGTTGAAGGTAATCTATTGGTTATTCAGTCATTTTCGAAATTAATTTATTCAAAAATATATATGTTAAAAAAACTTCAGATTTTGGTAGGTTATTTGTTTATTTATAAAACTTTAATTAATTAATAATTACAAAATTAGGGTAGAAAATTGTCTATCGTTTATCGCTGAATATTTGCCAAAAAGAAGATTTCAATTCAATTAAAATTTACAGTCTGTAGGTGAATGTTAATACCTGTATGCACGTATGGCGCAACTGCATCTACGCGGTAAGTTACACTCAGCACAGTTGTGCGCCAAGACAAAAAATGCAATATCTCCGAAAGTTACAGGGAGTCCATCAATTTCTTTTTTTTTTAAATACTCGTGAAATCATAAGGAATCAAAAAATCGATATTAGAAAGAAAAAAAAATACACTTTTGAACAAAAAATTCATTTAAAGTTTTTTTTTAATTTTTTAATGTTAAATAAAAAAAAATGTTGGGATCACCATTTTTTTTAAATGTTGCCAAATAATAAGTAATCCCTGAAAAAATTAATAAAATCGAATAAATATTGGCAGAGTTATGACTTTTTTAAAATTTTGACAAAATTTTAAAACGCATGTAAATCCAAAAATTTTTAAAAAATTTTTAAATCGTTTTTGGAATTTTCTTTTGCATGTATATTTATGCAATTTCACCAAATTTTATCAAAATCGAGGATGTAAGGGGCAACTTTGATATTCTAGGTATGGTTTGACCCAACAGTAACTTACCCAGCACTGAAAGCTTTTGTAGTTTTTTGTAAAAACTTTTTTTTATTTGATACTAAAAATTATGTTGATGCTTAACCAATCCAGATAATAATTTTTGACTAATTTTCAGAATAAATAAAGTCATTTTCATTACTGCAGTTCAAGTGAAGTAGTCAACATTATTAAACTTGACCCCAAATTTTTGTCCTAAAAAGAGAGATAAAAGAGAAAAAGAGAGAGAAAATTAGTAGAGAAAAAAGAATGTGGGCCATGTAGGTAATTCTGGCTTGCTCCATTTGCAAGGCTTTTTCGCATCCGCTCATTTTTTATTTTTCTTTTCTCACAAGAAAAAGTTTTCATATTGACTTTTCTGAAAAATTATAATTGTAATTAAAATTCTTACTTGAGGGTAACACAGTGAAGCATATATCTCTATCCTAGTCCTTAATAACCGGGGATATTATTTCTATTTCTTATTTTATTCTGAATTTGAATTAACATTTAAAGGGACAGAGATATAATTCAAGTATGGATCTTTAAATCCATTATTATTTGCAATTGATAAAATAAAATAGCTCTTTGTAATAATTTTTAAAATAATTATGCATTAATAATTTACTTAATTCTGTTCAATTGTTATTGATTTTAAGATTATAAAAAATATAAACAAATACTTATCTCTTTCTATTATTACTAATTATAAATATTAACTTAATTTGTTACTTTCTTAAACTTGTTCTCATTCAGCTTTAAATATTTCTTAGACAAATTTAATTTTATTTACTCACTTTAATTTATTAATAAAATGCAAATAAATTACGTAAAACTTATTAGTGTATTCAATTTTTTGTTTGTGAAATCGCTTGTGAATCAAAAATTAAAATAATAAAAACAAATTATTTATCAAATTTTAAGTCTTTATCCAAATATTAAATTTTACCTACTTAAACTAAAATTCTGGGTATAAAATTCCCTAAACTAAATAAAATAGATATAAAATAAAATTCTGAGTAAAACCTTTATTAATTTACTATCCTATTCTAATGGAGGACTAAGGACATATCTCGGTTTTCCAATTTCTCGAACATTACTAAGTTATTTCTACAAATGCACCTAGACTGCAGAGTCTTAAGAAAAAGGTATTGCTTTACTTTTCCAACGCTAATCATTACTATATTCTGCCGGGTTGTATAATAATTACTCCCGTAAACAGAACTTTAATAAATTACCTTTTTAAATATTTAAATAAATTAAAATATTTAATATAACACAGGCCCACAAATAGAAGCAGAGGTGGACATGCTATGAGTTCAGTGGACCTTTATGTTTTTGAGGTCGCTGATTACGATCCCGGTGTCCACATAACTCTATCACGTCTAGTTCAAGGTCACGTCAAGTTCAAGCACCTAAATTTCAAAAAATAAAATTTTTTGACCCCAGATTCTGAAAGAGCAGGAAATTTTACGTCCGGATACGTCTTGACCGATTTTTCAATCAAACCTTTAAAGCTCATTCGAAGGTCGTTTAGAGGTCAAATATTTAATGTCATTTCTTGCATACATGGTATTTTAGCCAATGCATGATATTTAACTTTCTATAGAAAGTATAACTTTATGTTTTTGGGGTCGCTGATTACAATCCCAATGTCCATATAACTACATCACGTAAAGTTCAAGGCCACATCAAAGTCAAGCACCTTATTCTCCGCAATAGTCGACCTAAAACTGACCTTCAAATGACCTTTAAGGGTCTAATTGAAAAATCGGTCAAGGCATATTCGGACGTAAAATTTCCTGCTCTTTCAGAAACCGGGGTCAAAAAAATTTTATTTTTGAAATTTATGTGCTTGACCTTGGCGTGACCTTGAACTAGACGCGATGGACTTATGTGGACACCCGGATTGTAATCAGCGACCCCAAAAACATTAAGGACCACTGGACTCAGAACATGTCCACCTGAGTTTCTATTTGTGGTCCTGTGTAATCTTCGCTACAAATGATGGCAATACTTAAATATACTAGGTGAGAATTATGTCCATTTCATGGACATTTCGCTTCCAAGTAAGCAAAATAATTTGCTTCCTCATAGAGGAAGCAAGAAATTAATAATATATAAGTTAATTGGGGAAGTTGTTAAAAAAAAATTTTAATGCAAAAAAATGTCAAAATATGAATTATTATACGAATTCTTGACCAATTATAAAAGTTATATAGGTCAATCGATTCGTTTTGAGATAAGGAATATGATTTTTGTATTCATTAAGTTGTATTTTTAGCATAAAATTTTTTTTTGGCAAAAAACGATTTTTTTCGATGAAAAAAGGTGCTCAAAAAAATTTGGTTGGGTATTTTTAAAAATCCTTGTGTCCAAATTTAGATATTCATGAGCTTAATAAGTCATATATTTATTATATTATATTTATTATATTTATATTTTATTATATTATTTTATTATTTATTATTTTATTATTATTAAAAAAAATTATTATGATTTATTTATTATTTTTCATTATTTATTATTTTATTATTTTTAAAAATCCTTGTGTCCAAATTTAGATATTCATGAGCTTAATAAGTCATATATTTATTATATTATATTTATTATATTTATATTTTATTATATTATTTTATTATATTTATATTTATTATATTTATATTTATTTATTTGTTTAGTTGTGATTTTAAAAAATTTAATATTAAATAACAATAATAAAGAAAGAATTTTCCTAACGATTATTATTATATTTTCTTATTATTGATGAATCACTGGGTTGTACAATAATTACTTCTAGTAGATTCATAAATAAAATAGAAATTATTTTATATAAATTTGATATTTATTATAATTTACAACACCAAATAACAGAGCCCATGGCGCAAATCGTGACACCAATGGGCACAGAAAAAGTCAAAACGCAAACTTCCCTTCATTTTTTTTTTATATATTAAAAAACATTCTAAACACCACCAAATTGAATTCAACCATAAAAATTACATTTTTCAAATTATTAAAATTTACAAGTCTAAGTTTAAAGCACCATGGCATAAGTCATACGAAACACGGATCGTGAAAATAATCAAATATCAATCTCATATAAATAGCGAAAAAATGAATTATCATAAAAAAATTATTTTCTACAAGTTTCAAAATATACAAGAAACAAATCCAAAAAATCATCAAAATCTTCTATTCAATTTTTTTTTAATATTAAAAATGATAAAGAACAGGGGCGTACCCAGAAAAGTTTATTGGTGGGGGGTTTATGTGGGAGTGAGAGAGACAACAATATATTGTTATCTCTTTCTCTCTCATATAAACCGGCTTTCTAGGGGGGTGCCTAACGTGGGTAAGCCCATGATATCGAACTTAACAAAAAATTTATTTTCAACTAAAAAATTGTTTTACTCGTTTCAAATTAAACAAGAAACAAATTCAAAGGACCATGGCACAAATCGTAGCAAACATGGGTCTAGAAAAAAATCAAATTTCAATCTCCTATTCAATTTTTCAAACAGCTGAATGACACAGAACATATAAAAAAAGATTATGCCCAAAAAAAGTTATTTTTTACAAGTTTCAAAATATACAAAAACCAAATTCCAAGGACCATTGCACAAATCGTACGAAACAAGGGTAATGAAAATTGTCAAATATCAATCTCGTATTGAATTTTTTAAATAGTAAAAATTATATAGAATATATGAAAAAATTTATTTTGCAAAAAAAAAAATTATTTTTTACAATTTTTAAAATATACATGAAGCAAATTCAAAGGACAAAGGCACGAATCGTATCAAACATGGGTAGAGAAAAAAGTCAAATATCAATCTTCTATTCAATTTGTTAAATAGTAAATAGTACATTAAGCGACCCATGTTCGGCCTTTTTGTGCCCTGGACCTTTGACTTTGCTTGTTGTATATTTTGAAATGTGTAAAAAATAATTTTTTTCGACCAAATCCTTTTTTTTGCTATGTTTTATTTCATTTTTAGTATTTAAAAACTCGAATAAGAGATTGAAATTTGACTCTTTTGCAGACCCACGTTTGGTACGATTTGTGCCATGGTCCTTTGAATTTGGTTCTTGTATATGTGTCGATTCAGGGTGAAAGGGACCTTAGCTGCAGAACTGAGTTTTACGCGTACGGTTGTTTGAAGTTGAGTCTCCCTATGTTGCTGTTAGGTTATGCCTATGTTTCACCTCTAATAACACAAAAACTAATAGACATAAACAAGTTTTGATTTATGTATGTGAAAAAGCAACTCAAATTCTATCGATTCATAATAACAATCAAAAATCAAATGTTTTGAATTTCACAGGACGGGAGTTTGAACTTATGCCTGCCTATGTTATTGTTAAGTTATGTCTATGTTTTATCGCGAATAACAGAAAAACTAATAAACATAAACAAATTTTGATTACTGTATGTGAAAGAGCAACTCAAATTCTATCGATTCACAATAAAAATTAAAAATCGAATGTTTTGCATCTAAGGTCCATTTTAAAACTTGAAAAAAATAATTTTTCTGGCTAAAATGAATTTTTTGTTGTGTTATATATCATTTTTACTATTAAAAAAAACTGAATAGAGTATTTAAATTTGACTCTTTCCTCGACCCATGTTTGATACGATTTCTGCCATGACCCTTTAAATTTTGTTCTTGTATATTTTAAAACTTGTAAAAAAATTGTTTTTGGACAAAATAAATTTGTTGTTAAGTTCTATATTATTTTTACTATTTAAAAAATTGAATATGAGATTGAGATTTGACTATTTTTACGACACATGTTTCGTACGATTTGTGCCATGGTCCTTGAAGTTTGGTTTTTGTATATTTTGAAATTTGGGAATAAAATCTTTTTGTTCATAATCTTGTTTTTATATATTCTGTATTATTTTCGCTATTTAAAATTTTGAATAGGAGATTGAAATTAGATTTTTTCTAGACTCATGTTTAGTACGGTTTGCGCCATGGTGCTTTGGGCTTAGACTTGTAAATTTTAATAATTTGAAAAATGTACTTTTTAAGTTTGAATTCAGTTTTGGTGGTGTTTCGAATGTTTTTTAATCTATAAAAAATAAAGAGAAGTTTGAGTTTTGGTTTTTTTCCGTGCCCATTGTTGTCACGATTTTGTTATTTGGTGTTGTAAATTTTGGAAATTGGAAAAATTAAAATTATTAAGTGGAATTATTGTTTTGAAAAAAGACTCTGGTATTTTTTTTGTCGTTTTATAACTTTTGAAGTCTTTGACAGAGTGTATGGAAAATAAGCAATGGTTGGCTTGATATTTCCTATGGTCGGACCGTGGGTGAAATCATGGTAGCAATGGTTTCTTATTAGCAAACGATTTAGCCCATAGTTTGCTTGATTTGTCCCATTATTATTTCCCTACGCGGGGCAATTAAAGGTTATTCAGAATTTAAAAAGTTTAGAATATTGCCAGGAAGTTATTTTGTTTCAAATTGAAACGACGTTACACTTAACAATCTTCTAATGATATATTTTGTGCATCTCACCTCTAGTGAGCTTTAAAGAGAAGAGAGCAAAAACTGTCAAAATACGTACTTTTATATTAATTGCAAAATCTCCCTTTCTTCGGGGTAAACTCATTAAAATTGACCAACCCCCTTTAGGAAATATCAACTCTGATTGATCAATATACTCGTTAAGTTTTTGAATAATTTACAGGAACCTATAATTTTACTTTCATTTACATCGTTGTTTAACAAATGTCTTCAAACCTCTCTTTCGCACTTGAAAAACTTTACTTTATTTAATTAAATTATTAAATATTTCTCAATATTATACAAATATATTTAAATGTTATAAATAATAAAAATTCTCTACTTATAATTTTAAAATATCTTACTTAAAATTATTGTAATATTAACATTTTATTAATTCTTAAAATTTATAATTCTTACAATAAATTTTAATTTTATTTTTTCAACAAAAAATATATTAAACAAATCAATTATTAAATTTTACTCCTTTTTGTTCTTATAATATTTTTATTTCACAGGCACAAAAATGGCGCTTTTAAGGCCAGGCTCATTCAAATAATTTAAAAAAAATCTAAAATTTTTTCCACCTATAAATTGCTAGAAAATACTCTTAGAGTGAAGAGGGTGGTATACAAGAGGGGAGAGCGGTGCGCGCTAAGCGGTAAATTCGGCCCCTCGAGCTGCCTCAGAAGCGTCTAAAGATTACAAGACTGCAGCAAAAAATGCAAAAATTCTTGAAAATGACACCTACGACGACCAGGAAGAAGTTGTGTACGCAGCCGGATTGGATATATATGTGTAAAATCCACTTTTTTTACGTTATTTCACGAACAAAAACTTTAATTGACCTTTTCTCGAAACCACGTTTTTTGAACTGGGTGTCACTCTTATTTAGAAACTATTGCACTTATCAACATGAACCAAACGGCATTTTACTCTTCAAATGTCTCTCTATGGTGTGAACTAGAACCAAAAATATTCATCATCATTTAAAAAAGTTATAAACAATTAAAAGTGAAAAATAAGGGTTAAAAATTGAAAAGTCCGCCATTTTGTTTTTCTTTGGTGAAAATGTTTCATTCTAGTTCACACCATAGCCAATGTCATACAGAATAAGAATTGAAGAATTGAATTGTATCAACCATTTTGTTTTTTAAAACAATAATATCTTATTCGAAATCAGTGATCTCAAAAACCACTGAGTAACGAATTTTAGAATGATTTAAGCTTTTTTAAGACTTTTGACCAGGTTTTTGACGATTTGGACAATTGTGAGGCATGCTAAGTGTATCGCATTTTTTGGATTTTCTTTGAACGACAGCCCCGTGAAATTAGCTTAAATTGATTTCATTTTTTTATTGTAATTAATAGTTTTTGAGTTGCTTTTTAAGTTCAAAAATCAAAATTTGATTCCTGCAATTAGTTTTCTTGTGTGAAGCTAGAAACATATAGTCATGCTAAGCGTCTCGATTTTACTCCTTCCTCTTTGACAGTTCGTCCCTTAAAGTTTTTTTCTTCCGCGATAGGTCCCGTTTCTCGTGGAAAGTTACATATACAGTCGAACCTGGATAAGTGACATTCCAAGGGGCCGAGAATTTTTTGTCACTTATAGAGGGTTTCCACTTATAGAGGTTTTCACTTATGGAGGTCGAAGAGCGGCCTCTGTCACTTATAGAGGTTTTGTTAATCTACAAGGAATACGAAATTTAATTATTTGAATAATTTATTTAAAGAAAATTTTATCAAAAAGTAATTCGCCAATTTACATGAATATTAATTAATTGATTGAAAAAAGTCTGTCAGTTTTGTTTGTTTTTGGACTTTACTATTATTCACATGCTTCTCAAGTTCATAAATTTTGTCAAAAACGGATTTATCAATTTTCGTCGAAAATTCAAAATTTCTATGAACTGTTTTTAGAGCAGCTAAAGCTTCTTGATGTTTAGGATTGCAACCTCTTTAATAGTCAAATTTTCGTCTACTTCTTCGTCATTATCATTATCATCATTACTGTTGTTTGTGTTATTTACTACTGCCCTTTAGAAAAATTAAATACAGAAGAGATTTTCACTTATAGAGGTTCGAGAGACGTTTCTTTCACTTATAGAGGTCTAGCCGAGAAAAATGAAGGAAAGGAGGTTCGAAAGACGTTTCATTTAGTTATAGAGGTCTTGCCAAAAAAAGTGACCGGTCACTTGCAGATTACTCACTTACAGAGGTTTTTACATGGGAAATTGAAGGGACCTGGCCAAGGCCGTAGCCAGGGGGGGTGATAGGGGTGTTTGAACCCCCCCCCCCCCGAAATTTTTTGACAGCTGCTCAAGTTTTCAAAAAAAAAAAAAAAAAGGTTATCACTTTGACTGTTTGTTGACAAACCCCCCCCCCCCCCCCCCCGAAAATTTTTTCTGGCTACGGCCTTGGACCTGGCGATAGCCGGTCACTTATAGAGGTTCTTCACTTATCCAGTTTTCACTTATCCAGACTGTAATAGAAATTTGTATTGAAAATAAATCAATTACATTTTTTACCTAAATCAGAGGTTTCTGTCTTTTTTTCTCATTCTTATCCCATAAAATAAATATTTTTTTAAACTTCCTTATAAATTCACATAACATTTTATTTTTAAAAGGTTAAAGGTTAACGTTAACTTCCGTCAATTTTTTTTAATCTAAGACGTTTGCTGTATAGTTCACTATCCCATATATTGATCGTCAATGTCTTGATATTAATTCATATTAACTATTTCTCGATTTATTTGTGTGAGCCAGAAAATTTCAAAACTTCTTTTAGTGTTGAAGCAATTTTAAGAGAAATTACATTCTTTATTTGGAGTTCAGTGTCATCCAGACCCAAGCTAGAAAGTTTTTATGTTATCGCTCTGGATTGCACGAGTTAGTAGTTCCACATCGTTTTCTGTAAAAATTAATTGGAACTTATTAGGCTTCCGTTTCCGGTACTGCTAATGGTAGAACGCGTAGTATTTTTGAGATTTTTAAATTGAGTTTTATCTGGTTTCCTGACTGAAGTGTGGTGCTAAAGTGCAGGTACAGTGTGTGGGTGAGTATCCGGCATGAATGTATGAAAGGGTAAGTGAATGAGTGTTAAAAAGGTGATTGAAGTGAGTGATTGTAGTTTGAGGTTAGTTAGTAGAAGCATAGAGGAGAGAGAGATTGGGCAGGTAGGATGAATGTGACTAGAAATCCGAAGAGAGACAAGAGAGGTTAGCAGCATAGGCAGGCAGAGAGAGAGAAAAAGAAGCAGACTGAAACAGATGCAATAGAGTCGGGCGAGGAGGGCGTAGAGGTAGCGCATACAGTTGCAAAAATAAGGTAAGCAAAAATAAGCAGGTATATAAGAAAACAGACAAGAGAAGCAAGTAAGTAGGCCGAAAAAAGTAGAGAGTGCGCTTAGTCTAGGTGACAAGTCGATGATTATTCACCCTCGGTAAATAGAAGGGTTTTATGGGAAGTTTTAAAGGAGAGTGGGATAGAAGAGGGTTTAATAGAAAGGATTAAGGAATTGAATATAGAACACGATGGAAAGGGTTAAGATTGGAGAAAAGGTAGGAGAGATTTTCTAGCTAGGAAGAGGATTGAGGCAAGGATGCCCACTATGCCCCATTCTATTTTATTTGCTGATAGCGGATTTGGAGGACAAGCTGGCAAAAGGAGAGAAAGGAGGGGTGGTATTAGGAAAGGGTAGTGTATTCTTACTGGCATATGCGGATGACCTAGCACTAATAGCGGATGATGAGAGAGGAATAAGATTACTACTGAATGAATTTGAAAAGTTTGTGGAAGAGAAAGATTTGTGTGTGAGTGTAAAAAAACAAAACTGATGAGGTTTAGAAAAAGTAGGAGGATAATGGGGTACTGGTTCCAATACAACGGAAAGCATAGTAAGAATGTGATAAGGAGAGTGGAGAGATCCGGGAAAATAATTTGTCGAGTATAGAGGATAGGGGTGAGAAGGTTTAAGAATGACTGGAGGGAGAGAGTGTGGCTATTTGATGTGTTGGTATGGTTTGTGTTAAGTTATGGTGTGATCGTGTGGGGCTTAAATGAATCGAGTAGAAGTGAGAGTATGCATGAAAAGTATCATAGGTGGTGGATTGGAGTGAGCAAGTCCTGCCCGGGCTATATGTTAGAAAGGTGTGAGACAGGCCCTCCAAGCCACAATGTATTTTGTCTACACGGTCTGTTTCACAGACCTGTCTATCGCAGCGCTAGTGTCGCTACGTAGGTGAATGGCAGAATGTTTGTGTCTGTTAACGCACACAAGCATTCTGCCATTCACCTACGTAGCGATACTAGCGCTGCGATAGACAGGTCTGTGAAACAGAGCGTGTAGACAAAATACATTGTGGCTTGGAGGGCCTGGTGTGAAAGAGAAGTAGAAAAAGATGAAGTGAAAAAGAAGAATGCGGGTGAAATAATAGGTTGGTTTTTGTTTGAGAATGGTCCGGGTGAAAGGTGGATGAAGAGCTAGGAATTAAGAAGGACTGTAGCCAGCAAATGTTAAGAAATAAGGAATTTAAATAAACGACATTAGTTGTTTAAGTAGTTAATAATTGATTAAGACAAAATGGGCAAAAGAGAACTGGAAACGGAAGCCCAAGTACTTCGCGGATGTAGTTGTTTAGTGTATAAGTTTATTTCTCAGTTTGTAGAGTTTAAGCGAGAAAAAAAAGAGAGAGGGAGAGGGAGAGAGGGACTGCGTAGAATAAGAATAAGTTATAATAGATGTAAGGAAATGGTTGTTAAGGAAATTATGCAAGATGATGGTTCCTCGAACCCCGCGGCATGTGCGGGGTGGGAGTATAATAAAAAAAAGTGAAACTTATTAAGTTTTTACTTGCAAATCGAAAATTACAAACAGGTATAATGTTGCCCTATTAATTTATTTGGCCCGTTGAAACCATTTATTATTAATATTATATTATGCATCAAGGTTGTTTGTAAAACGAGCCGTAGCACGAGCGCTCCATTAGCCGCGCAAGTTGCTGTCGCAACTTGTGACTGACAGGCAAATACAGTAAGGTCGCGGTAAGTGTCCACTCGTCGGGACCAGCGATTTCAGTAACTGTCCATTTTTTAAGCCACGCCCCAGAATCTTTTCGGGGATTAAAGCAGGAGCGTAATCTTCGTTCGAGCAGGTGGGTTTTGAAATTGTTCAAAAGCCTCGTGCCGCAGCGATATAGACAGCACTGACGGTAATAGTAGAGGGAGGGACACTTTCTGAAACATGCACCGGGACACTTGCTGAAATGGACAGTTACTGAAACGGACACTTACCGCGACCTTACTGTACTGATGTCGCCCAAGTTGAGCTAACTTAAGCAGTTTTCGCTTAAGACCTCGGTTCTGATAGCCTTTTTTTTTCAGTGTACATATTAAATGTAATTTTCATATTGTTTAAAATAAATGTATTTTGCTCTTTGATGTTTTTATGAACTATAAAAATTAACTTTGTTCTTATTTACTTACTGAAAAAAGTTAATGATAATAATAAGAAAGTTTAATAAAAAATAAATATATTAACAAAATATTTTTATTTGTGGCAGGGCTTCTAGCGGCCGCGGACAAGAATCTCCTTTAAGGCCTGACGTGCAGCTTGATAAGTCTCGTCCAATACCATCACCAAGGTAACAACTTATTTAAAAGAAGACTTTTTATAATAAGATCAGAACTTATTTCTTTTCATTAAAGATGAGTGGCATTATTTTATTTAAGTAGAGTTTCTTTCAATAACATGAAATATTGTTATCGGATATCAATACAAGATTTATGGGTTTATGTATTCGAAATTTTAGGATTATAAGTATCTTTGTTTTAAATATTGAATACATTTTTGGTATTATTCTGTTATTCAATGAGATTTCAATATAGATTTATTAATATTTTAAACATATTTATTTATATATTGTAACCGTTATCTCTCTAACACACGCAACTCGAGTGAAGCGACAATGCGTGTGAGAGAGAAAGGTTATGTGAAAATACTGACTTACCACAATGGCGACTTGACGGTCCCGCCTCGCAAGCCTTATGCTTTCAACTTGCGAGAATCCCGCGAAGCCCGTTTGAATTTATATTTGCGCCAGGTGGAAACTTCCACCCGGGCTCTTTCGAGATTGAGATCCTCTGGCCTGAGTATCGGCCGGCTAGCTCCTACCTCACGGCATATATCTTCTGGCGTACGAGAAAGAGAGAAAGAGACAAACAAACACAATTGTGAATCGCTAAACACTCACGCGTTACTACGGGTAAAACACAATACAACAATCTCGAGTTAACTAAACATGACTTTAATTGAATTATTGAATTTAGAAAAAAGCACGATTACAAAATAATAAACTTTAACACTAGCACTTTGGCTCAGCACAGCCGCGACAGCGCACAACGATGTTCTTCGTGCGCTTGTCGGTTGGTGTCTCTGGTTTTCTGTTCCTGCCCGTCCGCTGCTGACCACTGGCGGAAACTTTCGGCCTTTCGGGACTGTCTTCTCGCGTCGCCTGATTGGCCAGATGTCAACAAGGTTCGATCAGCTGGCCAACGATCACGACATCGATCGTCCGTATCCTCTACGTCGTTCTCGTCGTCCAGTGTGTGAATGCTGTGTTGTGTTTGTGCAAAGCGGCTCGCGGACTGTGCTTCACGCCGGTAATTTACAAGTACTAATAAAAGTAGCTATCAGTTAGACATCGCGAGTTCAAGATGTTTGGCTAAAAACCTCTAATAGGTTTTTGCTTGCACAGAACCTTTATAGCGAGACAGATGCATCCGTAGCCTAAAACCATCCCCCTCAGCGGATAATTTATTTGACGTAGACAGTTGAAATCTATGAGGCTAAAATTTGGTACATTTATGTATTTTTACCTACACATTTTGAAAAATAACTATTTTTAAATTGGAATTGATTATTATAAAATTAAATTTATGTTTTTAAACCTCATAAGCTTCACTTCCAATTCCGAATTAATCAAATATTTCATAATTTTCATATAAAAATACACAAGTATACCAATTTTTAGCCCTCCAGCTCAAATAATGGAATAAATAATAAAATAAAGAAAAGAACTTCTTTGAATATTTGCGGTTTCTCCTTGACAACGCTATGGCCATCAATGGAGATCATGTTCTTTATTTTCCGTGTAATCTACACATGAAAATTCACCAGTATACAATTATACTATACGAATTTCTTTCTTGCCTAACTCCGTTGCCCGCGACTCCCAGATAATTGCGCCTTTGCGATTTTTCCATTTTGATATTGCTGATGTGCTATTTTTAAGCCCGCACATAAAGCAAAACGCCTCGTTCCTACACTATGCAAGAGTAGGGACAGACTTACCGCACTTAAAGCATGCTGTGGATCTTTTCCCTCCTACACTCGTTCCTTTTATGGCCATAATCTAAGCACCTATGGCACCTGGTGACCATTATTCGCTTCGTGATTGGGCAGCTAAAGAAACCAACTTTTACACTTTTAACGTGCTCTAATCTTCCTGCCTCATCGTGGTTTGCGACCACTATGGCCAGCTTCACGACCCTCCGGTTAGGTCTCAAGACCTTCATCTGTCTTTTCTCCGCGGAAGTACCCAAGATATTCCCCAGGGCCGCTTCCACCTCCTCCTTCATCGTTATACCGTCAAGATTACTGATTTTCAGAGTCACCCTTTGGTTCTACGCCGCCCTAACGGTCCCAATCCTGCTACAAACTTCGAGATCTTGGCCGAAAACGCTCTCCCATCTGAACCCCTTCTCAGTTCCAGGAGGATGTTCCTCTCTTTTGTCGGCCTCGCACCGACCACCTTCGTCTGGCAAGAGCCAAGATCTACTTCCCTTCTGAGTTTTCTCAGGACAGAAGCGTATGTGTGTCCTTGACAAACTCGGACCAAGACAGTCGGATTTTTGGCTTTCCCAGTTTCGACAGCGATTCTCGGTATCATCTTCCTAACCTGTTCGGTTTCATTTCTTCAAGACGTCCTTTGGACATAAAAGCCGACATAGGGACGTCTTTTGGACATGTGTGCCCACTGGGTTACGTCTCTTGCATTCCAGGACAAGGCTTTTCATCGCCTTAGCCTGGACGCCATCCCTGATCTTCTTTCTATTATCCCTTGCCTTCTCTGTGCTATAAAAGTTTTTGTAACAGCGGTTATCTGCCGCCTACGCCTCCTCGTGTTTTTGTCTTAATTCGGAGAAATCAATCGCTGCATCGCTTCAGACCCGATTGGATATCCTCTGCGACATTTCTTTGGTACTTTACCCGTTCCAGCATCTGGTCCCACTCTTTCTGCAGTTTTAAGAAGATCTCCTTTTCTTCCTGGCGCAACTTAAGGCACTCGGCTCTTTTTTCTTCGCAATAATCGAGGTCAGCAGCAGTGGCATGGCTAAAAGCACTGCAACAGCAATTGGCGCTAGCGGAACTTCCACGACGCAACCTACTGTGACCTTTCACCGTTAAAAACGATGGATTGGTCCCTACTGATCCCAGTCCTGCGGCACTCGTCGCCAGCGGTGACATCCCGCTACACCCTGGGCGCCTATCGTCGTCTAAGTTTATATCGTTAGCATCCATAGGAATCCCACTAGCCTTGAAGAAAACACGGTCGATCCACACAGAGCTCTGATATGTAAAGAAGGCATTAAATCGCTAGGAGGGCATCCAGTATTCTAGGATCACCGATTGAGTCACCTCCGAGCGTGTCACTGACGACGACAGTGCGTCCGCCACCCAAGCCCCCGGCATCAGCAACCGACGCCCAATTGAAGAGCACGTAGGTTGGGTGACGTTCGCAACATCCCCGGCAGCTTCACGGTGGATTTGGTAACCCTTGTGCCATTCAGCCATGGGCACAGTGTTAGATTCTTAGATTGGGTCAGTGTCATTGGTCATACAGGACAGACAACCGGCCCATTGGCCTCCAACCCTACATCGAGACTACTCGAATCCAACTTGGGATACCAAGCAGGCAGGAGTGTCCTATTCTTCCCAGAATCTCAAGTCGTACACATCTGACAAGGATGGTTAGCCCTTATTCTGAAATCCGAATTAACATCATCCTCAGAGGTAGCTAGTGCACCAAGTACAAGAACGGGGAGTACCTGAACTAACTGGGTCCTATTCGTTTCCCGGTGCCCAAAGTCGCCAGACAACGGGAGTCGATGAGTTCTGGGAAAAGCCGGAGAGCTAGTCTAGTGATGGCGACCAAAGGATAAGCGCCTGGCCGGTTCAAAGCCCCCCCACCATGACAAGATGACTCCACGAGGGGGAAATTAGACACTGTTATTATAAATGCTGTTATTCTTATTTTAAAAAATTGTGTTTTTGTATGATATATAATATATGTGACGCTCCAGGGTGAAAGGGACCTTAGATGCAAAAAATTGATTTTGAGGTTTTGTTGTCTTTCGATAGATTTTGAGTCCTGCTTTCACATTAAAAAGTAAAAAATTATTTACCTCTTTTACTTTTTGTGTTATTAGCGATCAATCGTCAGCAACTTATACAGACAGCCATACGCGCTCGCTTTTTATTTTCCTTTTCCTGTAAAATTTGCCTTTTGCAGCTTAGGGCCCTTTCACCCTGGAGCGTCAGATATAGGTATTAAACTATTATCGGTATAAAACTATATTATTAATAATTTACTTATTATTATTATATTATTTGCATTTTTTTAGTTGTAAAGTTTTTGAAATGTTTGCACATTGTACAGTAAGGTAGTCCAAAACAGGTCGATTTTGGAAAAAAAATTGGATTAATGTACTATCATAATCTAAAAAAAATCTACGAGACAGCATTTTTTGTCTCTTATGGGAAGAAGCACTTAAAAGAAGCAACTAAATTTACAAATCTTTGTAAATTCGTTTAAAATTATCGCAAATTTTAACCAAGTGTATAGTGATAGTCATTTATGTAAATAAGTAATTAAAAAAAAGTAATCGCAAAATTTAATATGGAAAGTTAATGTTCAGTGGTAAAAATCACCAAATTAGCTGTTTTCAAAGTCGGTTTTCTATTATTAAATTTTAATTATTTGCTTTTTAGTTTGAGTGAATGGAAATAGATTTTGTTGGCAACAAATACACGAAAAATCAGATTTTTCCATTCATATTTAAAAAGTGAATTGCTCAATTGAAGATTATTGTTCTTATGTCAGCGTAGACGTATATATCCATCATAATGAGAAAATTTGAAATGGGCCTGCCGACTAGACTGATACTAAAGAAACTGAGAAGGGTTGCGGATTAAAGAAAAAACATTTTTCGACCTCTTTTTTCTTCGTGGACCTCGAAAATAAATTTGACAAATTTCTGACTACGCTTTAAAATGCATGAAGAATTTTGGTATACCTAAACTTTTTTTCAATAGACCATTGTCCTACTTTAAGTTACCGTCGTTCTATTGTAACCCACAACGATTATCCTATATAAGAATCCTATATAAGAAACGAGTACTGAAGGTCAGCGTTAAAAGTTAACGGAAAAGCGTTAACAGTTAACGAAAAAGGATATTTTATACCTGGTTCCTTGGTTAGGGAAAGAAGGTATTTGTTAAAAGTTTACGAAAAAGGAAACTCTTTGCTCACTATACAAATTACCTTGAAATTTAAATTTTATTTCCTAATACAAACAAAAGACTACCTACAGGGAGTCATCATCATTAGAGCAAACCCTTGTATAATGAGGGTTGATGGCTTTAGGAAAAGAGATAAAATTTTCGAGTATTATTGAAAAGAGAGAAAATAAATTATATTTTGAAATTTTACCTCCTCACTCAAATATTCTTCAAATTTAAAATTTTCTTTCTAAATACGAACAATAGACTAAATAAGCTCATCGGTTTTAGAGTCAACTCTTGCATAATTACTTATTATAATCTATCAGATGACACTTCTTTTAGTTCGCTTCAAAAAAGGTGGAGCTTTATTCTTTTAAAGGGTATAATGTGATTGGTCCTTCTTATAGGTTTTTCTATTTCCATTCTCTTATTTGGAAATATCCACCAATTAGAATGAAAGTTGAATTTGCTTAGAAAGTTTAAAATTTAGAAAACCTGGGCGTCATGGGGGCGTGTCACATCTTCAAGTAGTGGGGTTCATCAGCTAACATTTAATTGGTCGACAGGATTTTATGAAACTATGTTTCAGTATGAGAGTTGGGAATTTTTTTTTATATATTCAGCTTTCTATTTTAGATTAACAAAAAACTATTATTATAAAATTATTATTATTATTATTATTATTATTATTAAAAAAATATTATAACAAACAGATTAAAATAACTAATAATCTTCTGTAATGAATCACATTTCTTTTGACAAAAATTGTGAAAAGACCGACATATTATAAGAAATTTGTAAGAAATTTAAATAACTTATTTATTTGTTAGTCATAAACGCAAAGGTCAGGTTTTTACCTGGACCCCGTTAGAAAAATACATTTTCCTTTATTTTTCTGGAGGAATACAGACAAACATTACTTATTATAATCTATCAGATGCCACTTCTTTTAGTTCGCTTCAAAAAAGGTAGAGCTTTATTCTTTTAAAGGGTATAATGTGATTGGTCCTTCTTATAGGTTTTTCTGTTTCCATTCTCTTATTTGGAAATATCCACCAATTAGAATGAAAGTTGAATTTGCTTAGAAAGTTTAAAATTTAGAAGACCTGGGCTTCATGGGGGCGTGTCACATCTTCAAGTAGTGGGGTTCATCAGCTAACAACCTCTCCCAATTCTTGCTTTACATATTCTTATCAACTTTTGCTCCTTCCGTCCTGGAAGGTAAGCAAAAGTTTCTTTTTTTTTACTCTGTACAGTTTCAGCATTCTGTTCTTTGGGTCTTCATGTCCATTGCCGCCAATGTTCTTATGCGGCCGACATGAAATTGTTGGATGCTTTTTTAGAGCTACCTTTAAAAATGTTTTTTTTACAAGGAACAGTGCTGTCGGACCACAAAAAGAGAATTCAAAAGAACTGCTTTTTGCATTCTACCTGCTAACAAATTGGCTTGACGTTCGCAGGTTGGGATCTTCTTTAGTTGGCTCACAAATGAAGCCTTCATCCCTCCTAAGCAGCCGATAATTAAAACAATCAAATGAGTGGTGGGGAAAGAAAAATTCCAGTAGATCTTGCACTGGTCATTTTCTACAACGGATTCTTGATCCATTTGGGCATACGGCAAAATGGGCTCCTTATCTATACCGTACTGGTGACGAAGGTGGTAATACAAAACCTTCAGTGCAGCATTGTGTCTTTCTATATATCTGTTACATGCATAAATCGGACAGGCACTTAATATATGACTAAGTGTCTCTGGGTATTGTTTGCATGCACGACAGTTGGAATCGTCAACAGGTATATGCATCACACGGCTGCGGTACACCAAAGTATTAATCACTCCATCCTGACAAGCGAACAAAAATCCCTCTGTCTCCGATTTTAATCCAGCCGATTTAAGGAATGCAAAAGACAAACCTACAGACAATCCCATTTCTCTGACGATATTATAAAATTGTCCGTGAACAGGCTTACTAACATGTTTTTCTAAAAGAAGTACATGTTCTGCATTCTTTACATGTTTTTTGAGCATCAAAGGTGGTAATGACGCTATTCCATGTTCGGTATTATTTGTATCAAATCGAAGATTAAGTTCCTTTGCCGCTCTATTTGCCGCTTGATATAAAAATGCCCCATTATTTGCAACTTCATGATGATGGACAAATTGCATTAAAGGATCCGTACTCTTCATCACTGAGCATGCCGCAGCCAGTACAATACGGCGATGAAGACATTCTAAACTTAGTAACCCTCTTCCTCCCTGATCTCGTGGAAGGTATATTCGAGTTACGAATATACCACATTTCATTTAACAGCCCCAAATGTGTAGAGTATTAAAGGAATGGCTAATACATTTGTGGCCTGTATCTTATTCTTCCCTGATAATTCGGATGACCAAATTTTTCTGAGAAGACCTCGATATTTAATTTGGAGTTGATCTTTAAGCCCACGCACATCTTGAGTTTTCGATTGTGGAATTCCAAGATATGCGTAAGTTTCTCCTTCACCAAGATGATGAATGGTGTTGCCACCAATAAGCTGAAGATCGTCTAAAGCGCCTGATGTTTCAGATGTTTCCAGTCTTCCTCTATTCATATGGAATAAAGAGGCAAAGAAGCGTCTTCTTCATTCAACGAATATGAGGTTTCATAGATGTTTTTCCAGAAGTTTTCGATCTCTTCGCGACATGGTGGTCTGTCAACGACCGGCGATGTTATACCGAATAGGCGGGAAGGATTAGTTTCGAAAACATTATTTTGTTTTATCCACTTAACCCGACGTTCTAAACGTTCTCTTATGACTACAAGAGAACGTATCTTCTCAGTCCAATGCTGCTTGATGGTCTGCAGCTGAGATTTATTCAAAGTATGATGCAATCTTTTCAGAGATCGGGATATTTCTAACACTCTAGGTGTAAATCTCCGATTTGTCTCCAGATAAGCAATCACACTCTGAAGGTGAGAAGCATTCCGTCTAGCCACCCCAATTTTGAACTGAACCTGCCTAATTCTTTTACAGGTCTTGGCAACGCGTTCTGAAACAGATTTTCTGTTACTGTTACGAACCAAGGAAACTGCTTTTTCATAGACTGCACAGTTCAATGTCCAGAGATCTACATCCTCTGGAAGTAATGAAATTTCTCTATTCGCTTCAGCCATTTAGTCCATTTTAATGGAAACCTTAAGATGGATTTTGGTTTCCCTTGCTCTTATGTTTACATACTCAACTGTCTGCAAAGGTGTTGTTGTGAGAACTGATGGTATGTTCTCAGAGGGTTCTTCTTGAAGAACTTTATGGCCTTTGCTTCGCAAAAAGGATACCTGATCTCGTAAGTACTGAGGTTTCATTTGTGCGTATTGGGGATGCATATTGCTCCATCGCTCATGAAGCCTCAACATGTAACCTCTTCGGTCCGGAGAGCTCTGTCGCCAACAGTCTAAGATGTCCCTTCGAAGTTGGTCCGTCCATTTTAAACGTGTACGAGTTTGTCCCTGGTCGAAGCCTGGTCGTTGCCTGGGTTCTATCCTGTTGCCACTCCCAACTGAACCCTGGTCTCCATCCGAGAGAGACCCATTGTGGGTGGCGCTGCGCGTTACTGTGGTCGTAACCGCAAAAAACTCTGTGTGAGTGGTTAGCCCAACACAAAGTCGACAATTATATCGGGTGCCCACCCCTATCTGACGTTGGTCCGCCCCGGGTATTTGAATTGCCCGGTTCCACCCATATCTGGGAGGATTTCCCCTATCCGCCACCTGGGGAGGCGCTCGATTGAGATGTCAGAAACCCCATCTTAGATGCCACTCAAACACTTGGTCAAGTGGACCAAATATTTCCTTGGTGTTCGGAAGAGGGCATCTTACCTGACCTAGCCGGTCAGGCAATTCTGTGATATTCGGTAACGGACGTTACCATTTACCACAGAGATATCGAGTTTTTTTTTTTTTTTTTTTTTTTTTTTTTTTACAAAACAAGTTTAGGAGAGGAAAAAATGCATTTACGCACCTGTTCGTGTGGGACTCGGCCACATGCTGTGGTAATACCTCACTAAAACAACCTCTCCCATTCTTGCCTTACGTATTCTTATCCGCTTTTGCTCCTTCCGTCCTGAAAGGTAAGCAATAGCGCGATTCCTTTGCTCGAGGTGCCTTCAGTTCACTGTTCTGTAGGTGTTCCTGTCCGTTGCCGCTGTTGTTCTTACGCGGTGGCCAGGAACGCTATTGGATGCTTTTTTAGAGCTACCTTCGTGATGTTATATTATGAAGAACAGTGCTGCCTGACCAGATGAAGAGAGCTCAGCAGAACTGCCTTCTGCATTCGACCTGCCAATGCGTCAGCTTGACGCTCGCAGGTTGGAACTCTTTGAAGCTGGCTAACAAATGAAGCTCTCATCCCCCCTAGACAGCCGAGAATAAGGACAATTAAATGGACTTTATAGCCTCTGTGTATTCTCCTCAATTCGAACAGCAGGTCTTGATACTTTTGCCGTTTCTCATCCTCCTTCTGAGCGATATTGCCCTCGGCAGGAGCCGAAAACTCAATCACGCAGATGATCTTACCTTTATGATCCGGGAGTACTATATCAGGCTTAGTAGCACTGATACGATGAGTGGTAGAAAACGAAAAATTCCAGTAGATTCTGCAATTCTCATTCTCCACAACAGCCTCCTGATCCTCTTGGGCGTATAGCAAGACAGGTTCCTTATCTACACCATATTGGTGTCGAAGATGGTAATACAATACCTTAAGTCCAGCATTGTGTCTTTCAATATACCTGGAACATGCATACGTCGGACACGCACTTAGAATGTGAGTAAGTGTTTCCGGATTTTGTTTACATGCTCGACAGTTGTAATTGTCAACAGGTATCTGCATGACCTTACTGCGATAATATAAGGTATTGATAACACCATCTTGGCAAGCAAATAAAAACCCCTCAGTCTCCGATCTTAAACCAGCAGATTTCAGAAATCTAAAAGACAGATCCTTAGACAACTCCATCTCCCTAAGAATCTTATAGAATTGCCCATGAAGAGGCTTCCTAACATGTTGCTCCAATAGAAGTACATGTTTAGCCTGCTTCACTTGTCTTTTAAGCATCAAAGGTGTTAATGATGCCAATCCCTGTTCTGTATCGCTGGTATCAAACGGAAGACTAAGTTCATCTGCCGCTCTGTTTGCCGCTTTGTATAAAAATGCCCCATTATCTGCAATTTCATGATGGTGGACAAATTGCATAAGAGGATCATTACTGTTCATCACCGAACACGCCGCAGCCAATACAATACGGCGATGAAGACACTCTACACTAAGTAGACCTCTCCCTCCCTGATCGCGTGGAAGGTAAATTCGAGGTACAGAAGACCTTGGGTGATGACATCGATGTATTGACATCATCTTACGTGTCTCTCTATCTAGTAACTTCAGGTCATCCACATTCCACTTAACAGCTCCAAATGTATAGAGAAGTAAAGGAATGGCTAATGTATTTGTGGCTTGTATCTTATTCTTCCCAGATAATTCAGATGACCAAATTTTTCTAAGAAGACCTCGATATTTCTTTTGGAGATGATCTTTAAGCTTACAAACATCCTGAGTCTCCGATTGTGGAATCCCAAGATATGTGTAAGCATCCCCTACACCAAGATGTTGTATGGTGTTGCCACCAATGAGCTGAAGGTCCTCAGAGTTACTTTGTAAATCCGATGTTTCTCGTCTTCCTCTATTTAGATGAATCACGGCACATTTGTCCAATCCAAAAGACATACCTATAGCTCTGGAATACACAGCTACTGCAAACACTAAGATATTAAGTGCCTCCTTACTGGAGGCATAGAGCTTAAGATCATACATATAAAAAAGGTGGTTGATCTTATATACTTTATTTTTTGGTTTGCCACACATGTATCCAGAGTGCTTTTCTCGAAGAACAATAGACAGAGGCAAGAGGGAGATGCAAAAAAGTAGAGGACTGAGTGAGTCTCCTTGAAAAACTCCTCTTTTATAGGTGACGATGTTAGTATTCACCTGTTGTTTGTTCGATGTTATAACAAACCTTGTCCTCCACTTGAGCATTAGATCTTTCAAGCATCTCACAATGTTTGGATGTACCTGTAAGCATTCAAGAAGCTTAATAATTAATTCGTGACTCGTAGAGTCGAATGCTTTACGGTAATCAATCCAAGCCATTGACAGGTTGCGCCGATAAAATATCGAATCTTGGGTCACGCACCTATCTATCAGTAGGTTATCCCTACAACCTGCTAGGCCTCTCTTACACCCTCGCTGTTCACCTATTGCACTCCACACTGGCTCTATGGATGTTAATATCCTCTCTTTGAGGATACCAGTGAATAGCTTGTAACAGGTGTTAAGACAAGCTATTGGTCTATAATTCATTGGATTAGACAAATTTCCTGATTTTGGTAGAAGTACCGTTCTTCCTTCAACCAACCACTGAGGTACGTGATCTTCTCCGTTAAGAAAGCTAGAAAATATACGGGCCAAATGTTGGTGGGTAAAAGTGAACTTCTTCCACCATAGATTATTAATCTTGTCTGGACCGGGTGCTGAATAGTTCTTAGTTTTAGCAACTACATTTCTCACTTCCTCCTCAGTGATTCGTGAGCACTCTTCCATAGGGTGTTGAAGCCCCTGCCGATGACAGAAACTACGAAAGAGTGGTATAGATGCATCTTGATCGTTTAGAGAACATGTGGTTTCGTAGATGTTCTTCCAGAAGTTTTCAACCTCTTCACGACTAGGTGGCTTTTCAACGGTTGGAGAAGGTACTGGGAACAGGCGGGACGGATTGATAGCAAAAGTGTTATTTTGCTCTATCCATTTTACACGCCGTTCTAATTGTTCTCTTATAATTACAAGAGTACGTATCTTCTCAATCCAATGCTGCTTGATATTCTGCAGCTTAGACTTCTTGAGAGTATGATGCAATCTTTTTAGAGATTGGGCTATGCCCAAAACTCTAGGAGTAAATGCTCTATTTGTTGCTAGATATGCAATCACACTCTGCAATTGAGAAGCCATCCGTCTGGCCACCCCAATCTTGAACTGTACCTGTTTAATTCGTTGTTTTGTTCTTGCAATGCGCTCAGAAACAGATTTTCAGTTGCTTTCGCGAAGCAAAGAAACCGCCTTTTTATAAACTGCACAGTTCAATGTCCAGAGGTCTACATCTTCTGAAAGGTCCGAAAGTTCTCTGTTCGCCGCTGCCAATTTGTCCATTTTAATGAAAACCTTGTGATGAATTTTGGTTTCTCTTGCGCCCACATTACTATGCTCGACCATTTGTTGTGTTGTGAGAACTGATCGTCTGTTCTCTACGGGGTCTCGATCTTCTTGAAGGAGAGCTTCATATCCCCTACCCAACAGAGAGGATATCTGATGTCTTAGATTCTGAGATGTTATTTGAGCGTATTGGGGATACATAGTGATCCATCGCTCATAACATCTCTTCATTATTCCTCTACGGTCAGGAGAAGAGTTTCGCCAACATAAGATGGCATCTCTCTTCATCTCCTCAGTCCATCGTAGACGCTCACGAGCTTGTCCACGGGCGTAGCCTGGTCGTCGCCTGGGTTCTATCCTATTGCCACTCCCAACTGAACCCAGGTCTCCATCCGAAAGAGACCTATTGTGGGTGGCACTGCGCGTTACAGTTGTCGTAACCGCAAGTTACCCTGTGGGGGTGGTTAACCCATCACAGGGTTGACAATTATTTCAGGTGTCAAGCCCTATCTGGTTATGGTCCGCGTCGGGTATTTCATTTCCCCGATACCACCTATATCTAGGAGGATCCCCCTATCCGCCACCTGGGGACGCGCCCGGTTGAGGTCCAGCAACCCCACCTTAGATGCCCTTTAAACACTCGGCCTAACAAACCAAGTATTTCCACGATGTTTGGGAAAGGGCAACTAAGGACTTGACCAAATCAATCAAGCGTTTCTGTGATATCTGGTAGCGGATAGCACCAAATATCACAGAGATTCCGGGAAATAATAATATTATTATTATTATTATTATTATTATTATTATTAAAAAAATATTATAACAAACAGATTAAAATAACTAATAATCTTCTGTAATGAATCACATTTCTTTTGACAAAAATTGTAAAAAGACCGACATATTATAAGAAATTTGTAAGAAATTTAAATAACTTATTTATTTGTTAGTCATAAACGCAAAGGTCAGGTTTTTACCTGGACCCCATTAGAAAAATACATTTTCCTTTATTTTTCTGAAGGAATACAGACAAACATTACTTATAATATATCTATCAGATGCCACTTCTTTTAGTTCGCTTCAAAAAAGGTGGAGCTTTATTCTTTTAAAGGGTATAATGTGATTGGTCCTTCTTATAGGTTTTTCTATTTCCATTCTCTTATTTGGAAATATCCACCAATTAGAATGAAAGTTGAATTTGCTTAGAAAGTTTAAAATTTAGAAAACCTGGGCGTCATGGGGGCGTGTCACATCTTCAAGTAGTGGGGTTCATCAGCTAACATTTAATTGGTCGACAGGGTTTTATGAAACTACGTTTCAGTATGAGAGTTGGGAATTTTTTTTTATATATTCAGCTTTCTATTTTGTGTTGCCTACTTTGAAAAATGTAATATGTGAGTTAAATTTTTTATTGCTCATTCATATTTCTTTTCGATAATTTTTTTTTTTTCTTTAACTATTGTATTTCTGTGAATTAGTAGTTCTTTTCCCACTGCAGAATAAGGTGCAAAAATAATTTCTTTTTTTTTTTTGTTTTGTAACGATTAAGTATCTGGTAGGGTATATTACGTATAATATATGTTAGGTTGAAAATTCAAAATATGTGTGAGTAAATGTGTCAGGTATTATCGTAATATACATTTTTTATTACATAGTTCTTTGTCGACATGGTTTCTTTTCAAACAATAATGCAAACAATTAAAAAAAAAAATTTTAATCCCATTTTCTTAGAATAACATGAATTTTTTCTATACCATTAAAAAATAGGTGGATGACTTTAGGATGATACGACCCAATTATTTTGTTTTGAGTGACCGTTCTTACACTGAGAAAAATTATTCGTCGTTAATATAATCAGAAAAAAGTGGTTGGCAATAAGTAGTTATTGAGCATACATAAAACTGTCTGTGTACCTAAGTTTATTGGTTACAATAACCTACAATGAAGTTGTAATAACTTTATTTTATTACGAAATCGATTTCTGGTTGTGAGAACGACGTTCGCAGGGACTGACACGAAAACCGAATTCCGTTTCTGTTTTGGATTGTTTTGACGAAACAAAAATGTACAATCAATATTGTTTTGTATTGAGCCTGAAACGAAAAAGCTCTGAATTACTTTTTCGTCTTATCCCGAAACGATAAGAAAGATTGTACTTTCGGTGCGTGTGTTAGAAAAATATATTTATATAAATATATAATATAAATATTGTTATTAAAATAATATTATATTTATTATTTATAACTGATTATTAATTGAATTTTTTTGTATTAATTTTATCAATGAATAAACTATATTCAATGTAAATAAGTCTTCATTCATAAATTTAAAAAATTCTCTTTAATTTCAATGTTTAACCATTTTTATTTTAGATTCTGCAAAATATGATCAAAAGTCTTATAAAATATATATCTTTTTCGTTTTTCAAAACAATTTTATATACATTTTTTATTGAGTAAAGTTACATTAATAAAATTTAATTTAGTGTTTATTTAGTCTCTATGAGATTTTTTGGTTTGTTTTAAAGTAATTTTTATATTTACAATGAAAGAAAATTATAGTAATGGGTAACAAAATGATGTTCACGGTAACCATATTTCATGTTACAATTACGGGCAGCTATCTAGATGGTAACAGTTAGTATGGGGGTACAATAACGTATAACGTGTAACGTATAACAGAACCTTTTTAACATACAAATCTTACTATCTGTTTCTCTCAGTGTATTATTAAGTTAACTTACATTTCAAGAAATTCAATTCAATCTTCATTTAACCTCTGTAGATTTTTTAAATTGTCGCACTGAAAATTTTTTTTATGAAATATCTAACTACTTTCCCTTAGTAGACTGAAAATCAATTAATTGAACTACTTTTGTAATAAAATGAGACACTTTAACTTAGTAAAATAAACTACTTTTTCTTAGTTGTACAAATATCATTAAAACAATTGTAAAAAGTTGAAGAATTAACTACAATACAACAATTATTTGTTGAACTTAGTAAAATCAATTACAAAGAATAGTTTCGTCAATGGTATTCTTAGTTAACTTAACTAAAGTTCCATATTTAATGTAATTGCAAAAAATGTATTAGGGACTTATTGAACCATTTGCATTAGTTAAAAAGTAGTCAAATTTACTAAGAATTTTTTTCAGTGCGTGAAATAAAAGTAACATAAATATATATAATATTTTGAAATGGTTACTTTTTGATATCACTTACGTAGAATGACACGTTTTGCTTTTCTTTTTCTGAAATGGAAATTTTATAATTAAATTATTAAATAAGTATCTTCAACAATAGAGACATGGTTTTTTGCATTTTATTATCCTAATCCACCAACAAACATATAATTTTCTCTATTCTTTGCATTTTGAATAATAATTTATTGCTAATCACAATTTCATTATAAAATGTTGAAAAAATTTGAATTTATTTGATTGCTACTACTTTTATTGCAATAGAAATCCAATTCTCCGTATTCAAAGGTTTTTACAATTGTTAAGAACCAATCCGCTCATTTTTAAAAATGTTAAAATGGCATATCTAATAAGATGACATGAATTTTTAAATTTTTACAAATTTTTACAAAACTCGATATAATAAATTTTTTTGGGTCAATGAATACGAATCTATTATCATTTACAAAAAAATTTAAAATAGCGAATCCAATATGTCGGACATAATTTTTTTTTTTTTAAATTACAATGTGTACAAATTAATATTATATTAACTTTTTTTTTAATTAAATGTAATAAAACAAACTTACTTTAACATTAAACTTGGAAGTTACAGAATATTAGTGTTCTAATGACATTTTCTTTCATGCCAATCTGTAAACAGAAAGTCTTATTTTCAGACATGACACCTGTCTTATTCCAAAACGCAACATTTTTAAGACAGCCTTTGCTGAATTTTTACATTTTTGTTTTACTTCCAACGGTACAAAAAAATATTACAAACTTCAAATTTGCATAAAAACGTTAAGTAATGATCAATTTAAAAATGTTAATTTATAATTATTGCAAATTCAACATGATACAATAGTATTTTCCACATAAACATTTATATAGCAGGGTTTAACAAATTTAAGACAAGTATTGATTTATAATGAGAGAAACGGATAGTAACATTTTGATCTTAACAAGGTTATTTTATACGGTACTATAATTTTATTACTAGCTACCGTCAAAGATATTACAAAAATATTGATATTATAGCCGGTACTATCAAGATGTTAATCCGTATAATTATTATTATTCGGCACTGCCGCAACGAACGAGAACAGCGAGAAGTGCCGCATCGACGACTGACACTCAGAAAAATATGCTCGGACATTTTTTTAAATTACTCGAGAACTACTTAATATTTTTTAAATGTCAAAGAATTTTTTTAAAGCTGAAACTATACTGCTTAATTCTATGTAAGTTTCAAATTTTTCATTCAATTTTTCCAGAATAGGCAGGGTCTCAAACAAAGTAATCAAAACCGGGGAAATTTTTTAATTATTTTCAAAAACATATCTAGTGATTTTATCTCTCTAGAAGATTTAAAAAATTTGAATTATATATCACTAAACGCAGAATTCTTCAGGCTTTCAAACAATCTAAGTCTTAAGTCTCTATCTGTTTCCAAATTCAAATTATCAGCCTCTAAAGTCAGTAGACATTTTTCTCTGTCCGCGCACCGATCGTACCGACAATTCCCGACGGTAGTGTACATTATCCAATTGGTTTTCAAATTCACAAATAAGAGATTTTCATATTTATCCGTCAACATTTTTTACAACAAACTTTTTATGATGACAAAAAAAAGTTCTCGCGCGCCTGGGCGCGCGCTAATTTTGCTAGTGAGTGTATAATTGGTTTTGGAAAAATTTTCAAGCTCTAACGAAAATAACGAAAAGAGAGATAACAAATAATAAAGTGACTCTTAAAAAATGATAATGATTCAACTGAAAGTGTGCAAAATGTGTTGACTAAAGGATCAATGTTTAAAAAGTGTTTAAATTTTATATTTTCTTCTTATTTTCAATAAAGTTAGTGTTATGAAATGTTAAAAGTGTCCATAAAATGTAATTGTGATTTCATTAGAGAAGAGATTGATAACTGTTAAATAAATAAATTAATTGTGAATGTTTAATAAATAATAAAGTGATTATAATGTTTCTAAACATTATAATTCGTCGTTATAGTCGTTACAGTGTAAAATAAGTTTTAATAATATAATTATATAAAAGAAGTGGAGATAAAGATATGAGATAATACCATGAGACTATGATATGAGATAAACAGATGAGACAATGAGAAAAATGAGGTAAAAATATGAGACAATCGCATGAGACAATGAGATGAGATAAACATGTGAAACAATGAGAGAGATCAGGTAAAGAGATGAGATAATGATATGAGATAAATAGATATAAGATAAACATATGATGAGATACAGAAACAAAAAACATTAAGGCTTGAAATATAAAGATACTTTGATGACATGTAGGATAAAGAGGTCATTATGGAGTTAGATCGTGAGTCATAAAAAATTCATTTTTTGTTAATTTTTTTTTGAAAGTTGTTTTTGAAAAATGAGTTCTCAGTTAAAGAAGAGATATTTCAATTTAAATGATAAAGATTAGGATATTATTCGTAATTGGGAAATGCTAAATGACAATCACATGTATAAGTTTTAGCAATTATTGGAACTTGCATCAGGTGGTAGTTTCCAAAAACAAATTACAGGATATTCAGAAATGCTAGATAAAATAAAAGCAATTAATAAGAATAAATCACATATTCAAATATTGTTTAGTGGAAATCGACTTTTGGGTCACTGGATTTGCACTTACTATAATGGAAATGAACTTTTTGTTTATAATAATCTTCATGAAGGTTTTATTAATGAAGATTAAAGAGAATATTTATGCAAGTCATATCTATTTAAACCTAATGTAGTTTTTTTAAGAGTACAACAACCAAATTTTGTTGATTGTGGTGTATACGCCATTGCGTTTGCTGTTTCTTTATATTTTAATATTAAACGTAAAAATGTTGTATATAATCATGCTTTAGTGAGAACTCATTTGTATATGATGTTTGAAAAAAATGTGTCATCTCATTTTCGGATAATTTTACAAAATTGTATAAATTTTGAATTGGCAATATCGAATAAATAAACAACAATAATTTACATGTGAGGAATGTAAAAGATGCGACACAGAAGAGAAAATTAGATTATCAAACTAATGACGGATTTACAGAAATGAAAGGAGATAGTAGTAGTCCTTCATTACATACAAAAATAGGACAGAAAAAAGTTGTTAATATTTCTGACTAAGAAACTAGAAAAAGCAGTACCAAATATGAAAAAATGTTTTGTAAAAGACCTAAGTTAAAAGGAGAGATGGGAAAGAGAGACAATTAACAAATATGGAAAGTGTAAATAGTGACAGAATATAAATGTTTTTTGTACGTTTTTTGACTTTAATTTTAATTTTAGGGCTACTTTTATGGCAAATACATGAGTTTTTATTGCATATCTGAAAAATTCATGAAATTTCCGGCAAATTTCATGTAACACATTATTTTCAATTTTTCGTTATTAGGAGGGAAAAACGCGTTCAAAAAATACCCTTTTGTTAAAAATACCAAATTTCAATAATTTATAACTTCTGTAATTTTTATCAAATCACGAAATACAGAAAATACGTATGTATTATTTTTCAGTATAGACTCCAAAAAAAATTATTCCAGGCAAATCTAATTTTTGAATATAAATAATGCGAAGAATGCCCCATATGAACCGAGGCTGTTTTTTGTTTACTTACTCTCATATGTATTGTAGAATAGTTACAATATATTAACAACTTCATTATATACAGTCATTTAGCATGTGATAATTTTTTTTATTTTCAACATTTTGTAATATAAAATTGAACAAAACATAAAACTAACTGTATATAATGAAGTTGTTAATATATTGCAACTATTCTACTATACATATGAGAGTAAGTAAACAAAGGAAAGCCTTGGTTTATATGCATTTAAGGTATTAGTCGCGTAAAATGATTTTCGTCAGATTTTTTTATAACTTTGTATCTGTATTCATGAGGTATTTATCTATGAAATGAGATCTATCCTATTAACTTTGACCACTTCTGAGCTTCAAAATATTAATTCAAAGTTTATACCTTTTACATGCAATAGCACAAAATGCATGTAAAAAATGTCTCTTATATTCATTTATAAAAAAACAAGTCGTCAGATTTTCAAATAAAACTACTAAGTTACACATTGAGATAAAATAAGTCCTTTAAAAAAAAATTTCCTTTATTGACCACGCCGTATAAAAAATACAATAATTTAAAAATTCATAATTTTTCATTTTCACGTGGTTTCATTGAAAAATGTCGAAAACGTGTGAGCAATACATCACGATAACTTATAGTACCTGACTAAAAATCGTGAAAATTAGACATATTACATTAGAAGAGGTCACAAGGAAGCAAGTGAGTTGATATAAAAGTTTATTTATTGTTCTTTTTATTTTGCGGGAGTTTTGCGGGAGCATTTACGCGACTAATACCTTAATGAAGAAATGTAATGTTATTTTCAAAATTTGGCACGCATATTGAAATAGCTCGTTAAACGATTTTGAAAAAAATATTTTTTTACTATTTATACCTCAGAGAACACTTTTGCACAAAAAAATCAGAAGTGCAAGAACCTTTGGGTTAAACCGAGTTTAAATGCACCGTGAGTAACTGAAAACCAAATATACATAAATATATATATTATAACTTCTATTATATTGCACTATAACTGCTGAAATTTCAGCTCCGTGGCGTGTCCCTTTTGCAAAATGTAAAATTTAATTTAATAATTTTCGGTGAAAATATCATTATTATAATTCAGCCTTTTTCAACCATAAAGTGTCTATATTTATGAACAATTTAGGTTTATTTTGAACTTCATAATACCTTTTTCATACTTAGAATCTGTAAAAATATTTTGTCCCTCAATTTTTCCAATTTTTGAACGCAATCTGTAGACTTATAATTAAGTTGTTATGTTTTTAGTTATTACGCCTTCTAATTTATTTTGCAATATTGTAGAAGTGAGGTTAGAATAAATGTCAAATTTCAGCTCCATGGTATCACGTAAAATTTCAGCTCCATGGCCTATATGAAGTGTTCAGTGTGCTTTATGTAAAAAAACTATTTTATCTGTAGTGGTTGTTTTAAAATATTATTCTATAAAGTAGTTTAGCAATGCCAGATTACACTGCTCGATCTCGATTTCAAATTATCCAAAAAATAAAACGAAATATTCATTATTAAATATTGTATTTGCTGTTCTTTTATAAAATTTTATATATGTTAACTAATAGCTAAAATACTGTTAGAATATTAAATAATTTATGTATTTATTTTCGTTTTAGCAAAATATCAAGAAGAAATTTTTATTTTGTACAATATATTTGCAATAAATTGTAGTAAAATCGTTTAAAATGTAATTATATTATACCCTAATGAGAAAAATAAATGCAGAGAAACATTGAATAAAAAAATTTTTTTTTCTACCAAAACTTATCTTGAAATCAAGCAGTCACGCAAGAATCGACCATATGAATATTGTTTTAACATGTTACGAGGTGATCCTATAAATGTTGAAGGCAGTATCAGCATCTTGCCAACATGTACATTATTTTCAATTTCTTGATTATCTAAATGATCAATTAATCCTTTGTAAGTTTCACTTCTTAATTTTGTTTGATTATTTTTACAAAAATGTAACCTAACTTTTTCAACTTTGACATAATTATCAACTAGCCATTGCTAAAACATTCTTCCACCATATAAAAATTGATTAAAGGTATGATCTCTTACTCCTATTTTATATTTTATATAAGCAGATTTGGGCACAGTTTGATTTCTGGTTGGTTTGTCACTATGAGTACGAATCATATCGAGACTATAATCCTTGCTTCCTAGAGGATAAAGGATAGGATATATCCAAGGTTCAACATTTGGATCTAAATGACTAATTGTAATTGTTAAATCGATGTATTATAAATCGTTACATAAGACTCTGCTATTAAACCTTCAGCATTCATATTAAAAATAACAGCAACTTCATTACACCTTTAAAAATTGTAAATTAAATAATTTTTTTTTGCTAACGAAATTTCCATTTCAATGATCTCAGACATCATTAAAAAAGACTTTGTATATGCAATGACCATTATGTAGCTTTTTATGGTAGACCAGATTTATTTATTACAATGACATGTAGTTCAAAATGGAAATAAAATTTATTACTTAATCAGTCAGCTTCTAATAAACCTGACACGGTTGCAAGAGTCTTTCATTTAAAAGTAAAAAAATTAATCGAGACTATAGTAGATGATAAACTATTTGGACAAATAAAGTCTTATGTTTATGTTATTAAATTTCAAAAGCCCGGTTTACCACACATTCATTTATTGGTTATATTGGAAGAAGGTTCTAAAATATTAAGAGCAGAGAGTGTTGATCGGTAAACTTTTTAAAGTAAAGTTTTTAAATGGTATTAGGTATATCATAATTTTTTATAATTATTCCTCATATTCATTATTTTATTCTTTATCTTTATTTTATTTAATAAATTTTTAGTTAATCAAAATTTGCAAATTGATATTATTTTAAGAAATCATAAAATTTGACGTGTGCTTTAGCGCGCGCTTTTTTTCTAGTAACTAATAATATGAGTAATAAAATTAATGAAGGAAAAGTATAAGAATTTTTCAAAGCCCATCGATATAATTCAATTTTAAGTTTACAATTTTTTTAAAACATGGTTAAGTTACGTAGATTTTTTTAGATTATGGTAGTGCATCAGTCCAATTTTTTTCCAAAATCGGCCTTTTTGGACCACCCTAACCCCCAGAGCACCTTAACTTGTCTCAACTTTGCCAACCTTTCCTCAAGTGTCGTCAACTTTCAGAAACTTTGCTGCAAGTTTCGAAACTTGAGGAAAGGTTAGAAAAGTTGAGGCAAGTTTAGGTGCTATGGGGGAATGTACAGTTTCATAAAGTGACACGACTTACTTAAAACTTTTAAGTTCAAGAATAGCTGTTCTTGGTGTTTCTGATTAGAAAACTGCAGCTGAAATTCTAAAATGACTTACCGAATATGGCTGAACTAAATTAAAAGTTTTCGCCAAAATATATAAAATAAAGAAATTATTTTTTTTTTTGGGTTATTCTGATGTATATTGGATCCACCATCTTAAATTCCGAAATTTCAGCTAATACAGATTTGTAATCAGAAACTCCAAATACACTAAATAGAGTAATTAAAAGTTTTGAGTTAGCTGTGTAACTTTATGCGTTTCTCTATATGTAAATAGTGTGCGCGCGCGCATAAAAAGTTGTGCTACACAAAAATTCATGATCGATTCCGGGTTTTCTCGACTCTATACGCATAAGTGAATATTCAAGCTTTTGTTACATCCGGGTAACAAAAATCTTTTCTTGAATTAGAGAATATGTGCGTTATTTGAACTTAAATCTTAGAACAATAAAATATTAAAGTTAGCAAGTGATTTAGTACATGCAGAATCTTTTACATTCTTTCTCACGCACATCTTCTCTTAAAAAATAGATCGGCTGCAAAACAGATCTTGTTTCTATAATTTCTCATGAATTTTATTGCAGCTGCAAACTTATAAAACGTTTAGATAATATTTCTTTTATCGCGTCTCATAGATGGATGGAGTTTATAAAAATCATAAGGGAAATTAAAAATCTTTTGTTCTCATCGAGTCCATCTATGGAACTGGATATTAGCGAGAGACAAGAAATTAAAATAAAAATTAAAATAAAATAATCTTTGAACTACGAGTAGACTTGAGAATATTCTAAGGCGTCAGCACCGATATCTAGCCTCGTGTGCTCATAGGAAATTTACAGTCGCACAATATGATACCCATGATAGCCAAACTCTTGGAATCTTCTCGATTCCTAGGATGACCTAAGGATCAAGCTAGGAATATACGTGAACTATGATCTGATTTTCTCCCACTAGGGTAGATTTTTGCCTATAAAAGCAAGCGCGTTTTCATTTTCAATTGTCATTTACTCCGGTACAAAATCATAGTTCGCAAGTGCTTCGACGCGTGAATCGAAATTGTTATCGTGAGCTTGGCCCTTCGGTTATTATAAATTTTGTGACCGTAACTCTTGATCTTGGTGTATCTTGCTTGATCGAACAGTATAGTTTACTCGTTGTCCAAATTCGGGCTGGTAATCTCATCGCCAGACTTGTAAGCTGGTCAAGAAAGCAAAATTGTAATTTACCGTCGTATTTAGTCAAATCTCAAAGAGAAAATTGCAAACGTGACGTAAGTGCTTTTTCGAGATTATGAACTAATAACAGTGAGAAGTATCGACCGTTCTTTTTCAAGAGAAGAAAAAATCACTGCGTCAACAACTATTTATTTGTTTCTGCCCTCAAAACTGAGGTAAATGTAAGTACTTTAACTGTTAATAAAAATCTTGTCACTTTCATTCAATAAACATTCGTTCAATAAATTATATTCATACAACAACCATCCTTTTATTTCATTTCAATTAAAGGGCAATTATATAGATAAATCAATTATAAGATTCAAAGATAGACGACCCCCGTAGGATCGATAGAAATCAACGTACCCACAACAAAAATAAATATTAAATCAGCCTACCTTCCTCCAAAATTACTAGAAATAATTAAATATTTTATCTAGCCTTTCGCTCGGGATGTAACAGCTGATTTTGGTGGCAGCGGTGGGATTGTATTTCTTTCTGCTTTGAAATTTAATTGATTTTAGTTTGTATAATTTCTTAAAAAGTATTTTATTAACATAATTAATTGTGAAGCTGGAATTGTTCTTATGCCGTCCGGCAAATTATAATTCGACAATTGACATCAGATGCCGCTCGGCACTCTTGTCATGCTTCACCCTTTTTATTGTTAATAATAGTGAGAACAATATAAGCAATTTTAAACCCTATCGAAATAAATTTGATGCCGCTCGGCACATTTGTATTTCGTCATTGACATTAGATGCCGCTCGGCACTTTTGCAAGTTAGAGTTTTAAATTGTACCTATTGTTTTCTATTTTCTCGAAATTATTCTAAACAATCAACTAAATAATAGTAGAAAATAGTAACGGGTTTATTGAATAGTAAACGCGAAGAAAGTTAAATATTTTAAATTTATTATTACGTATTTTCGAAATTTGAGTAAATTATAAAATCTGGAAATTAAATATTATTGAATAAAAATCATAACTTTTATTTCAAATTAAAATAAATTCTAAAGTCCACCATGTTTTTCTTTAAATTTATACCAAAACATGATAGATCCCTCGGAAGTCAAAATTTTGAAAGTTAAAAAACGTGGAGGAGCAAAGGCACTAAGAAGATTCGAAACAATTCAAAACTCAAGTGCTGATCAATTCATAGACCAATTTAAAAAGCCAATTAGTTCTAGAAACATAGCTGCTTTCGATCGATCAGATTTTAAAACTTTTAATTCAAATGAAGAATTTTCAAATTTTTTCGAAATTTTATTAAATAAAGCCCAAAATGTGTTAAATAAAAAGAATAAAAAATAAGAATAATTAAAAAGATTTTGTAAACTTATGTATTGCCATTATTTTCTTGAAAATATATATATATGTTGATATTTTAACAAAATTGATGGTTTTATGAAACTTGTAATAACCAATCACCTTTCCAAAGTTTATGATTATTTAAATAATTGCCTTTAATTCGTTTAAAATTTTTACAAAATATATAACAAAACACATGTCTTCATATTTTTCATTCTTGGAAAGACGAAGATATGCGTATTCATTTATTTACGTTGTGTCACAGCAATTGAAACATCTAGAAGGAAGTTTTATTCTAGATCCTAGTTTACCAATTAATTTGATAAGGAAAAGTGAATTAGCTTCCTCTGTGAACATAAACCAATCTAAAGTGTACATTCTTAGAAATGCAACTATTGTCACTTGTGGTGAAGTCAATATCCAAATAGGCGATAAGCTAGTAAAATTCCAAGTGATTTCGCATGATAGTAACTCTGAATTATCAGGAGTATTAGGATCAAATTTCTGTTAAGAATCTCATTTAGAATCTCAATTCGAGTCAAGTTCAATTTAAAATTAATAATAATTAAAAGAAAAAATTTTATGAAGAAAAAACTAAAAAACAAAATATTATAATAACTATTGATTATTATTATTATTGATTGTTAATAATAATTATTGATTAAATAAAATAAATTGATATTATCACTACTATATTGCTCATATTTTAGAAATAACAATAATTAGTGATCAATGAATAATGTGAATGCAAATTTTAATAAAAATACAGTTTCCACAATAGATTCTTCCATTTTATAATAGTATATGAAATTATGCCCAAACATTGGTCACAAGTCATATTGAAACGTGCTAGAAAAACTATACTCTCTATTACTGCATATTGTTTACTAAATAAGAACGGAGACTTTATGTATGATTCATCTCTTAACGTAAATTTAATCAGTAAAGATAAACTAACATCATTTGCACCAGTTGACTATTCTATGATTGTCATAGTAAAACAATATTCGATATCGACAATAGGAAAAGTAATGATACCTATATTAAATAAAAACATTAAATTCAATATTGTAGATAATATTCCAAATTCCGATTTTACTGGCTTTATTGGAAACTCATTATTAAAAGAATTAAGATTACCTATTCAGTAAAAAATTCTAAATTGAGTTTATATTCAAATTCTAGGTAAATAATGGAAGTTGTCTATTATACTATTACACGTAAAGCAAAAGATTTGCACTTCAGAGATGTCTTATTATTTTAACATCGTATAATCGATAAAAAATAAAAGCAATTAAAATAATAAAAACAAACAAAAATAGGAAAATGTAATAAAATATATGTATATTACACGTATAAAATGAAAAAAAAAAAAACTGAAAAATAAATGAAACTTAAAGAAAATAGGTTTAAAAAAAAAGGGAAACCAAATGAACGCAAAAAAATGTAGAAGCTAAAAAATCATTAAAAATTGAAAAGAATAAAATAAAATAAAGATATATGTAGAAAATAATTAAAAATCCAAAATAAAAATCGAAACATTAAAAAAAATATATATATGTAAAAAAAAAGGGTTCAATAAAAACTTCAAGAAAGATCATTTAACAAAATAATTAAATTTTGTTTGTTAAAATTTGGATAAATGAAAACTTTATAGTTTTAATAAGTCGACATTTGAAATTGATGGAGTTTGATATTTATTCAAGTTAAACATATTTGGAGTAATACAAGTATATCAGGTTTAATACCACAATCATATCGATCTTTAAATGAAGTCATGAAGTTTTTATTGATTGGGGTAGAGTATTATTGCATTTTGCTATGATTAGTTATAATGCTTCAACCCTATGAAAAATGTCTGTATAGTGCTGATATTGACAATCGTCGCGATGCAGAATCAATGGCTGTCTACATTATGCCAACTCTGTCAGGTTAACTTGGGCGCAGTGTGTTGCCGATGCTTCTGTTAGTGCTTTGCCGTAGTCCTGGCAGAAACTTATTAGCCTCAATTATTTCGTTTAATATTACTCTTTTATTACAATAAGTAAATAATTGCAAGCATTCAAGTGTTTTAAGTTGTTTACTTGTATCTATTTAACAAAGGATTGTTATATTTTTACATGGAATTTTGATTTTAAAAGTGTTATTGTTTTCAAGTTTATTTCTTTATTAACATAATTTCAAACAAGTAGTCGAATAATAGGAAAATTTACAGTTATTATAATCAAGTATGATGCATAATTATTTTATTATTATAAGAACAATAAAACATTGATACTCAAAATTCAAAAGATATTTTAGGTAAAACAATCCTAAGCGTTTGGAATTAGTTCTATTGGAAAAAGTAATTTTATTTTATGTAATACAAATAAAGATACAAAAATTTAAACGAATGAAAAACTTTTTTAAAGACTTTTAATTATAAATAAATGCAAAATTTAAGTCAGCTATTAATGATAGAATTTAAATTATTTTTAATAACATTAAAAATATTTCAACTCAATGTTTAAGTTTTATGAATAATTCTTAAAATTGAATTTCTCTTATTTTAACAAATTTTAATTATTCAAATAAATAATAATAATCAAAACAATAAATACGAAAATAAACGGTTTTAAATAGTTCTTAAAATGATTTAAAGCGCATGATATTTTGTTAATGTACTTAATTCTTATTCACTTGAAACAAATTGCTTATAAATATATATATAAATTCAGAAATTGGATAATTTTTTTATTTTATAAAAAATCTGCTAGGAACTCTAACAAATTGTTGTTGGCAGTACTGGCACAGTGCTGGTGCGGTACCAACAATCAGTACTGATCGCCAGTATAGCAGCTGAAAATTTAATTTCGCAAAAATATCTTTCTAAGTTAAATTATGACAAAAAAGTAAAACCTTTCCTAGGTAAAGTTGGGGATATGGTTTATGTTCAAAAGAGGTTAAATTGCATAAAAAACTAGATTGTCACTATCACGGACCTTATAAAATTAATAAAATATTAGACAAACACAACGTTATTTTAGAGAACACAGAGGAAAAACTGTTTCAAAAACACATAGATAAACTTAAACTTGCATATTTGTAAAATGAAATTAATACTATTTCTTTATTTAGGATAGCAATGGCCGAAACCATTGAGTCAACACCTCTGCATGGGGAAATTCAACCGTCTTGTATTCTTCCAAAAGGAAGAATAGAAGGCCTAGGATTTGCCAAGGCCCAACTTACGGAATTGGCAGTGGAGTATAATTTTTTCACGCCAGAGTTCACCTTGGATCGAGAAGAACAAACAAAAAACAAATTCAGATTATTCTGTATGAAATGCGTGTTAGAAGATAAAATAAATGGCACCAGGTTTGTAGAAATTGGTGATGGAACCACTACAAAAAAAATTGTCCATGCATTCTGCAGCCCGCAAAGTTTTAGCCAAGTTGCAAAACAACTATTACTTCAGTGAGCAGGAACGGACCAAAGAAAACCCAGAGAAAATATACGTATTCTGCCTGGACTGCCCTCGTAAGATCTTAAGGCTAAAATTATACAAATGGGATAATGCATGCCAACTATGCTACTCGAGAGGACACGTTAAGTATAACTGTTTTGGTACGGTAAGGAACAAAAAATTTACAATAGAAACATTAGAAACTGATATCAAGGGTATAAAAATCGAATCAGTATTGAGAAAATAAGAAAACTCAATTTAATTAACAAAATTAAAATCCAACATTTATTTACTGTCTAACATTATTGTATTTGGTTGTATCCATGCATGAATATATGCGTAAAGTATGTGTAAATGCATGAATATAATACTAGGTACAGTTACAATAATTTGAATAATTCCATTTTGTAGTGATTCGATTGTTATAACTTTGATCATTATAGTTCAATAGAATTTTTATATTGCTTAATAGTGTTAATGCATCAAGATACGAAAATCTCCATAAGAATACAATTTTTAAAAAACTTTATCTTATTTCAATATCAATTAAATTCTCAATTTTACTAAATCTTAAAGTATATTTTCTTTTAAGAAATAAATGATTAAAATTAACATAATTTTATAAACAATACGCGGAACAATAGGACAATCCATCCCTAATATTGAACAACTTGAAATAATCAAGCTATAGTATCAAAATCATCCATATATATCGACTCCAAGTGCCGCTTAATATAGTATATCACGCACGCCTTGAAGAGAAAAAGTTCTCTTGTGGCAGTGTCTACGACGCCTGACACATGCGGATGGTGAGAAAGGAGGGAGCGCGGTGCGTCACCTGCGACCGAGAGGAACCTACGGTTAATCAAGCGAGTCCTCCTCTTCTGTGGCCGCTGAAGAAGAATAAAAAATTGAATCCGCTCTATCTCCCAAACTAATAAACCAAAAAATATAATTTTTTTTTTATCTATGATTAGAAAATTTTATATTAATTTTTCTACATCAAAATAAATTTTTCTTTTATTAAAACAAAATTTTATCAACTTTATATTAAAAAATTGTATTATAATTGTTATTTCAAAAGATTGAAATATTTTATTTTAATATAACAATTTTCTATTTGAATTAAAATTCATTGTAGTATCCTGTTATAATAAGATAACTCATATAAAATTTTATTCTTTTAACTTCAAATAAAAAATTTAATATTTAAAATAAATAAAATTTAGAATCGATTGTTTCAACCTCTAGATTATTGATGTAGAAGAAATCTTTAAAAACGAAAATTATTATTGAACTTTAGTTTAGAAATAGAATAATAAGATTTGCCTTAACCGCTTAATTTTCATATTCTTTTTGCAACAAATATATTCGGTTCGAGCTTTTATTAACGGTAAATATCCTATTTCATTTATAATAATTATAACCACATCTAAAATAACCAAAAAATATAATCAGACTATTAAATAACATTTGCATCATGTTGCGTGAATGAAAGTACGAAAGAAATAATGGCATCACATTTTAATACAAAATATGATGTTATTGTTATGATTACTATTTCTGACAATTAAATAAATAAAGACCTATGATTCCAATCAAAAGGAAAGAAAAAGATCGCTTTACATTATCTTATATTATAAAATACTACAATACTTAATATAATCAAGAAAAATAATAAAAACAAAAAAAAAATGCTTTCACTATAATCAATTTTGCTATTTACTAAATATATACATTATGATATAATATTTTAATGAATCCAATTACTAGTGTCATGTTCGCATTCTAATTTGTAAGTTCCAGATAATGATTGATTAGATTCGGTTTAATACAATGCGTGTTGCCATCTATTTTATTTTATATTATAAACTAATTAAAAAATAATCCAGTTTTTCTTAAAGTAGAATACTATCATTATAATCCGATAGTAGTAGTTTTATTCTTTTAACTTTTATTGCAATTATTATACAAATATAATCAACTAACATATGATAATCACTATATCAGATGACAGAAATTACTTAATTAATAATCTATAACATTCTATTCCACGTGAAATAAACATTTATTTTCTCTGCTTAAATATTCTAATTATGGCATGCGTTTGAAAAAGTAAATAAAGCACTTATTATCCAATAAATATAAACGGAATCATGTATTCACTTAAGCTAAGAAAGTATAATCACATCAAATATTTACAATATTAAACATTATTGCATTAATATAGGTAAATACATAAACATATACTTACTTGTATGTGTAGATGTATAAATTTATATATATAATCAATTACAGTTACATTTACATGATCCTATTTTAACCTATAAGTTTATGATTTTTACTATGATTCGATTAATAATACATTATATTCAGGCAAATTCTTGTAATGTTCTTGTAACGTTACAGGAATTTCGCTTGTATACTTTTACAGATTATTTCATAGCATTATTATATAATCTTGCATGCGTATTTTACATTTCATTATCATTACTATTATCATTATTATTTTAATTTTGATTTATTATTTGCATACATTTCTAATTGTCGGTTTTCTTTATTATTCATATTTTAAAACATTACTATATTAATTAATAACATCAACGTTATTCACATACAATTTTATTCATTGACTATCTTAGTTTTAGTTATTATTAATCTCAAATATTAGTAACGAATATTATCACTGGGTAATATTAGTTATTAATGTTCAAATCAATAATTCCCTATTATTACCATTTTATTATGTATCACTAATCTTTATAATTTTGACATTTTTATATTAGTTATCGTTATTATCCATATTATTACAGTAAAATCTAAGAACAATATCTTAATCATTTAAATAAGTAGACTTAGTGTTTTGCATTACTATATCTGTTACACCGTGTTATTCTTTTAATTAATAAGATTTATTTTATCGAGTTTATTACATACTTCAACATATATACTTAAACAAAAATTATCATACATACAATGAGTCATGTGGTAATATCATATTATCATATTAATATTAATTATTTACGCTTTTGAAAGTAATTGCATGCCTAGAGTTAATTAACTATTTGTAATTGCAAGTAATTTTACATTATTATTTACCATTTTAAATTTTATTACTTCGAATTATATTTCTTCAAGAAGATTATTATAATATATTATTATTATTATGAATTTTATATCAATATTTTTTTTTTTTTTTTTGCGTAGGATGTGAAAACCTGCCTTCAGGTACCCTGTAGCCCGTACTACAGGGTTATGCGGGGGTGGCGATGTTCTGCCGACCCGCTAAAAACACACCCTTATTTGGGACCTTAAGACCACTCCCAGGTAGAGCCAGTTTACTGACGTATCGCCTTCAGGAGTGGTCTTATATCCCGCCTCTATCGCCTAAACGATGTTATTCCTTGACCTGCGGGAACTACCTTTGTTGGCGGCCATCGAGATCTTTAACCCTTATAACATGTTGGATGAAGGTCTCGATATGCCGCCAATTCTCTTTGGATCGAGTCATTAACAGGACCATGTTCTCCGGTGTAACTTCGCAGTTTACACCGGCGAACATGACCCGTCTTTCGTCGTTCCATCGTGTGCATGTAAAGAGTGTGTGCTCTGCGTCATCCTTTGGGGATTGGCAGTATGCACACTCTGAACTTCCTCGTCTTTTGAAGCGCTCTAGGTACGAGTTAAAACACCCGTGACCTGAGAGCGCTTGGGTGAGGTAGTACGAGACTACTCCATGTTATCGATCTATCCAGGTGGCGAGTGTAGGTATGAGCCGATGTGTCCATCCCCGCTCCATCTTGCTTGCCATCTTTCGACGAGTCTGCTTCTCGCATCTCGGCGAATTTGGCCCCTGCTGGGTCTATTGTCCGTATAACGGGTGGACATCCTATCTTTGAGAAGGAGGAAAATTTCCTCCCTTTCTTGCGCCAAAAGATCTGCCGGCGGGACGCTGGCAAGGACCTGAGCAGCACTCGCAGATACTGTCCTGTAGGCAAAGATTATACGCTTAGTGATAATCCTTTGCGAGGACAGTATCTTTTCCAAGATGGTCTTGCTTCTATCTGTTCGCAGGGAGGGAGCCCACACTGGTGCTGCATAAAGCAGCTTTGAGTGGAACACACTCGCCACCAATCTCCTTTTCTTTTCAAAAGGCCCATCGACGTTCGGCATTATACGGGCTAAGCTTATCGCACATTTTGCAGCTTTGTCGGAAGCCACAGCGATGTGATGCTTAAAATTCAGAAACTTGTCGAGTTGTACACCAAGATACTTTATATGCGTGCTCCACTTGACCTCGAATCCGTCTACTTCGATCCGGGGAAGTTTGTAACCACGTCTGTCTGTGACCATGAGCGCTTCAGTTTTGTCCAGGGCCATTTGAAGGCCTCTGGCATCCAGCCAGCTCTTTGTTCGTCGCAGACATTTGTTTACCAAGATTCCGAGCTCTTCTGCAGTTTCGGCAGAGCATAAGATCAACGCGTCGTCCGCGAAGCCGTTGATCACCGCACCTTCGGGTAGACCCATTCGCAAGAAGTCATCATAGGAGACGTTCCATACGAATGGTCCTATCCTCGAACCTTGAGGGGCACCTCGTTGCATCTCTTCCTTTAGAGTGCAGGTGTCTCCCTCGTATATTACCCACCTGTCGCTAAGATAATTATTCATTATCCGCAACAGGTAGGGCGGTATTCCTTTGTTTCTCATCGACTTGATGAGATCTTCCCATTTAGCGGTATTAAACGCGTTGCGTATATCTATTGTTACTAAAGCGCAAAAGCTCTTCTTCTTCTCCGGACCCAATTTGTTCTTTCCTTCCTTGGCTAGGTCCACTGCCTTTTGTATGGCATCTACTGTGGACAGGCCTTTACGGAAACCAAATTGGTAGTCGGATAGACTATTCTCTCCAGTCAAGTGGAGCTGCATCCTCTGCAGAACCATATCCTCCAGAAGTTTGCCCATCGTATCTAACAGGCATATTGGCCTGTAAGATGAGACATTATTTAGGGATTTGTTACCTTTCCTTAGGAGGACCAGCCTCTGTCGTTTCCAGTCCCGGAAGAACTCTCCTCTTGTTAGGCAATTGTTGAAGCAATCTAAGAGAATCTGGGGTGAAGCAACGATCACTTGTTTAAGTATCTCGTTACTTATATAGCCCAGACCCCATGGGTCCTTCTCGACATCCTCGATTAGGGTCTTCCAACACTTTCGCTGTGAAGCTCGAATCTCCTTTCTGAGGATCCTCTTGGCCTCTATATATGCGTCCTTTAGCATAGGATCTCCCTTAGAGCGGGTGTATATCCTTCTTGCTCTGACGCATGCTTTTCGCAAAGAGGCCAGCTCCTCTGACCACCAGTATACATTACGTCTTCTGGGAGTGGTACTTCTACAACGCGGCATTGACGCGTTGCATGCGGTGATTATCATGTTCATCACCGGCCGCACCTCCCCATCTAGATTGTTCGGTCTCGTCACCCATCCAAGTTCCTCAATGAGGCGGGATTCTTCAAGGGACCGACCGAACTTTTCGACGTCTAGCTTCTTAATGTTCCACCTAAGGCCTCTCTTACAGGAAGCATCCTGCTTGTTTGCTCTAGGTGTGTCTCCTCCTGAGACTGAAAACTTAATATACTGGTGGTCACTTTCGGTATGATCCTCAGAGACGTGCCAGTATTTAATGTGCTTGTTTAGGAGAGACGTTGTTATCGTAAGATCAATAATAGATCCGATATTATGGTCTCTCCTGAACGTCCACTTTTGGCCCTGGTTAACAACCATCAGATTGTTCCTGGAGACCATTTCTGCGATTAGAATTCCTCTATTGTCAAGCCTTGTCTCGCCCCAGTCTGGCGATTTCGCATTGAAGTCGCCTGTGACGAGAACATCCAGCCTGGATTCTCGCAGGCTCGACTCGAGTTCATCTATCACCGCTTCGAAGGTTGTCAGTGGGTCGTTGGGTGAGAAGTAGCAGCTATACATGCGTATACCTGAAATTTCCACCCACACGAACCCACTGCTCGTCTCCAGGAACTTGTCTACCCTCAAATCGGGATAGAAGACCTGAATGGCTGCCCTACCCGATGAATCCTGGTACCAGGGAGCGAGGTCGTTTCTTTTGTTCTGTTCACTGAGGAACAGAACATCGATCCGCTCCTGACTGGCTGTCACCAGCATCAGGTCTTGAGCCTTCTTAGATTTGTGCAGGTTTATCTGTAGAAACTTTAGGCTTTCGCCTGTTTTAGTTTCTGCAGCTCCTGCTTATAGACTGGACAGGCATTACTACCGGCCCAGTGTCCGAGATCAGACTTATTCAAATCAGAGCATGTTAGACATTTTGGCTCTGTTACCGTACAAGCCTTCGCAAGGTGACCCGCATCGCCGCATCTCCGACAGTTTTTAACCCTGTCGGGGCCTTTGCATCCACGGGTCGCGTGTCCGAACCCTAAACACTTTTGACACCTCGGGACTTCAACGTGTAGCCTGATTGCTGCATTAATCCAACCAACCCGGACTTTGCCTATCTTCAGGAGAGCTTCACAGTCTCCTTCCGGTAGGCGGACCAGTGCCATTTGCATTCCGCCAAAACGCGGGATGAGGCGGCACGGCGGGTCCAGGTTGGTGTTCTCAAGCTTAGACTTGATAGCAGCAATCACGTCTTCCTTCGCAGTTGTCTCGTCGAGATCTCGGATCTCGACGGTTCTTTTGTTAATTAAGGCGGACACCTCTGCCTTATTTTCTAATGCCGCAGTAAGAGCTCCGGCAAATTCGGAGGTCTTTCCTCCCTTCTTCACAACTATGAGGACCTCCTTTTTGATGGTCCTCCTGACTTTCAGTACTTCCGCGCCAAACTGATCAGGGTTAACGGACGTTTTCATGGCGCGGAGGACCTCGTTATAGGCCTCTGGAGTCGCTGCTGAGATTTTGACGGCCTCCGTCATCCTTGGCTTAGAAGAAGAGATTTTCTTCTCTGCCATTTGGGTCCTTCTCTCAGCAGCCCTCCTTTCCTTGGCCTCCCTTCTCTTATCGACGACGGGTGTAAACCACGACAAGGTGACACCACGAGGGGGTATATCAATATTATACTTATTTTACCTTACTAACACATATTAATTGCATGTTTTAATTTTAATGAAAGCATAATATAGTAGCAGAAGTCTGGCGGTGTGTGCACATACTCATACGTGTATATGTGCATACATCTTATCAGGTATGCAATATGAGATGCTTAAATTTATTCTAACAATGATCACAATATATGAGTAAATATATTAAAGAAAAATAAAAAATAAAAATATATATCTACTCATAATTTCAACTAAATAATAAGAATGAAAACATAATCTATAAACAGATCAAAGTTTTACAAAGAGTCTTTTGCAGATTTGTCTCTATCATAATTAATAACAAATTTTATTTCAAAATAGATTATGGTTTCACGAGATTATATATTGGTACGCACACTGCTCACACAATTTCACTGTTTCCAAGAAAAAAATCAAATTACATAATTAAATAAATAAAAATAGGTCTACACATGTATACATGTGTGCACGTAAGAGTGTGATGTGTGCGCGCGAATATATAATATCTGAATTCTTTCATTTGGAAGGACGAGAAGAGAATTAAATAAACAAAAATAAACAAACACATGTTAATATAATAACACAATATTAACAAATTTTATACTTACCTTCTCGTCTGTCTAAATAAGAATAACGTCAAAAGAAAGAAAATAAATAAATAATTACATACGTAATATTCCAGAAAAACTAAAATGTCATTAATTTCACAGATGGATAGTATGCTTTCGGATTGGGTAGTTACAACTAAAAACAACATTGTAACTGGATTCCGCATCATGTAGGTGGTTGTCTTCCTCATCATCCTTCGATACATATATGCATGTTATAAGACTGCTCAACACCGTCGACAAAGAACTACAAACGTTCAAATGGGTTAAATTGCTTGGATAATAACCTTAATGCATATTACCATCAATGCAGCGAAATATAAACAAATGCCTAGCCACGTGTTTCGACGTAGTAAAGCCATCAGCAGTTGCATGAATCACCATCAAGAATGTCATGCGATAGAAAATAAATTAGAGGAAGAAAAGAAGATCGACGCCATCATGAACTTGACCAGCACAACAATAACAGCGATAAGGATTATGTATCGTCAAGCGAAGAACTTTTACTTTTAACTTCCGGATAAAGACATTATAAGATCATATTGTCAAATCCCAAAATTATCTAGTTAAATTTATACAAGTGCAAGATAATATTACTTAAAAAAAATAAAATAAAATAAATAAATAAAATTAATAAATAATTATGAAAATAAGTTAAATAATAATAACGATAGAAATCTACAAGAAGGAAAGAGAGTAGATTTATCACATAAGACATATTGGTATCTGACAAAATGATCTAATAAAAAACAAAAAATAATACCTACATGTCAAATTAAATTTAAACTTAAATTTATTTTAACAGCAATGTAAAAGATTTTTTTTACAATTATTAATTGTTACGATTAATTAAAATGGAAACTATAAAACAGAATATTGGATAGGAAGCTATTAAATGAATTTAAAAATTTAAATTACTCACGAAATTATCCTATTAGATTGCAAACACTTATACTTTATAAAATTCAAATATTGCACTACACTATCACACAAAGTTAAGTCACAAATCCACATTACACACTTAGTGACATTCATGGAGTGGATCTTCCTGCACTTCATTATCATTGTTCAGAACTTCGAAGGACTCATCAATCCACACAGTTTCAAATTCTGGCAGAAATACATCAAAGACTTCATCCTTGAAGTCCATGTCGAATTCTGCGGAAGAAGACTCTGTTGATGAAGTTTTCATCGATGAGGAATCCGATATCAAGGATGAAAGGTCTATGGAAAGCGACTCCAACCCCAGGGAGCTAATGGAGCTCGACTCCATGGAAGTCAACTCAGTCTCTGGCTCTGGCAAATTTGAGAAACTGGAGGATCCTGATGAGCTAAAGATCCATGATAGTGGTGGACGGCTACTTTCTGCATCTGTAAAACAAAGAAAAACTTATTATTCATCTTATTGGAAGTACAGAGATAATTCAATTCAGATACAAATAAAGAATTATAAATTTTCTCACCTTCACGGAAGTTCGACCAGTCGTACCGGCATTCTCCACACCAGCACGAACGAGGACGACATGGTTTTCTAAACAATCCGTAAGGAAAAACTTAATAAAAAATATAACAAATTTACAAAAATTAGAACAACTGAGGAATACCAACCTTACTGCACTCATTAAATCTTTGAGCTCAGCTGATATCTCAATGGTTCCTTTTTGAGCTGCAGTCAATTCCTCCAGGCCTACAACCTGGATGTCAGTCTCTGCTCTGACGAAATCTTCCAGTCGCTTCCACCTTCGGATGTTCCCATGAAGGATTGTGGAAAGAGTCATCACTCTATCAAAAAATTCCTCTTTCTTCGTCGGGCATCTCGCAGGGAATCGTCCTGAAGAAAACAAACAGAAAAGTATATAATAAAAGAAGAAAAGAAGATATTTAGAAAGGAATTTTAAACCAAAATTACAAACCTAAAAGAAACTCAATTCGATCCACTGTTGTTGCTGTCGACGAAACGCTCTCCATGATGATGTTTTATACACTAAAGAATAAATTGATTTCCATAATTACCCCTATCACGCCAAAGGAAATTTGACTCTTCTTTTGTGAGACAACAAATGCAAGAAGAAGATGAAATCACACTTACTAGGATAGAGATCATTGCTCCGGAGGAATCGCTGATAACACACATACACACATTACACTTGACACCATATTAAACACTTTCATTATATAAGGGCTTACTATCAATGCGAAGTTTTATTTCCGTAAACATACATTATTATTATGTAAAAATTGAATGGAATGAGTGAACAAATTTTGTTTAAAACTTCTCACGTTTGCAATTCAAAATTTTGCGATATAGTCAGGTTCAATCGGGACGATGAACAATTTGAGGAGTGAGGATTGTTACATCCGGGTAACAAAAATCTTTTCTTGAATTAGAGAATATGTGCGTTATTTGAACTTAAATCTTAGAACAATAAAATATTAAAGTTAGCGAGTGATTCAGTACATGCAGAATCTTTTACATTCTTTCTCACGCACATCTTCTCTTAAAAAATAGATCGGCTGCAAAACAGGTCTTGTTTCTATAATTTCTCATGAATTTTATTGCAGCTGCAAACTTATAAAACGTTTAGATAATATTTCTTTTATCGCGTCTCATAGATGGATGGAGTTTATAAAAATCATAAGGGAAATTAAAAATCTTTTGTTCTCATCGAGTCCATCTATGGAACTGGATATTAGCGAGAGACAAGAAATTAAAATAAAAATTAAAATAAAATAATCTTTGAACTACGAGTAGACTTGAGAATATTCTAAGGCGTCAGCACCGATATCTAGCCTCGTGTGCTCATAGGAAATTTACAGTCGCACAATATGATACCCATGATAGCCAAACTCTTGGAATCTTCTCGATTCCTAGGATGACCTAAGGATCAAGCTAGGAATATACGTGAACTATGATCTGATTTTCTCCCACTAGGGTAGATTTTTGCCTATAAAAGCAAGCGCGTTTTCATTTTCAATTGTCATTTACTCCGGTACAAAATCATAGTTCGCAAGTGCTTCGACGCGTGAATCGAAATTGTTATCGTGAGCTTGGCCCTTCGGTTATTATAAATTTTGTGACCGTAACTCTTGCTTGATCGAACAGCATAGTTTACTCGTTGTCCAAATTCGGGCTGGTCATCTCATCGCCAGACTTGTAAGCTGGTCAAGAAAGCAAAATTGTAATTTACCGTCGTATTTAGTCAAATCTCAAAGAGAAAATTGCAAACGTGACGTAAGTGCTTTCGAGATTATGAACTAATAACAGTGAGAAGTATCGACCGTTCTTTTTAAAGAGAAGAAAAAATCACTGTGCGTCAACAACTATTTATTTGTTTCTGCCCTCAAAACTGAGGTAAATGTAAGTACTTTAACTGTTAATAAAAATCTTGTCACTTTCATTCAATAAACATTCGTTCAATAAATTATATTCATACAACAACCATCCTTTTATTTCATTTCAATTAAAGGGCAATTATATAGATAAATCAATTATAAGATTCAAAGATAGACGACCCCCGTAGGATCGATAGAAATCAACGTACCTACAACAAAAATAAATATTAAATCAGCCTACCTTCCTCCAAAATTACTAGAAATAATTAAATATTTTATCTAGCCTTTCGCTCGGGATGTAACACTTTAATTAAAGTAAAATTAGAGATTTCTAGCATGTTAAATTCATGAGCTGCATTTGATAAAAAATGGTCAGAAAGAGGGTTTTTTGAATTTTTGAGCTATTTTTGCTCAAGATCTTAACGTGATCGATAAGATTTGATGTCAGAATCGCATTCAGCGACACAACTCTACAAGAAAAGATTAATCTGATACTGCACTGATAAAATGAGTTAGCTACTATATGGATAGCTAATTTTGAGCTACAATTGGATAGAAACATCTTCCAATTAGATAAAAAAATTGTGTCTTTAAAACACGATATTAAGGTAAATGCATCAGTAATCATCACTGCGTTATAGTTATAGGCACTTTTTTTAAAATATTTTAAAAAATGTTCAAAGATATTTTTTAAAAAACATTTTTTTCTTCCACTCATACATGAAAACTCGCGTTTTTGTACGCTTGAAGCATGGTTGGAAATCAAAGTTTTCAGGTCAGATGACGCCAGAAGGGAAAAAAAGACTCAGGACAGTGAAAAAAAATGCTCTCACACTGCAAACATCAACATGAACAAATGGTTGCCTTTATGTCCTTGTTACTTAATATACTATTTAATGTTTTGCTAGTTTAGAGAAGATCATTTTAACCTAAAATTATTTTAAAATGTGTAGTATACCAGTTTTATCGTATATTTAAAATTAAAGTTTAAAAATTAAATCATAATAAAAATTTTGATTGAATTATATTTTCTATAACCCTCTGACGGTTTAACCCAAGTATACTAGGGGTAACTTATCTGCACCTGAACTGTTAACCCCAAGTATACTCGGGGTAATGTTTTTCTTTATATTTTAATAACCAAGCATCGGATTAATTTCCCCATAAGCTTAAATTAAAGCTGAATATATGTTTTCTAGTGCCCAATAATTGAGATAATAAAAATTAATTTATACTAAGTTATGTTTTGTTAAAATTTGTTAATAATATAGAAGCATCTTTCTATGACGCATGATCGAACTCACACCAAAGACTAAATCAAAGAAATAAAACCTAGAGAGGGGATAAAAGTAAAATCATGTTTTTCCACGTCAAAAGTTATTGAAATGTATCTTTACTATTTGTTTAATTATAAATTAACAAATTATAAACAATTAAAATACGATTGATCTTTAAATTTTTCATCCGCTATATCGGATTCGCCATTTTAATTTTTTAAAATCTAACTTCAGATTCATAATCTGCGACCCCAAAAACTATAATAGAACCTGAAAGTAAAAATTTTTCTATACAGGAATAATTTAACCGTTTCGGTACAATTTTTCGACAGTTAATTCAGCCGTCAGAGGGATTATATTAAAAATTTTGATTTAAATATTTATGTAATTGATATTTTTTGCCATACTTAAACTATCCTTAAACTAGTTAAAACGACCCGGCAAGAAGTGTAAAAATATCTATAGAATTAATAAAAGTAATTCTAGATAATACTTGGATTCCCCCCTTCCTTCATTTTATGATTTTACATTACGAATTAAAAATAACAAAATTCTTTAATGAATGTTATTATTCTTTGTGGTTTTATATTATATGTATATATATTAAATCAAAGTTAGGTTTTAACCCATTTATTTTACATATGTTATATTTTTTAACTACAACGACGCTTCGGCAGCTGCCACTACCATTATCAAGTTTAAAAACAAAAATAAAAATTTTTTATGTTTAAATTTACGTTAGAAAATTATAAAAGCTACTAAATTAAAAATTATTTACTTAAAGAATTAGAAAAGTATACATAATGATGTTTATATCTATCATCAATGGAAACTTCTTAAAATTCTGACTCGGTTGTCAATACAATCATGCAGTAAAAAAAAATCTATAATACCTAATTTGCTTTTATATATATATTATAATATTAGAATGTTACTTCTTAGCTCCTTGACTTAATGAGTTATAAGTTTTCTCAAATAAAATAGAACAACAATTTTATTACATATGTCCTCTTAAAGAAAAGTAATTGCTTCCTGTATGATAAAACATGTTTCTGAAATATAAGAATAATTTTCACTCAGCTTTATTGACAAGGGTCATATAACTTACTACTTTTGTTAAAATTATTTATTATTTTTGTAATATTTATCCTTTCAATATCATTAAAATACCTTCTTTAGTTCATTACAATTACTGTTTCTTTATAGTTACGAAAACTTATTATCTGTTGATACAGTTACTGTTCAACTGTTACAGACAAATTCATCCCTTGTACGGAGAGAAAGCTGGACTTCTAGGGTATTGCGACTCTGTCGGTAATACAGAAAATTTTCCACCCGCACCTAACATTGTTGTAGAGGGTGGAAGAATTGAGTTCGTGCGCCCTTCGCAAGATGGTACTACTCTCCTAAGAAAAAGCATGTCTCGAGGATCACAAACCTTCATCGATTATACCGAAAAGTCTGACTCAACAAAGGTAACATCAAATTATCAATTTATAATTTACAAAAATGTTATTTCTAACATGATTTAGTTACATTTCATTTTTCTTCGGAAATAGATATGAGGATATTTAATTTTATCACTTCTAAAAAAAATAAGTTCTATTGAAAAAGCTATTTATGAAAAGTGAGATTAAATTAATTAATTTCATCATTTAATCAACAGTTAATAAAAATACTATCTCATAATAAAAGTTAAAACATTTAAATAATAAGAATAACACGCATGCATTATTTCATTATTTGATATCATTCGATAATTGTGAATTATTAATAAATATATAAATTAAATTCCTAATACGTTAATGAATTAATGCATTGATAATAATAATTGAACAAGAGGGGTATCAACACTGTTAGAAATGACTTAAAAATTCATGTATTTTTTAATTACATGAGTTATTGAATTCAGGATTGAATTAAAATTCAACAACACGTAATTGAAAATTCATATTTTTATTAAAAATTAAAGAACATGTAATTGAAAATTCAAGAACACGTAATTGAAAATCAAAGAACATGTAATTGAACATACATACTGTTACTTAAACATAACCTAATTTACTGTGCAATTTTTTCTTGTCAGTTGTAGACAGAACAATTTAATGAAGAAAAGTTTATGGCCATCAAAATTACATTTAAAAAATTATTGTTATCAATAATATAAATATGTATTTTTTATAATAACGGATAGTTCGCAGTCATTTCAGATATGTGTTGAAAATTTGTCATTGTCATATGAGCTTCCAATCAAGGTAGAAATTTTCAATAGTCCAAGATAGCCGAGGTACGTAAGGCGTAGATAACGATCCGGAAAACCTGGGTGCGATTCCCGACCCGGAAATTTTTATTTTCTTCTAAACAAAAAAAAATTATATTTGAATTTTTAAAACCTTGTTATTGGAAATTCAATAGCTCGTATTGTAAATAACTTCACTTACAAGTTATCAAAAATTCATATATATATATTTTTAACAGTGAAAATTACAAATTTTTAATTTGTTTAATCATTATCTTATATATAATCATTTTAGAGATATGTAAATGATTAGTAAATGATTAGTATATATTAAATTTTATTCGTATAGTGTGGTGCTTAGATTTTTTATACAATTCACAATATGGTTTTTCGATGGTTATAATAAATCTTTAATCTGAGATGCAGGTTAATCGAAAAGAGAATGGTTAAATTAATTTTATCATGAGACAGAATAATCCACCTCCAAGAATATGTAAAAATCGTTTATTATAATTGATTATTCTGACCAATGTTTGTCTGCTTGTATCGTCCTCAGACGCTCTATAATTTTTCATTATATGTGACTGTCCATGAGAAAACGTGCCTTAGCTCCCAAACGTCAACTTTACAGGGTGAGCGTTTAAAGTTGCAGCAATGCATTGAAGCCAATGTAACGTGCCTACGCTTCTTGCTTAATAACACCAAAATTTCTTTAAAACAACAACTTTTTATTTTTGGAAATGAAAGAGCAAATAAACATTTGTCGATTGGCATTAAAAAATCAAAATTTATTTTTTGTAGCTAAGGCACGTTTTGTCATGGACAGTCACGTATTTAATAATACTTAGTTTTGAATATTTATATTGGTTTTGACTGCTCCTGGAAGAAGCTTTGTATTTACAAATTTTTTAAAATGCTTCAAATTAACTTTCCTATATCTCTAAATGTATTTAATTATAAGTTCAATGTCCATATGTACTTCGGAAAAATTTTCTAACAGTTCGGGAAGAAGTCCTGTTCAAATTTATTATAAATCTTCTAGAATAACTGTTCTTAATTTTTCTAAGAAATACTAATAAAATCTTCTTAATAATTCTCATATCCACCGTTCTTCAGTTAATTTAAGAATTATTACGGAATTATTTTTTTCCGCATAATTTGTCAAGGATCCGCGTCGAGGTTATCCCAGAGCAACGTTAATCCAAAGGATTTTCGCCTTCTTTATCCTACTCTATCTTAGACGGTCCACGAGTTTTTAAAAGAATTCACTCGTATACGAAAATGCTAGCATAGAGAACGAAAAAAATAAGAAAAAGAATTAAATGAGCAAGCGAAGGTAGAGTTAAATACCTACATGAGGTTCTGGCACATAACAAATTTCGTATGTCGAAAAAATAAGTTCTGAAAGAATTCAGAAACCGCTTTCCAAAGTTGAAAATAAGAAAAATATATATCCCGTAACTATTTCGTTAAAAATCTAAAAATTTTCTTTGAGTAACATTTAACATTGCAGTATAACTTAATTGTAATGGTACATGGGTAATTCACTCATTTTGATTCCGACAGAAAAAAGTATGAAAAACGGTATTTTCCGGGAATGAAATGTCGGCTATTATTTGGGAACTTTACTTTATGCAAATACAAATTTGGACACATGATACTTTTATCAAGTGAAAAAGTCAAATATGTAAATTTCCACAAACACTGTCAACTTTTTTCATAATTAGGGACATTCGTTACTCAATTAATCTTTCAGAAAAGATTTTTAAAATGCTATACTGCAAGAATATTCAAAATCCCAAAAATTCATTTTTTTTTGTTTGACATTTCTGATTGTGGTTAACATCTTAAAGGGGTTACTTTACCCTGGTATTTTAGAAAATCGATTTTTTTCTTTGTCTAATTTTGAAGTCTATATTCTTACCAGTATTTTAAGACCATGTTTGTTTTCTCGAAACCACATTTTTTCGAGCGGCAGACATCAGAACTCAAAACATTTTCAACCGATTTTTATCAAAACCAAAGTTGAGTTTTTTGATTCCCAAAAAATATTTTTTCTTAAGTGGTCCAATTTGATCAAATTTTTTTTTTCAAAACGGCTACGTCATACAGTGGTCTGAAAGCTAAATCTAGCTGGCCAAAAGTCAAAAAATCGGAGTCTTTAAATATTTTTTTTTTGATTATATGATTTATTATATCTATTGTGTTTAATTCAGAATATTTCAGCCATTACACATTTTTTTTATAGATATATCATAGATGCAGGTTACACCATCTACCGTAAGATACGCTACTTTCGAAAAATCACCTCATGATACACTCTTTCCCTATGTTGGCGTCTGCGCAGAAATTAGTTGTCATGGCGACGAACTAATGCGCAGTCGCAGTAATATAAGCTAGCTTATTATAAGGAGTGACCTTTTAAATTATAGTATTTAAGGCTAGGTTCCTCCAAACAATTTTCAAAAATTCGAGTTTTTTTCCCTCGTAAATTGCTAGAAAATACTCTTAGAAATAATATAGAATGAGTCCCAAAGGTCCGCACGACCAAGAAGTAGGTATACAAGAGGGAAGAGCGGAGCGCGCCAAGCGGTATTCGAGCCGAGCTTGAAGCCACTGAAGCATCTAAAGAGCACAGGACTACAGCAAGAAATGCAAAAAGTCTTAAAAATGACGCCTATGAAGACCAGGAAAAAGTTGTGTACGGATTGGACATATGAGTAAAATTCACTTTTTTTAAAGATTTTTTTTAACGAACAAAAACGTTAATAGCCTTTTTCTCGAAACCACGTTTTTTCGACCGAGTGACACTTCTATTTAAAAACCATTCCACTTATCAACATGAGCCAAACGGCATTTTACTCTTCAAATGTCTCTCTAGGGCCTGTACTACAACCAAAAATATTCATCTATATATTTACAACAGTTATAAATAATTAAAACTGAAAAAAAGGGTTGAAAATTTAGAAGTCCGCCATTTTTTTTTTTTTTTTTTGTGAAAATGTTTCATTGTATACAGAATAAGAAACCATTTTGATTTTTGCTTTTAGGTGAATACAGATATCGTGTCACCCACCAACAAAAGGGATTTTTTTAAACAACTATTTTCGGTGCCGCCATTTTAAAAAAACAAAAAAATTTTCGGGCCCGTATCATTTTGACACAAATTTTTTCAGGCAACTTGTTATATTGTACTCCCGAAGATGAATGTTATATTTTACTCCTTCTGAAATCAATGATTTTTAAGTTTTAATTATTCAATAATTGCGCTTACTGGATTAATTAAGTCTTTTAATATTAATTTAATGTATTAAAATCAAATATTTAATAAATAGGACTTAAAAATCTTTGCTTTCAGAAAGAGTAAAATATAACATTCATCTTCGGGAGTACAATATAACAAATTGGCCGAAAAAATGTGTGTCAAAATGATACAGGCCCAAATTTTCAATTAGTGTTTTTATGTGTCTTTGTATGTAAAAAAAGTTTGATTCAAAAATATTTTTTGTAATATCAATAAAATAAGTTTGAAAAAAAACTTTTTTTGGTGAAACCTGCACTGTAAAAAGAAACATCTTAAAATGCATTGTATAGTCACATTTAAGAAGTTTAAAGTATCTTATATATCAGCTTCCATCTTAGAAAACTAATGCATTTTAAGATACTTTTGCTAACTTTTCGGAAACATCTTAAAAGTGACTACAAATGTATCTTAAATTAAGATACCTACTTTTTGCAGTGTGGCCTTAAATAATGTGCATATGAATTTAACAGTTCGTTTTACTAAGCGTTAGGTATTGCAAGTAATATCTCTTTTTTTTAATCCTGTTTTTAAAAAACATGCAATGAAATCAAACATATACACTATTTGTATATTACAAAATTGATGATACCATAAGTCAAATCTTCCGACATCTGACGAAAAATTATTCATTGTGAAATGTTCATTAAGACTTTAACTTTCGATAAACATAAAAGACTTTTGTTACTTTTTGTCACTTTTTGAAATAATTGCCCTTAACCGGTTATCCCATTAACGCCTGATATCACAAAACTGGTAGCCTTACTTTGAAATAGTACTACAAGTAGGAATTCTTTTTGTAAAATATGGAAATGGCGTTTTTTTTTGTTTTTGGGGTCGCTCTACAAGATTCCGGGCCCAGATTTCATTTTTATCTATATGTAAAATTAATTAGATCAAAAACAGAATATAGAATTATTTTACTAGGATTTTTAATGCATTTTTATGTTGAAAAACAGACAAAAACATTTTTAACGATATATTCTGAATAATTATTAAATTGTTTATACGATTTCTTATTTTTAATTTCGCAAAATCTTTAATATAAAGCTAGATCAATCTAATTTTTTTCTTAATTTGATAAACTGTTTTGTCCAAAATAAATAGAAGTAGTTTATAATTATAAAATTATAATAAGTATAATTGTTTAAATGATCTATTATTGTTAATTTTACAATGCCTTCAGATAAAGTTAAAAATTTGTTATTAGGGTTCGAAAAAATGAAAAAAGATTTAATAATGTTTCCGCCAATTTTAGATATTTTACCTATTATATAAATAATTTATAAAGCTTAAAAATACGTATAGTAAATAGCACTAAAAGCTATAAAGTTCCACCTATAATAGTTTATTTAAAAAAAATTCTACAGAAGCGTCTAATTTTCGGGCGGACAGTGTGGTGTAACCCCTTACCAATATTAGTTACTTGTCATCTCCTTCCGTAAAAGTTTAATATAAATAAAATAAAAATAATTTACAACATTCTCTTTTCAACACACTTGACAGAGTTTTAACATAAATTTAGGCACTTTGAAAAAAGCGAAAGGTAAATATGGTCTGCGAACAATAGATTCAAGAGTCCAGCATCTGTACCTTAGTGATCAATTACATTGTTTAGACCGTGTACATCCCACAAACTTTCTTTTTCAAACAAAAAGCACACATAAACGTTCCTTGTATTTTAGAAAAGTAGGTATTTTGTATACTCACTCGATACCTATAATAATATTGAGCGTTTAAGGTCAAATATTATTTATAGCTAAAGCAAAAATCATGTATTATGAATATATGTAAAATTGTATACATGGGGAACATTGATTGATCTTTGTGAAATAATATGTTGTATTGTACCACTGGAATTTTGAGTTGTTATATTATTGATCAGTACTTTTAACGGATTTGCCTATTTTGTTAAAACCAAATGTCTACTAGTAGAAAGAGTAAACTAATATTCCACAAAAATTAGACGAAAAATTGTTGATTTCAAGAAGTAAAAATAGCAGTTATCTCATCTATCAGAAGATGTAGATTTTGGCATACAAAATTAAAATTTTATAGCACAGAAAAAATCTGAACTCATGTTGAGCCCGTTTTGGCTCGTTTTGTGACGCAGCGGAAATGAAATCTCGTCCAACACTACTCAAAACGAATCAAAACGAGCTCAATATGAGTTCAGCTTTTATCTGTGAGTGCGCAGTCATAAAAAAATGAGTTTTTAGACATCTATATCTATAAAATCAAAGTTTTGTCTGTACATTGCTTAGAATTTAAAAATCCATGTATAATTTTTCATTTCAATTTGCAAAAACTCCAAAAATGACATTTTAAAAAAAATGTTATCTGTCGGTCTGCACCAAAACTTTGTTCGGGCATCACGCGTGAACGACTCATCCGAATAAAGTGAAATTTGGTGTTCTCAAAACGAGAAAAAACGAACTCAATATGAATTCAGGTTTTAGCCAACTATGGCACGAAGATATAAATAATTTCCGGACAACTTCTTCGGGAAGTTAACCTCAAATTGAGAAAATTGATAACTTGGAAAAAACTAAACATGATTTTGATATTCAGGTCATTTCCATCCAACTTCTTCAGGCAAGTTAACCTTAAATTAGAAAAATCCGTAACTCGTACGCATTCGTAACGCATTTAAATACAAAATAGATGTCCAGGTAATATCTAGTGCTGCCCGCGAGACGAGACTTTGCATGTAAAAACCGAGACGAGATGGAGATTTTGCACGCGCGAGACATGTCTTGTGGGCAGCACTAGCTAATTTCCAACCAACTTAACCTCAAATTAGAAAAATCCGTAATTTAGGAAACATCTAAATGAAAAATCGATGTCCAGTTCATTTCCTGTCAAGCTCTTCGAGAAAGTTCACCACAAATTGAGAACATTGATGCCTAGGAATTCCAGCTTGACAGGAAATGAACTGGACATCGATTTTTCATTTAGATGTTTCCTAAATTACGGATTTTTCTAATTTGAGGTTAAGTGTTAATCTTTGCAAGTGTAATTATACGTTTGTCAACTCTGACACTTTAGGTTATGTTGCGAAGAATTTTAATAATTTTAAGAAAAGCGATTTCAAAGTTGTAGTGTATGATTTGAGATTATATTAATAAGCTTAAACTTAATTAATTTCATCATTAGACACACAAAAACACCATTATTTTTTATAAAGTCAAAAGTATAAAATTTTTTATTTAAATTTAATGCGCCAAAAGAAACCAGCTATTGTGCTGCCCTCTTAGCTAAGCTTTATGGATCCCCATTACAACCATGTATGCAATTTATTTACATTGATTTATATTTTTCTCGTACAAAATTGTACCATCATTTTCTCTAATATTCTACTACATTAATATTATCTACTTTATTGGCAATAAATAGTTCACCAAGAATTTCTAAAATTTTCATGGTAAATAGACAAAAGCTCTACTATAGCGCATGGCCACAAAACCATAAAATGAAGGATAAAGAGTTAATTTTTTTTTGCTTAAACCACAAAAGAATGCGACTTTTATCAGTGTCGTGACAATAGGGGACGTAGTCGATGTGATTCATCAGGCTCCCCGGGGTCAAGGGAACCCGAAAAGTGAGATAGATAAATTCTTTTTTTTTTGTTATAGTAACGAAAGTTGTGTTAGGTACCGAGGTGCCTCCAAAATCTACTTCTGACCAGAACGACAAGCTTCCTAGTTTTCCCGTATGAAAAAAAGAATATAAGTAAAATTTGTACATGTGACTTTAAAAACAATTTATATTCTACTAAAATATTTGTCATGAAGTACACGTGCCTACCATCTTTTACAATATTTGAAAATCATGGAAGTTAGTAACGAATGAAATTGAAACGCAAAGGATGCTGCTCTGATGGACAGACTCATATTGTATCCACTGTATTTATTGTATATGAATATGATAGAATAGCGTTTTGAATGACAGGACCAATATAGACTTTTCAATACACACTGGCTGGCATTGGATTCTATAAATTGTATCGTTGCAACTAACAACGCTGAGTCGTTTTCACGCTCGCTCGTTACAAAATATCTACAAATTCATATTTTGCTTGCTTTTGAATAGTGAAAAATTTGCTGTGCATCTCAAAGCTCTGAAAATCATTAGCTTGTTGGTCGAAAACAGGAAATGTTGATTTTTACGAAGTATAACAAGCTTTTCGACTCTTAAAAAACAAGTCAGTTTTTAATATAAAAGATTAATTTATGATGAAATTCCGTAAATAAATATCAGCATAAGATTATATATTCAAAAGTAGTGTTATGTCCAGAAGGGACACTGACAATTTAACTATTTTAATATTTTAAACCCCTGATTCATTTACAAAACAGAAAACTTTGAACTAAGGGAACAGGGAAAAGAAAATCCACTGAACAAGCATAATTTATAAACATTTATTTTATTGAATACAATTTTGAGGAATAAGAGAAAGAAGATGGAAGGAAAAATCCCTTTTTTCTTGTATCCTTGTTTGCTTTAAGAATCGTAATTCACTAAAACAATGAATGTTATTAGGGAAATAATTTCACTCGTTGAAAAGTGCCGAGTAAAATTTTAAACTTACTGTGTTTAGTAGTTAAAATGCATTGGTTGAGCTCTGGAGTATACAGAGTGGTCGTCCAAATATGCATAAAAAGGACGAAGAGATTTATTGCCTCTCCAGGATCCTGCACTCTGGGAGAAATATGACACCAATCTGTGACTCAAGTCCAAGTGAAAAGACAGTATGATGTTCTTTACTATGCCAAGAGTATTTTTATGTATCAGTTCGAAAATGAGAGCAGGTCCTTCCTTAAATAGGTGTGAACGACCGAAGACAGCTGTGTCAACGATTTATAATTTTACAGATTAAAAGGATTCTTGGAAGTAAGGATTAAGGTCAAAAGGGTTAAAGGATTTAAATCAAGTGTAGTATTTGAAAATGGTTAGAATGGGTTAACATAGGAATAAAGACTTTGAAAGGGTTATTTTATATCAACCCTGGCGAATTTGCTAAACCGAAGTCTGACCGACTTTGGTCAGGTTTTGGTTGAGTTTGGTTTAAGGCAAAATATTGCAATTAGTTAGTTTAATCTGATAAAAAAAATGATCAATCATGCCAAATTAATTTGTATTTAATTGATTTGAGCAAGAATTACATTAAATAAAACTGTAATTAACAATATGTCTGGTTCGTTAATTACAGTTTTATTTAACGTAATTCTTGCTCAAATCAACTAAATACAAACTAATTTGGCATGATTTATCATTTTTTTCATCAGATTAAACTAACTAATTGCAATATTTTGCCTCAAACCAAACTCAACCAAAACCTGACCAAAGTCGGTCAGACTTCGGTTTAGCAAATTCGCCAGGGAAAGTGTAACAATTTATAGTTTTATGTATTGAAATTATAATAAAAGAAAATAGTTATAACAATTTTTAAGAAAAATTTACAATTTGAGAATAAAAAGAACGAGTGAATTTATAAAAAGCGGTCGAGATATTTTAATTTAATTTTTCAAATTCAACTGATATCTCTATAATCAAAACAATCGATTAGTCAACGGACAATGCTTATATTGACATAGTATACAATTACATATATCACAGATACTTTCAAATTAATAAAGCAGAATTATTTGATTAAAATTTATTGAATGAAATTAAGTCAATAATATACCGTCTTTTGCATGACAAAAAGATAAATTAAACAATTTTAATAATAACAATAATAAAAAAAAACAACTTTAGGCGCGTCTCTCACTCACATTCATGCATTCTTTAAAGTGAAATCACGGTTAAACAATATTATAACAATTTTGAAACAATAAAGAGATAAGTTATATACAAAAAGAAGACAAGACAAATTTATGAGTGAATATAAAATTAAATAAATCACTTATCGACTGCGATCATGGAGCGGGCGAAATCCTGGAAGGCTGGTCAAAGATAGATTAAGATTAATCCAAGTCCATACAACCCGTTTATTGTCCTTTATCAAATAATACGGTTGTTTTATTTCAAAGCAAATTTGTTGCAATCTAGACCAATTCAGCACCGGATTCTCGTTGCTGGGATCTCACTTCCGGGACTCTCGGCCACGCTATTTCCTCTGCTTCTCAATTTTGCGCCACACTAAATGATTTATTAAATAATTATTTTTATATCCCTTTTTTTATATTTATCTTTTAATTTTACACCCCAAACAAAATTATGTTGAAAAAACTTTTTTACAAATTCAAATATTTAAAAGAACAAATTCAAATTACCTAAACGGCTATCGGCGACTCACGTGTAGTTATGGCGCAGAGGCCTCATTACTTTATTACAAGCAGATCGATAAGGGCCGAAAATCCTCGAAAATGATCAATTTAAAGACGCGTCGAAATTTTCCCACCTTCAGGGACTCTACCCCCTCAACCATGATCGCCTTCGTCACTCGTTTTAATACTCTCTAAATTTAAATAAGTGAAAATTCACTTATTAGATGTCAAAAGTCTTCCACTCTTTCAAAAAGTGTATATGCACTTATAATAAGTGAAATTTTCACTTATCATAAGTGCATATACACTTATTGTAAGTGCATATGCACTTTTTGAAAGAGTGGAAGACTTTTGACATCTAATAAGTGAATTTTCACTTATTCAATTTTAGAGAGTACTTCATTTCTCATCAGCCTATAAGTTCTCAATGAACATCGTAAATTTAATATTTTATCCAAATGATATGCTGCGATATTAAAAACAAATGAAGTAAAAAAAAACAGCAGTTCAGCTCCTTTCAAAAGGATTAACTTTCGAAATTGAGATGTTGATTAGGAAGGTAAATTTTAAAATCGAAGGGGTTAAGTGAGGAGTCCTAAGTTCTTGAAGGAAAGGATTAGAAAAAAGAGTTGAAAGATGGAAACGGTTAACACTCAGTTTTAAGATCTTAATCTTGTACAAATTCAGATGTACAAGTTTACAATTAGGGTTTTACAATTTCACCCTTTTCACACAAATCACAACACAATCCAACGCAACGGAACTTTTACTTCGGGAAATATCGAAGATGACAAAGTTCAATTATGGCGAGTTCTTCGGAGTCACAATTAAAACATAGTCAAATCCGCATTCTAAGAAAATACTTAGGGAATAAATTTGTATATTTAACTCAACGAACAACGACTAACAACTTTAATGTTGGCGCAATACAGAACTAATGCTGGCGCCATACATGATACTGGCGCGATACAATACTTGAAGATATAGAACCGTCATGACTCTTACAATTGAGATTGAGGAACTTCGTTGCGACTCTGGTGATGATGGACATTGAATCCGTCAATGGTAGATGAGGAACTGATTTTAGTTTTCGTCGACGTTATAAAGAAACCTAGGTTTTCTGTATTTTCATCCCTTCCAAATTTTGTGTGGGCTACATACAAGAGAAAACTTCATTATCGCCGAGTGAAGGGTGCAACTTCCAAAGTAGAGCGTTCTACTTCCAGAGTTCGGATGGTCACTCGCAATCTTGATTCAATTCAATACATATCAAAAGCTTGATTGTAATGCTTTTACATTTATAATATACATTATTGATTTTATATATCATACATAAGAATGTGGAACATACAAGAGTAACCCTTACTTTTCGCCAAGTGAAGGGTGCAACTTCCAAAGTTGAGGGTTCTAGTTCCCGAGTACAGGTGTTTTAATCGTAATTAGTTTGAGAAATATTATAAAACTTAAATATAAAGTTAACTAACTTATAAAATACATTATTGATTTTAAATGTAGTACGTCTTAATAAGAATATTTTTCTGACTAACAATAAATTTTGGTTTTATTGTAAATTTGTAATTTTTTTTAGTTAGTACATTCATTTTTCTGAATTTAAATTGTGGAGTCCCTAACGCCTTTATTTAATAATTTATTTAATAATAAATTCAATTTAATTTGTCCAAACCACTCGGTCCAGAACATGTTATTTTTATTACATCCATAAATTACAAATATTATATTACAGCACTTAATAATAAATAAACACGCTGATCCTTCTTGCTGCCAGCCGTGCGAACTCTAATGTTCGAATTATATTTTATATTTTACGCTCTATTTTCCGCCGTGCGCCGTGCAATTAGTACCTTATTTGTAAAATTCGTTTTCCACGCTTTTCGTGGCTTTATCTTGTAATCGATAGTATTTGTGCGCTTTATAGCGATTAATTGTTCTTAAAGAAATTGTGTTTTGTTAAGCGACATATGGTCTTGATTCTTTGTGTGTGGACTGTGAGTGGGTGAGAGCTTTCTTTGGACAATTGACTGTGTTAAAATTATCATTTTGCGCTTTGATTCTCTGTATCCCACCAGACCACGCCGGATCACGGATTATTTGGTAAATTGCACCTGTAATCAATAAATTGATAATTTGGTGTTCTCCTCAATTTCGCCTTGTGCTTCGCCATGCTCGTTTTTCTCCTCTCGTAAAGGGCTAGCCGAACTCTTGAGCTAGTCACTTTTTTTAATTAAAATATTTAATAGTTAAAAATAAAATTTTGGGTTAGGTTCGCCACAAAATATATAGAAACAGGTTCGGTTATGGGCACCCTTCTGTTTTTTACTCATACCCAGGCGCGCAGGGACGATGATTTGAGGCTTTATAAAGCTTGACTGAGGACTGGTCAATATTGATTGAGGATTGGTGAGTCGGAGGAAGCAAGACTCGTCTAAGCTAGAATGTAACAGCGATTCAAGCCTGACGCTCCAAGCTTGGTTGACGATTGGAGTCCAAGACTCAATCAATGTTCGGAAGTCCGATTATAGCTTCGTCAAGCCTGATTCCACTGTCGCTTACAGAAGACAGAACGTTAAATAATTATTAACATAATAATATTCTTGTTGTATTATGTTGTTAATAATGATAATTCTTATAATTATAATAATAATAATAATATTATATTATTATTATGAATTATATTATTATATTATTTATAATTATAAATACAATAATGATAAATACAATAATAATATTATTATTATCAGTTTTTCTTAATTACTGTACTGCTGCAGATTATCATAAAATTTAAAAAAAATAATTTTTTTAATGTTCATCTATAATTATTTAAATTGATATTCTTCAGACTGTTTTTTTTATAATTTAAGATTAATTGCACATTTACACACTTAATTATTATCGACTTAAGATTAATTAACAATTTTAATACATATAAACACTTAACCTATGAAATAAAATTTCGCACGCTCAAGGGGGGATCGAACCCACGGCCCAATCCAATCTCCTAACTTATTAACATTTTATAAATAAATATTTTTGTAAAATATTTGCAAAATATGTAAACAAAATTAACTAATAATTTATCATTTTTATTTATAACTTTAATTTAATAATATTATTTAAATAATTAATTTCAATAATATATAATACAAAAGTAAATTATAAAAATTGTTTATATATAATGTATTGAAGGGCACTTTTATTTAAATAAAGAAATTTATTCAATTTGTATAATTAAAGTTTTTTTGAAATGAATGATTTTACAAAATTACGCTATCGAGCACGTAATCATATCTTCAATATTTTTCAAATTTGAAAATTGTCTTTAAATTATTTCGTTTGGTTATGATTCTTTGAAATTTATTTTTTTAAAATAAGAAAATAATTGTTTACAAATTTAATTTACTTCTAATATATCTTACAATTAAGTAAAATTACATAATTTTTGTTTGTTTATTTATAGTTTATTTTATACAAAATTAATAGTAAATATTCATAAAATTACTAAATCTGCAGCAGTTGTAATATTTATTATTTAATTAATAATACTTTTTATATGTATATACTTTAATATATAAAAAAATATGTAATATGATAAGTTGAGCAATTGTGTCACAGTTGATTCAAGCTTGAATCTAGATTGGATGTTCAAGCTTCGCGCATGAGGATTCAAGCAGTCTTGAATCAAGCATGGAACGAGCATTGGTGTCCAATCTTCAACCAATATTGAACGACAGTGATTTAAAGACTGTTCCCAGTCTCGGTTACCCACTCTGGGTGTCAAAGCTAGAATCAAGCCTCTACCCAGCGTCAGCATTGGTTTCTCGCGCCTGGGTAACTTATGCCCAATAAATATGATGCAGACATTAACAGAAATGTATGGAAAGCTAGACACCTTAGCTGACTATTAGCGAAAAACTATATTAATTCCATTGAATAGCAAAATTTTATTAAAAATGTAATAAAGTGGTCATTTTTGCAAAAAAAAAATTTTGGTTCGGTTGTGGGCACCCTTGAAAAATCTGCTAAAAATGGGGAAAAATGAACTAAAACCACAGCAAAGAAGGAAAAAAAATTTAACTATTAATTATATGATTAATCAAGCAATTATTCGAATTATTTAAAGAATAATTAAAAAACTAAAATTTATTTACTCCGAAGGCCATCAGTGCCAAAATTATCACATAAGATAAAACTTTTCACATGCGCACTTCAATTCTCTTCAACACAATTCATTTACACTCGATATCCACTTTACATCTACTTCTTTTTTAAGTCCATTTCAATTCAATTTGTAACTCGTCAATCCAGTTTGAGTATATCTCCAATAACGGATTGCGAATTGTTATTGGCAATTGTGCACTGGAAAAAAGGAATTACTGCATGTCAGATTACTTGTTGTCATAGCAAACAAATTTTAGCAGATATAGCGCCTGCAAGTATTTTAGTTATAGCTATAAATTTTGTTTGTAGCATCAGCAAAATGGATTTTTTTTTAGAAAGCAATACAAAAAGCTATGGCTGCAATTGTAATTGCTCTAACAGTAAAATCAAGTCACAACAACCCGAAGATTACTGTAACAGCTGAAATATTTTTCTTATTGTACCTTTATTTAACCAGCATTATATATACTATACGAGATCGACCCGCGCGCTACGGCGCGTGTGATATTTTTTTTTCTTAATGAATTTTCTAATCTGAACTGTTAAAGAAAATGTATGATCAGACGAAATGAATCATTTAAAATTAACTAATGAATAAATTATGAAAGAAGAAGAAGCTAAAGGTAAGCTTTAAATGACTTCAAAGAACGCTCATGCAGTTAGGTTTTTTAAAAAGGAAAAGTATATATTTTAAGAAATTATTTAAAGACGTTAATAAGCTTTAATGAAAAAATGTATGTCTAATCAGTAGGTACCATAGAAAACTACTGCGCACGCATAAACAATTTATAAATTGAATTTTTATTTATACTGTAAACTTCCGAGAACTTACCTTAAGCTTACCGTAAAATTAGCTTAATATTTTTATAAGCTCACTGCAAGCTTTCGATACACTGCAAAAACAGGTGTCTTAAAATGTTCAAAAATGTCTTAAAATAAGACATTTTTCGTGTCTTAGACACCAAAAGTATCTTAATTTAAGACATTTTTGGACAATTTAAGACACCATGTTTTTGCAGTGTAACCTTGACGAATAAGCATAAAATATTATGTATTCTTAAGATGCTACAGCATATCCGCCGATTGATTGTTTATTTTTTTATCTTGTCTTTGGTGCTCTCTAATGATGAAATCGGCATACTAAATACTTTTTTTTATTCTTGACAGGTTAAAATGTCAAAAATATTATGCAAAAAGTTTCATTAAATAAAATTATTACCGAAAAAATAAATGTTCTTTAAAGTCATTTTTGACTGCTTACAAACTAAATAATACTACCTTAACGAAACGTCACACAATGTCAATGAAATGATATTAAACAAAAATAATACTCTTGTAATTAAGAGTACTTAATTATTACTATTATTATTGTTATTATTAGTAGCAGTAGTAGGGCTGCGCACGATACGATACGATATGATATTTGACAGAGTCTCGTCTCGGTCTCGAAAAAATGGAAAATTGATGGTCTCGTCTCGGTATCGTTTCGGTCTCGCCACGCTTGGTATCGTCTCGGTATCGCCTTCATAATTGTGGTCTCGTCTAATCTCGATCTTAAAAACATCGAAAAAATAAAACATAGTAATTGCAGAATACAATTGTTAACTTATTTATTGTAAAAAGATAAGTTTTGCAAATTAGCTGTTAATGGTTAAAAACGTCTTGGGTCTTGTTGATTTAATAGTGTCGCTGTCACTTACAAATTCTCAGCTAAATAAGATTAAAAATAAGATGTTGTTTAAAATGTGAAGCTGACAAGCAGCAAAATTAACAATAAGTGAAATGTTGGACAGTACTTTTAAACCGATTCTTCACATTCTTATTCGACAAAACCGACTTCTATTAGGGCTGTACAAAAAGCTCGGAACTCGTTGCCCGACCGAGCCGAGCCGAGCTCAGCTCGCCTTCGTCGGGCTCGAGCCGGGTCGGGTTCGAGTCGGGCTTTCTGAAATACCCGAAATTATTTGAGCACTCGAAAGTAGACTAGTTCTCGAATGATTCGGGGGCCCAAAAATTTCGGGCCATGAACGAGACCCGAACGCTTCTACAAGTGCAGTACAGTTTCAAGCTCCAAACAAATGCGCACTATTGTTCCAAGCACCAAACACATGCGGAGTAGTGTTCCCCGCACTAAATACATGCGCACTATTGTTACACGCTTCACAGACATGCGCAGTAGTTTTCCACACCTTAAATACATGCGCACTAATGTTCCAAGCACCAAATACGTGCGCAGTAGTGTTTTCCTGCACTAAATACATGCGCACTAGTATTCCACGCACTAAATACATGCGCACTAGTGTTCAACGCACTAAATACATGAGCACTAGTTTCCTACGCACTAAATACATGCGCATTTGTGTTCAACGCACTAAATACAAGCAAAACATTTTTCTACGGACGAAATACATGCGCAGTGGCATTCCACACACAATGTACATGCGCACTAGTTTTTTACGCACTTAATACATGTGCAGTAGTGTTTTCGCACTAAAAACATGCGCACTAGTGTTCCCCGCACTAAATACATGCGCACTAGTGTTTAACGCACTTAATACATGCGCACTAGTTTTCTACTCACTAAATACATGCGCACAAGTTTTCCACACACTAAGTACATGCGCAGTATTGTTCAAGCACTAAATACGTATGCACACTATTTGTCTACGCACTAAACACATGCGCATTAGTGTTCTGCGCACAAGCATGTGTTCAGTGCGGGCAACACTACTACGCATGTATTTGGTGCTTGGAATACTAGTGCACATGTATTTAGTGCGTGGAACATTACTGCGCATGTATTTAGTGTGTAGAAAATTAGTGCGCATGTATTTAGTGCGTAGAAAACTAGAGCGCATGTATTTAGTGCGTAGAAAATTAGTGCGCATGTATTTAGTGCGTAGAAAACTAGTGTGTATGTATTTAGTGCGTAGAAAACTAGTGCGCATGCATTTAGTGCGTAGAAAATTAGTGCGCATGTATTTAGTGCTTAGAAAACTAGTGCGCATGTATTTAGTGCGTTGAACACTAGTGCCCATGTTTTTTGTGCTTGGAACATTAGTGCGCATGTGTTTTGTGCGTGGAACACTACTGCGCATGTATGTGTTGCTTCCTGAACTAGGGTAACCAATCATGTGATGTAAGTTCTAGTTCTTTTAATTTTCGGGTTCTCGATTCGTTCGGGTCCTTTTCGATATTCGAGTCCTCGAATATTTCGGGTTCTCGAATCATTCGGGTACCCGAATTCACTTGTGACTACATTTTGGTCGGGGGCTCGTTATTTTTCGAGTACTCGACAAATTTTTCGATCTCGAGCTAAGCTCGAACTCGGCTCGACTCGTCCTGAAAAAAGCTGGCTCGGCTCGGCTCGACTTTTCGAGCTTTTTGCACAGCCTTAACTTCTATACTTGCATCTAAGAAATCAATTTTGGTGTTAAATCATCAGTTGAATAATCTTGTTAACAAAAGATCAGTGTTCTACATTTTCATTTTCCGGCAGGCGCGGATCCAGCGGGGGGCGATGGGGGCGATCGCCCCTCCCAAATGCCTTAGATTATCATATGAGAGAGAAAGAGATAGCACTATATTCTTGTCTCTTTCTATCTCACATATCGCCCCATCCAAAACCCTCGCCTGGATCCGCCTTTGTTTTCCGGTATAATTATTTTTTTTATAACTGCACTGAGAGAAATCTGATGCAATTATTGTATCAAACATAACCTCGATTAAGCATATGGAAGTACTCGTGACAATTTATGATTAAATACAAATAAAATTTGCAAGGAATCCAACTTTTCTTAGCACTCAGTTCTGCTTATAAAATTTGCTCGAACGCCAACTAGTTTTCAGGCGGAGTTTATACAACACAAGCTTACCCGCGTGTACACATAAAGGCGTGCAAACGTAAACACAGAAATGTGTGCGTCTTTTATGTATACACGCAGGTTAGCTTGTGTTGTATAAACTCCGCCTGAAAACTAGTTGGCGTTCGAGCAAATTTTATAAGCAGAACTGAGTGCTAAGAAAAGTTGGATTCCTTGCAAATTTTATTTGTATTTAATCATAAATTGTCACGAGTACTTCCATATGCTTAATCGAGGTTATGTTTGATACAATAATTGCATCAGATTTCTCTCAGTGTTTAATTGAATATTTATGAAAAAAGTTTAGTCGAATTATACATTATTTAGCTTTTAAAAATAAATATCTATATCTGTTATCCGTAGTAAAGAAGTTTATAATTATAGTTATTTCCCTATTGCGGTCTCGGCGAGAGTCTCGCCGAGATTCACTTTTTTCGTGGTATCGTCTGGGTATCGTCTCGGAAATTTTTTTGCGGTATCGTCTCGATATCGTCTCGGAAAACGAGACAATACCGAGAGTGTGCAGCCCTAAAACTAATATTTTAAATAAAATTAAAACAATTTATCAATTGTTTAAAAATCTCAATAAAAAATGTCAGGTGAATCACAATTGATTTAATAAAATGCAATTATTTGCAATAAACGAAAATTTGAAACAAATTGAAAAATACTATAAATAAACCATCTGAACTGCAATGTTATTGTTTTAATTTCACATTACAAAAATTATAAGAAATTTTATAAAATAATTTTGAAATTCCAATATTTTATTAAAAGATTTTAATTTACTTGCGAAACAGAAAATTGAACCTGAAAACTATCGATAATGATCGATAATGAGGTTTGAAACGTATTGACCAATTGGAGATTCGGAAATGGAGTTACACGTCTGAAGTTAATTACGTCTGTTCTTTTTAGAATAGGATATTTATAGGAAAAGTAAGAATGCAATTTCTTCCAGTATATTAATATAAGAAGCTTTATCATTAAAAATATAGAAAAAAAAAACTGTACACTTAATTAATATACCTACCAACATTGTCTTTGAAGTTTGTTATGTTAAACAGAAATTCTTCTATTTAATAGAGACCAACTTTCTCATTTTGACGTTATCCTACTTAAATATCGGAAACTCGTTAGCTGATTGTCACGAACTTTTACCCTGCTCCGTAACCCCGTAGATCGTGCTAATTAGAGACCTGCAATTAATCTCAAATAACTCGATAATTATTACGCACCAATTAATCAGATACAATGGATCTTTAGAGGTAGTGCACTTTCATGAATAGAAGGACGTGTATCGCGTACATTAATTGAGAAAAAAATGAAAGTTCCCTCCTTTCTCTCCAATGCACGGCCTGGCAGTAAAAAGTTAATGCAATGGGCTATAAAAACTTGACAGCCACAATTCTATTCCACCTTGTGAACTTTTAATAAAGAATTTCTCTGCTACACGCTTAGCATGTGATTTTATTTTGTGCATTTCGTTTAATTAATTATAGTAATATTGAAATTCCTGTATTAAATTTACAGAGAAAGATAATTATTTTGACAGAGGAAGAACTTCTTAAGTAAAATATCCAAGTATGAATAAGGTTTACACAACCCTTCTAATGGCCAGTTGATCCACCTTTGGATAAGAGCTATACGGATAACTTTATCTGGCGGATAGAATATTTTTGTGTTGATCCACCGTTGGATAGCGTTAACTGGTAGAAAAATCAGGAATTATCTACACTGAGAAAATAAGTTGACTAAATACAACCAATTTTTGATTAAATTTAGCAGAGAGAGGTTGCTGATATAGCACCTGCAAAGCACTTAAATGATTTTAGCAGAGCATATGCTCCGGTATCCTAGAAGTTTGATTGTCATCGCCGGTGTTTTGTTTGTTTTGTCCCGAGGAACCCTAACCTAGAAATAAAGCTGCTTGGCTAGAGGCTTATTTTCTCAGTGTATCACTTAACTATCCCATGTCCTTTTCATTTTAATTATGCAATTTAAATTAGAAAAAATTATTATACGTAATACATATTGAAATTCTTATATTTTTTTAGTCATAATTTATAATTATTATCACACCAGATTAACACTGTAAAGACAGCTTCTATAGGAAAACTGAATTTCAGTTATTTAACAATCTTTGAGCTAAATTTCAGCTCGCACGATATCTTACACTCATAGTAGGATAAAAGTATTCTTTTTAAACTTTTTTTCTGCACTGAATTTCAATCAATATGATCGACTTCTGTTTACAACTTGAAAAAAGACAAATTATAAGCTTAAAAACAAGTTTTGTTTTTGCTGTCTAAGAGATAAAACATGTCTGTAGAAATTAATAATAATAATAACTCTCTTTTATGCATATATGCAAATCTAAATGATTATAATTATGAAAAAATAATTAATCCTTTTTGTGAGTAATGTGTGTTATTAAATAGGAAAACATTGAATATCTTCATACAAACGTTTTAACATCATTCTGAAAGCAAAAGGTTGTAAAGAGAAACTGCATAATAATAATTTTCATCAGACATAATGTCCAAGATTTGTATGTATGTGGGAGATGGGTGGTAGAACTAAAAGTGTTCATAGAAAGTGGAAAAATAAACTTAAACTTTACTGATTTTTATTTAACTCATATAATACAAAATATATATTTTTTTTAGACATATTGTTGAAGTTAATGACTGATAGTAACTGTATGAAAATTGTCAATCACAAAAAATGTCAAAAAAGGCTACTTCTTGTTTTCAGACTCACTATTTGGATCGCTGCAACACTTTTTTAAGAAATTATATTATTAAGGGTTCACAAAAAATCACTGTGAGTTTTTCGTCAGCATTCAATACAGCAATTCTGATTCGTCCGGTTTTGCCTCACCCGGTCATCTTATCATACAGGCGCAATATTATTGTTCTTTTAAAAGTATTTGAAAAAACTTTTTTTAACTGAATTCTATATGCCTCAAGCTATAAAAAACCGTTAGCAAATAATAAATATAATTTACTTAAAGTGTCAAAAACCCAAAAAGTATAAGAAAAAAAAATTTTACTTTCAACGAAAAAACACGATTTTTCATACTTAGACAACCACTACTTCTACTAAAGTAATGAAACGTCATTAAAACCTAATGACGTATATATGTCGTAGGCGAAAAGAAAAATCCGTCGTTTAGCTTAAAGCCTAGGCTTTAAGGTAAACGCGGGCGAATAGGAAAATCGAATTGTTGATGATTATTATTCTGTTAATCGCCTGAAATTTTTAGTCACTTAGATTAATGCTTAGGCATTAACCTAAACGCGGAAAGTGCGTCCGGCGAATAAAAATAATGTTGATATCATGATTATGAATCAGTGTTTATAATCTTTGTATTTACATATTCTTTGTTAAAACTATTTTTTAAAATTATTATTGTAGAATATTCAAAATCAAATTTAGTCTCTCCTTGCTTTACGCGAGTATCACATTACTTTTCTTAGCTCAAAATGGAAAGTGTTCCTGTAAATAGAGATCAATTTAAAAAAAAAGTTAGAGGCACTTGAATGCCACCAAAGCTTGACTTGTTGCAATAAATATATCTATTGTTAATTAGTGGACTATTATTAAGCAGACTTATACATTTGTATAATAAATAGAAATAAATTGAAAGTTCTTCTAATCAGGGACTGACACGAAAACCGAAACAAAATATATTTTATTTTTGTTTCGTTTCGGTTTTGAAAAACTGAAACAAAATATAAATTTAATTTTGTTTTGTGTTGAACCTGAAACGAAAAGGCTCTGAATTACGTTTTCGTCTCATGCCCGAAACGAAAATCCGCTCCGAATTCCGTTTTCGTTTCTCATAAAAAAGGCTCTAAATTTCACAAAAACAATTTTAAACACAATTCTTTTCTTGCAGGAGACGAAAACGAAATTCAGAGTCTTTTCGTTTCGGGCATGAGACTGAAACGAAATTCGAAGTTGATTTTCGTTTCGGGCATGAGACGAAAACGTAATTCAGAGCCTTTTCGTTTCAGGCTCAATACAAAACAATATTGATTGTACATTTTTGTTTCGTCACAACAATTCAAAACAGAAACAGAATTCGGTTTTCGTGTCAGTCCCTGCTTCTAATATGCAAAAAAATGAGTTTCGGAAATTTTTTATTATAAAAATTACTTATTTAGTTTTAAAAATAGCCATGGTAGGCCTATGGTTGACCCATGATTGCTATTTCTCTATTGAGAAATAGAAATATCAACATTATTTCTATTCGCCTGACGCGCTTTTCGCGTTTAGGTTAATGCCTAGGCATTAACCTAAGTGACTAAAAACTTCAGGCGATTAACAGAATAATAATTGTTAACAAGTCGATTTTCCTATTTGCCCGCGTTTAGCTTAAAGCCTAGGCTTTAAGCTAAACGACGGATTTTTCTTTTCGCCTACGACATATACTTCATATATCAACACGTTGACAGAGTGTTTAACCGATGTGAAACACTCCGAAGATTTAGAGATATTGGACTTGTTCGGTTTAGCCCCAGTCTCCCCTACTTATAAATTTACACTGTATATGAAATATTTAAAAGTTGTTATTTATAAATGTGAAAAAAGAAAATTATTCATACAATGTAAATTTTTAAGTATAGGTATACAATGTATATTTGTGAAATATCAGGTTTTTTTTGTTTTTCTCGAAAACTATTGATTAAATAAAAATAAAAGATTTTAATAAAAAATATTCCTTGTTCTAATATCTACATCTTTTGTATAAAAAGTTTTTTTTTTTAATGGACATGTCTAAGACTTTTTGTTATTTTAAAAATTAAAATCGAAGTTTCTCAAAAACGACTCTAGCGATTATTATCCGTGATAAGTATTTGAAAGGCTCAAATAATGCACACGCATAGAAGAAGTTGACTGTGGTAGTAAAGTATTCGCTGCCACGTCAAAATAAGTTTGCAAATATAGGGACAGCGAACAAATTTGCTGTGAGAGTAAAAAAGTTTGCTGTGAGAATAAATTTAAATTTTATTTTCTAATATTGCTGATCACAGCAAACTTTGTTCATAGTCACAGCAAATAATTTGCCGTGGTTACTAATTTTGTTAGATTCAACAGCAAATATTATTTACCCACTGCAGACATTTCATTTTTTTCCGTGCAAATGGACCTAATTTTTGAAACTATTTTTTAGAAGAAATTATTAACATATATGTATATATTTCCAAGTTAATACCAGCTTCCATAGGTAAATTTAAAGAAGATTTATTATCTATTGAATTTATATTTATTAACCACTAGATAAACAAACCTATCAGTCACTCCTTCGATTTAATTATTTAATGGCAGTATAGTTTGTAATACAACTACATAACTTAAATTTAATTTGTTTCGCAATTAATGTGAATTCATAATTTTATTTTTATAAAAACTCTTTCACAACAAAGTTATGATAAAATTTTTAAAAACATTAAATGCATCAGAAAGTGAGTTGTTCATGTTTAAGAATCAAGTTTTTTATGTTAAAATATTACAAATTATAATATATAAGTTTTAACATTTTTTTGATTAAAAGTCTTTGTATCAGAGTCAATATAAATATAGAAAAACCATGGTTTGTTGGATTGAACTGAAAGGGACGAAAATTACGTAGCTCGATCAAAATGTTTGTTTATTCGTCAAACGATTTGGAGGCAGACCCATCAGAAATAAAGGGCATGTAATAGGATGGAGTAAACTATTTTACTCTCGTTTGAGAATTAGCCCTTTGATCGTTCGATCAATCCTTTGAAAATTCGGGCGTGTTTCAGCTTCAGCAAAATACTCAATTCGGTCGAGAGTTTCTAACAAATTAGTGAGTATCTGTGAACTTCAACAGACAGTTGCATGAGAGAACTGCGTTGACTAGAACTGTCCTTTTAGATAACTTAATTGCTTGTTTCTCTGTAGCCATTCTTAATATTTTTACTTTTGTTTTAAATTGCCCTAGTTGAAATTCTGATGCTCTGTTGATCCTCTGATCCTCTGTAACAGAGGATCAACAGAGCATCAAGACAGAAACAAACGCATTGAATTTCGATGCTCTCAATGCTCAGTGGATGCTCGAATTTTGCGGATATTTCCAAATCTGCAATTTTACAGACTCACAGAGGATCAACAGAGCATCGAGCGATGCTCTGTTGAAGCTCTGTTGGTCCTCTGTTGATCCTCTCAGAGGACCAAAAGTTTTCTTGTATAATGCTGAATTTTAGTAGTATCAATTAAGCAAATCTTAAGGAGTAAGAAAAAATTTTATTAGGAATTTTTTTTATAAAATTTTGGCTATAATAGGACCGTTTAAAGAGTACAAGGATTTTTTAAAGTCCACAGCGGGGAGTGGTACAAGTTCCCTGAATTATCATCTGAATGCATAAGAATTTTTTTTTCATAAACTTCATGAGATCTAGTGATAAAGTACACACGATTAAATTTTAAGTTTTTTTTGTATAATTGCAAGATTTACAAATAAATCGCATTTTTTCCACTTTTTTTATAAGTGTATATGCACTTATTGAAAAGTGGAAGACTTTTGACATCTAAATAAGTGAAAATTCACTTATTCTAATTTAGAGATCCCTCAATGACTATTACTCACTTTTTTTAAGTAAATGATTTTTTTCAAGTCTGACTAACACTTGGATGTCCAACAAAAAACATCCAAGTGTTAGTCAGGCTTGAAAAAAATCATTTAGTTTAAAAATTAAAATCATTTAGCCTGTATTTGTCCAACAAAAAACATCGAACAATGACATCACCTAATGAGCGAACATGATCAACCCCTGAAACTCACCCCTTATTGACATTTTCATCCCTTAAGGACTGTTACTCTCTGTTTTGAACTAAATGATTCTTTTCAAGCCTGACCAACACTTGAATGTTTTTGTTGGACATCCAGCAATTACATCATTTGAGATGAAAATATCGATAAGGAGTCAGTTAGAGGGATTGAGCATGGTCGGTCATAAAATGATGTCACTGCTGGATGTCCAACAAAAAACATCCAACGGTTAGTCAGGCTTGAAAAAAATCATTTAGTTCACAAAAGTGAGTAACAGTCACTTATTGAAAGTTGAAAGTGTATGTGCACTGATTGGAATAGGAGAACGAGTTATTCAGTTTATAGAGTATATTTAGTAGAGGAGACCGGGGCTAGTTGAATCAGGGGTATATTGGGTCATTGCGGTTAACTCAAATGTTATTAGTCGAATTAATTCCTCTCTACACAAAAATTATTTCACATAGTGAGATGCAAGTTAGTGCCAAGTTTCATTATTATATCATCATTTATGTGGAGTAAATGTAAAAAAAACTAATTTTGATACTCCAAAGTAAATTTTTACCCACTTGGTTTTTTTGTCATATCTTCCTGAGTAATAGTTTGAGAAAAAGTTTGATTATCAAATTTTGCTCTTTGAATAGTTCCTTTTAAAAAACAATGAAGGGATTTTAATTTATATTTGCAGTATCGATAGAAGAAAATCAAATATTTGAAAAACACAGGCGGGGTCAGTGGGGACGTTTTGACCGGGGTTAGTTAGGTCGCAACAAATGCATGAGGAATCTACTATATACTTATACTACATAAATAAACTACATTAATTTAATTAAATTTCACTATCAGTACCCAGGCGCGCAGGGACGATGATTTGAGGCTTTATAAAGCTTGACTGAGGACTGGGATTGGTGAGTCGGAGGAAGCAAGACTTGTCCAAGCTAGAATGTATCAGCGATTCAAGCCTGACGCTCCAAGCTTGGTTGAGGATTGGAGTCCAAGACTCAATCAATGTTCGGAAGTCCGATTATAGCTTCGTCAAGCCTGATTCCACTGTCGCTTACAGAAGACAGAACGTTAAATAATTATTAATATAATAATATTCTTGCTGTATTATGTTGTTAATAATGATAATTCTTATAATTATAATAATAATAATATTATATTATTATATATTATATTATTATATTATTTATAATTATAAATACAATAATAATATTATTATTATTATCATTTTTTCTTAATTACTGTACTGCTGCAGATTGTCATAAAATTAATAAAATAAAAAAATTTTTTAATGTTCATCTATAATTATTTAAATTGATATTCTTCAGATTGCTTTTTTTATAATTTAAGATTAAGTGCACATTTACACACTTAATTATTATCGACTTAAGATTAATTAACAATTTTAATACATATAAACACTTAACCTATGAAATAAAATTTCGCACGCTCAAGCGGGGATCGATCCCACGGCCCTATAGACGAATTCGCTCGCGGTGAACGCACGCTATTAGTACCACTCGGCTACGACGGGTAGTTGAGAGTCAATAGAAATAACTTTGTGAGGTTCAGACCTGGATTATGTGCTATTTACATTTTAATAGTTCTGGAACATATTCATTATAAAAATAAATGAATAGAATTTATATATCCTTCGTTTATACTGATATACAGTTTATACAATCCAATCTCCTAACTTATTAATATTTTATAAATAAATATTTTTGTAAAATATTTGCAAAATATGTAAACAAAATTAACTAATAATTTATCATTTTTATTTATAACTTTAATTTAATAATATTATTTAAATAATTAATTTCAATAATATATAATACAAAAGTAAATTATAAAAATTGTTTATATATAATGTATTGAAGGGCACTTTTATTTAAATAAAGAAATTTATTCAATTTGTATAATTAAAGTTTTTTTGAAATGAATGATTTTACAAAATTACGCTATCGAGCACGTAATCATATCTTCAATATTTTTCAAATTTGAAAATTGTCTTTAAATTATTTCGTTTGGTTATGATTCTTTGAAATTTATTTTTTTAAAATAAGAAAATAATTGTTTACAAATTTAATTTACTTCTAATATATCTTACAATTAAGTAAAATTACATAATTTTTGTTTGTTTATTTATAGTTTATTTTATACAAAATTAATAGTAAATATTCATAAAATTACTAAATCTGCAGCAGTTGTAATATTTATTATTTAATTAATAATACTTTTTATATGTATATACTTTAATATATAAAAAAATATGTAATATGATAAGTTGAGCAATTGTGTCACAGTTGATTCAAGCTTGAATCTAGATTGGATGTTCAAGCTTCGCGCATGAGGATTCAAGCAGTCTTGAATCAAGCATGGAACGAGCATTGGTGTCCAATCTTTAACCAATATTGAACGACAGTGATTTAAAGACTGCTCCCAGTCTCGGTTACCCACTCTGGGTGTCAAAGCTAGAATCAAGCCTCCACCCAGCGTCAGCATTGGTTTCTCGCGCCTGGGTAGTTTATTTCAGTCAATTGCCACTAATGATAATACTTTTTAGCAATAAGGAATTAAAAAATACGTTTTTTCAATATGAGCAAGTTTTTTATTTTATAATCTTATACTTTCACTGTTCTAATTTAAATATATTTATTTTTCAATTCCTTTTATTATAAAATATCCCTAAAAACTAAGTTTATTATAAAAAGTAATGTTTTAACATTTAAACAGTAACATTTTAATCATGACCCAATATGACCCGGGCCGGGGCGGGTTGGGTCACTTTGCATTTCTCCAAAAACAATGTTCCCAAAAAAAAAAACTAAAAGTAATAGCAGGATTTTTTCTTTTTTAAATGAAAGCTCAAATATCAGAGCAGGTTTTCTGTACGATAAGGTTTACATAAATTGGATATTAGTGAAGTTAAACAACGAAGAGTGAAAAATGTCCCAACTAGCCCCGGTCTCCCCTATTTAAAAAGTTGTCATACTATCCTTATTTTTGAACTGTTTTATTCCAAACTTTGAAACAAGCTGTCTCACAGTGTTACTTTGAATAATTATTTCAAACTGTACTGCATTCTTTATATTAAGACCTATTTAATTAATTTAATTTGTCTTGTGCAATAATGTAATGTAACGGTACCCATTATGGAACATTTTCTTAATCATGTCCCTATTATGAAACAGTTTTAAAAATGTTAAAATAGATAATATATTACACTCATGATAATCAAATTCTATTTATCTTAATAAAGTATCTAACTAATGAGCATGATTATTCATGTATAGTTATTAATTCAATAATAATTGTTTAAGAGTATTTAAGCATTTAATTAAGTAAACTAAGTTTTTGTTTTAAAAAACGTTTCTTAATGGGTACACATTTAATTTCATACGTCCCTATTAAGAAACACTCACGAAAAAGTATACTCCAAAAATAACCTTAAATATTTTCAGAATTTCTACATTATTGTTTCATTAGAAAAATTAGTTGTATAATTATCTTCTGAAATAAAAATTGTTCTTGGAACATTACTATTTTATAACTAATATTTCAATTATTCCTAAAATTTAAGAGAATCAAAATTATTTTTAGATTTAAAAACCCTGTTTCATAATGGAGACGTCAAAAATGGAATACTGATACATGCGTTGTCAACCAACGTCTCATAATAGGTACATGCACTGTTAAAAAAAGGAGTTGAAATTTAACTCCCTACGGGACTCTATAAAAGTCGCACGCCTTGAAGAGTTGAAGTAAAGAGAGTTAACGCTTAATCCTTCAGTCCCCACTCTTCTTAAACATGGAGCGTATGAGACTCACTCACCTTGGGGAGTCGATTTTTAACTCTAAAATCTCAACTCCCAACTCCAGCAACTGTTAACTCCCCAAATTTTTAACAGTGTGTGTTTTGTTTAACATTTTTATTCATATTATATTCTGTTCATAATAAATAACCATTTTGGGAGTTAATATCTACTTAAAAAATATCACTCTTTTGAACTATACTTTAATTGTCAACATTGGCACCCGTAATTACGAGAAATTTAACATCAAACTTTAGACGTCTTAAAAAGTGTTTCATAATGGGTACCGTTACCTTATACATTATTGAACAAGAAAATCATAGTATGTTGGCCCACGTTTTTTAAAAAATAGCAAATACATGAAAAACATGGTATTTATATTGTTTAAAATTGTTAAATTTCAATATAAATAGTTAAGGTTGTGACTTACATCAAATTTAAAAAATGACAACTGCTAGATTCCGGATTTTCAAATTGATAAATTGATCCTTCTTATTTTCTCTGATATTTATTATACTTTATACTAAAGAGGCTTCTCGTCGAGAAGCAAAAGCTATGTTTTTGCAAAAAGTGATAATTTGAAAATAAAGAGTAGATCGATATTGACAAAAAATTGTGTACATCTTTAAATAATTTATCAAACGATCAAAATACTGAAGACCATATTAAAAATTATTGAAAATCATTAAGGAAAATAACCTTTCTTGATAATTCCTGTTATTCAGTACTGACTGCGACTGATGACATAATAATTATTTAAATTGATCAATCACATATCAAGAGTTGTAATTGCTATAATACTCAAGTATATTTACTGAACCGCTTGTAACACATTATAATTTGAACTACGCATAGATGTACAGCTATCGCCAGATATGCTTTAACATTTTAACACGTAAGTCATATTGAAATATGTTAAAGCATATCTGGCGATCAGTGTACTTGTCTCTTGCTATTAAACAGGGCCGCAACAAAGTTGACGCGGGCCTGGAAGTACTAAATAGTTTTAAGGTCCTCCCAAAAAAAAATATTTCTTCATTTTTATGTTATATCCATACAATATGAGTCCGGACCACTCCGGAGTACGGACCCTGAAGCACGTGTGCTTCAAGATTAATCCACCACTGCTAATAAAATGTTTAATTACAAATATCTTTATGCAAAAAATTGATAGATAAAAACAATTTTTGCATTAATTATTATTTATTTAAATATAAAATAAGATGAAAAATAAAATTATTGAAGTGAAATAAATATGGACCACACCTTAATTTTTAAAATCTCTATATATACTCTTTAAATCTGAATTATTTAAAAATAACTAATTTGAAAGCAAAAACTCAGTCACTAATTTAAAGACTTATATTTTTACTAACTGTTTAGTAAAAATATAACTAATTATTAGTGAAATTCATTTTTAGTTTAGGTTCCCGCGTAAAGAAAACTTGGCTCCCACAAAGCTACCAAATGGATAACAAAAGGCTACCTGAAGGCTACACCATGGCTACATTAAGGCTACCTCATGGCTACCTCATGGCTACCTCATGGCTACCTCATGGCTACCTTATGGCTACCTCACGGCTACCTCAAGGCTCGCTCATGGCTCAAGTCTCGCACATGGCTCAAGGCATGCTCAGGGCACATATATATACACACTAGGTTTCTTAAGCCAAAATACATGCTCACTAGTTTTCTATCGCCCAAATACATGCGCACTAGTATTGTAGTGCCCAAATACATGCTCACTGGTCTTCTATCGTCCCAAAATACATGCGCACTAGATGTCTGGTGCACAAATACATGCGCACTAGTGTCCTAGCATAAAAATATTTGCGCACAATTGTTCTTTTAGTCACACATGCGCAGTAGAGATTCGTAATATAAACGCATGCGCATTATACTTTTATTGTCAATAAATATGCACTAGGGTGTCCGTTATTTTGCGAAAGTTGGAATTTCTTAGGTCGCCGGGCTGAATTTGCTTTAGAATGTGAAAAAAATGAGCTGTGCACAAGGACAGCTTAATTGATTAATATTAACCCGTGCCACCGAAGGGTTAAAGTTTACATGGGGTTTTACATGGGAATAGTACACTTTTTTACATTTTGTATGATAACTCTTTTTTTATTAATCTTTTTCTTTGACGATATGTATTTTTATGGTTTTTGAGCTGCTGAACACGAATCCGATGTAAAAAAAACAGCTGCCAGCTGTCAAAACAGCTGTCAATAAAACTGTCAATATTTTAAAGACGTCAGTTTTTGTGGGATTTTACATTAATTTACTTATATAAAAGTATTTTAAGAACACTAAGGTCAAACGAAATAGCAATATGTAATATTGACAGTTGACACCTGTCAATAAAATGTCAAGCTTTTAAAAACGAGAGTTTTTTACAGTTTTTACTTTAAATTAATCACATATGCAAATAAAAGTAATTTCAGGACACTGGTGAGATAAACCTAAAACCTAAATAGAAATATGTAATCTTGACAGTTGACAGCTGTCAATTACGCTGGCAATCTTCTAAAAAGGAGCTTTCTTATTATCATATATATTCTTAAAAGTATAAGAAGTCAAAATTCGTGAAGTGTAACAGCAAGATCTGAAATTGTCTGTACAAATGTAACACTAAATGGAATTAACACATCATTATGTGTTATTTAACGGGTTCAAATAGTTTTTAAAAAAAATTAAATTTCACTGAGTTATAAACAATTGAAGTTTTTTGCAGTCTTTAATTAAAAAATTCATAACTCGGGAACGAATCAATGAATTTTAATGAAATTTGGTACACATACTCACAAAATATCACAGTTTAAATATGAATTATCAAAATATAAAATTATTTAAATTTAGTGATTGTTATTGTTAAATTAATTGTTAATTTAAAAAAAAAAAAACAATATTCTCGGCATTTTATAAAGTTCGCGTAAAATCTATTCGAAAGGGTATTTTATAAGGCTTAAATAGCCATTTTAAAAATCTGTGAGCCACAATTAGAACCAAAGTTAAAAAGTTTTTTCTATCGCGCGGCACATCTCTCAAGGGCTGGCGGACTACTGGCCACGCGCCTCGCCGCGTCCCGCCGTCAGCGGCGTAAGTCCAGTATAAACGTGTTACGTCGTTAACGGTTTTTGTTCATGTTTTTAGTATTAAAACATGAGTTTTACGTAAGAACGAAAAATTTTTTTAATTATTTGAAATTGAAATTAAGTGTCTTTTATATGTATATATAAAATCTTGTCCGAAGAAGAAAAAAGGAAAGAAAATGAACTCTGAAATCGTGAATAAAGTAATAGCTTTTTATTTATCAGAAGAAGCTAGCCGGATAATGCCCGAGAAAAAAGACTGCATTTCTATTCCAACAAAAACAGGGCGTAAAAATCTACAAAAACAATTATTACTGCACGATTTAAAAAACCTCCATTCAAGTTTTAAGACCAAGTCTCCAGATAATAAAATTAGTTTATCTATGTTCACAAAATTAAGACCTAAAGAGTGTATTCTGGCAAATAAAAATGGTTGTCACAATGTATGTGTCTGCAAGACTCACCAAAATATGAAGTTGAAATTTCAAGGTCTGAAATCTGAATTTAAGAAGCGTCAATACGATTTCATAACTTCATGCAAGGATGCATTAAATGAAATTATTTGTCAAGATCCCACACGGTGAAAAAAAAATTAGCAGCCAAAGATAAGACTTAGTTACCTTAGCTGACTTTAATTGCTATTATATGGATAGCTAATTTTTTAGCTAGCAAAACTATTAATTAGCTTTCACAGCTAATTTTGTTTGCTGAAACAGCTAAATATTAGCTACCACAGCTAAAAAATTAGCTATCCATATAGTAGCTAACTCATTTTTCTCAGTGCAGCTCATCTTGTTATTTATTAACCTGCAAAAAATGTACTGGTTCAAAAGCATTTTGTGAGAAACTACAAAAATTATTTTCTGATTATTCGATAACCGAAGTTAAATATAATGAATGGACCAGCACCGACGGGTAAATCCTTTTTTACTTTCAATCCTTTAGTTGATGAATTTTCTTTATGTTTAAATTTCTGTTCTATTTTATTACACATTTTATTTCTACTACAATTTGTAACAAAGAATAAAATATGAAACTGTCATAATTATTGTATTGATAATTGCAGTGTTTTTCAAATATTAATTTGGGAAAAGTAATCTATTAATTTAAATTACTAAAACTTTCCACTAATTAATGGAACAAAATAATTTTAAAAATTAAAAATCAAGTTTTAACACACTTTTTTAAAATTTTTAATAACTTCGGATAGATTTATGCTAGAATGTTCAATTACGAAAATATTTTATCCTATTTTTAATAAATTTTATACGAGAAGGAAATTATTATCAGTACTAGTTAATTTGTTATTGTCAAACAAATAAAAAAACATATCCTACACAGGACGTACAGCCCGCTAGATCGGAAATATATAGTTTATATAAATAATGTACATTTAATATTAGTATTAAATATTAAAAGAAAAAACACTAATTATTTATTAAGTAAAACTCATGTTTCAATACTAAAAACATGAACAAAAACCGTTAACGACGTAACAGGTTTATATTTTGATAATTCATATTTAAACTGTGATATTTTGTGAGTATGTGTACCAAATTTCATTAAGATTCATTGATTCGTTCCCGAGTTATGAATTTTAAAATTAAAGACTGCAAAAAACTTTAATTGTTTATAACTCAGTGAAATTTAATTTTTTTTAAAAACTATTTGAACCCGTTAAATAACACATAATGATGTGTTAATTCCACTTAGTGTTACATTTGTACAGACAATTTCAGATCTTGCTGTTACACTTCACGAATTTTGACTCAGTTATAAGTGTATAAGTTTATAAGGTACAGTGCAGCCCAGCAGATTTTGCCCACCCCTCAGAATTTTTGTATTTGCAAAAAGTTTTATATTTTGTTAACCAATAAAGATAAAGCAATAAATGAGGACTTTTTTAAAGCTTCTGTTCTCTACTTTTAGAACATTGAATGAGCAAAAGAAAAAAAACTTTAGTTACTTAATTACTCTTAACAAAAGTAAAAAAATGTAATTTTTTTTTTGGTAAATTTCAAACTGAAGTATTTTATAAACAAATTAGCAAATTATAATCGCAAACAACGAATTTGAAAGATAATTTTATCACCTTTAAAACGAACTTTGAAAAATTGTTCTAAGATTTTTTTAACAAAGATATATAGGTAATTCTTAAAAAAATAACACTCTTATGTGATTAGGCATAAGTCAAGAACGGTTGATTTTGGAAAAAAATTATTTAGAAAAAAATGTGTCTTTTTATTAGAATTAATCTTAGTGTACTTAAAAACACTCGTATATGAGTAGTTTAATGTAAAAAGTCTCCTTTTCAAAAGTTTTACTTACAGCTTAATTGACAGCTGTCAACTGTCAAGATTACATATTTCTATTTAGGTTTTAGGTTTATCTCACCAGTGTCCTGAAATTACTTTTACATGCATATGTGATTAATTTAAAGTAAAAACTGTCAAAAACTCTCGTTTTTAAAAGCTTGACATTTTATTGACAGGTGTCAACTGTCAATATTACATATTGCTATTTCGTTTGACCTTAGTGTTCTTAAAATAGTTTTATATAAGTAAATTAATGTAAAATCCCACAAAAACTGACGTCTTTAAAATATTGACAGTTTTATTGACAGCTGTTTTGACAGCTGGCAGCTGTTTTTTTTACATCGGATTCGTGTTCAGCAGCTCAAAAACCATAAAAATACATATCGTCAAAGAAAAAGATTAATAAAAAAAGAGTTATCATACAAAATGTAAAAAAGTGTACTATTCCCATGTAAAACCCCATGTAAACTTTAACCCTTCGGTGACACGGGTTAATATTAATCAATTAAGCTGTCCTTGTGCACAGCTCATTTTTTTCACATTCTAAAGCAAATTCAGCCCGGCGACCTAAGAAATTCCAACTTTCGCAAAATAACGGACACCCTAATATGCACGCAATTTTCTTACAATCACACATGCGCACTAAAATTCTCTAAATGTTACACATGCGCAGTAGTGTTCAGTCATAAATCCGCATGAGAATTACATTTTTATCGTCAATAAGGCGTCAACACTAGAGTTCTCTTAAAGTTACATATGCGCATTACACTTTTTTTACAACACTACAAATGCGCATTGGAGTTCTTTTAACATAATAAAGCGCAATTGCGCCCTCTGACATGCAAAATCTTGCACCTACGGGAGAAAACTTAAAAGCAAGAAAAAAAGAATTTATATCTCCAACTTTTTAGAAACAAAAAATCCGTGAAAATTTTTTTCCAATTCCATTTCACCTTTTGTTTTAAAAAAAATTGTTAAAAATCTAAAATTATCTGTAAAAATACGAAATCTTGCATACTATGGAAAAAACGCCCATGGTTCGCGTTCTAAGCAAGTAATATTGTTAATGCGCATGTATACTTGTGCACTAGAATCCTAGTGCGCATTATTTTTATGCTAGGAGAGTAGTGTGCATGTATTTATGCGACATAAAACTGGTGCGCATATATGTGTGCGCTTGAAAACTAATGCGCAAGCATTTGGGCACTAGAAATCTAGTACACATACACTTGCAGGCTAGGACTCTAGTGCTCATGTATTTGTGCGTTAGAAAACTAGTGCGCATGCATTTAGGCACTAGAAACCTAGTGCGCATGTATTGGGACGATAGAAGACCAGTGAGCATGTATTTGGGCACTAGAATACTAGTGCGCATGTATTTGGGCGATAGAAAACTAGTGAGCATGTATTTTGGCTTAAGAAACCCAGTGTGTATATTAGGGTGGTCCAAAAAAACCCAAATTAAGATATTTCAAAATCCTAAATCAGTTTCATAATCTTCACAATTTTCTAAGGCATAACCAATTTTTAAAAAAATTTTTAAATAATATTTAGAGGTCGCGCATCGACTTTTTCTCTGTAATGGGAAAATCACGAATTTAACATGTAAAATGGACGGTCTATTTTCAATGCTTATTTAAACCTATTTGTTAATAACAAATTCTCTTTTCCACTAAAGTACAGATTTACATGGAATAAAAGAACAAGTTTAAGAAAAAAAAAACTATTATCTTAATATTTGTAATTGTAATTCAATGTTGAAAATCGCAATTTCGGTACTTTTGAGCACGCTTTTTGAGTATTAAATATTAGTTTTTTGAAGTTGAAACTTACACTGCGCAAAACTTCATTCTTTGATAAATAAATAGTGTAAAAATCGGGATGATTGGAAAATATTAAAAGGTAAAATTATTGAAAAGAAAGTTTGTCTTTTTGAATTTCGATCCCTCGTAGGCTGATTATGACCATCATAAAAGTGAAAGTGATACTTGCCGACGTTATGCTACTGGTGAATTATGGAGGGGTTCAAGGGTCTTTTAAAGGAATTTTAAAGAAGCGGAAACCTTTTTTTTTTGACTGTCCTTTATTGAAAAAAAAATCATTTATTTATTTCCAAAATATTTACAAAATTTATTTGAATCATAAAATTTTTAATTTTTTACTGATGTATCATAAGTAAAAAAATATATAATCAGTTATTAAAGATGATAAATAAATTGTAAAAGTATGAAAAATAAATTGTTTATTAATAATAATAATATTAATTAATTAATATTATTATCATATTTAATTAATTAATTAATTATTATTATTATTATAATTAATTAATCAATTATTATTATTGTTATTATAATTAAATAATTAATTATTATTGTAATTGATATTATTATTAATAATTATATAATTATATATATAATTATTAATAATATTAATAGTTTAGTAAAATAATCATTCAATTGGTCAAAGTAATTTTTAGGATATGCTGAATCAAAAAAGGAGTAAATAAATTTATCTTTACTAAGTATTTTAATGATTTTCTTATAATTAGTCAAATTTCACTACTGAAATTTCACTACTTACGCTTCTTTACATCGTGCGCCGCGTATTTGCATCTAATGCAATAGAAATCAGCAAAAAAACCCGTCAAAAAAGTTTCAGTTTTCAAGATATGACAGTAGCCTCTTAACTGCATTATTTCTTTTCTATTTTACGTAATCTACGTAATTTACGTTTCTTAACATCATGCGCCGTGTATTTGCATCTAATACAATAGAAATCAGCAAAAAAACCCGTCAAAAAAGTTTCAGTTTTCAAGATATGACAGCAGCCGCTTAACTGCATAATTACCAAAAAATGTAAATTAATCGCAAACATCTAATTACACTAACTAACTTTACATAAATTTAATTTAGAGAACAAAAAAATTTATTAATTAGAAAATTTGGAAATGATATTTCAAATTAATGAGAATATATATTATAATACACATGTAATTTTAATAATATTAATATTATTCGGAAAAGATATTTCCTAAAAGGATTTTCTACCTCTCTTTTCATCCATTGTCAGGCCACATAAAAGGGAAGATGGGCAAAAAATCAGTTGGCTACTTGCAACCACAGGGCTTTTGAAGGATGGGATTATAGTTATTGCTGCTAAGCGAAACGTAGAAAAAAACTGTTAAAATCTTGGTTCGAAAACGGGAAACTTTGACTGCGATGCGCGACCTCTAAATATTAATTTAAAAAAATTTTAAAAATTGGTTATGCCTTAAAAAATTGTGAAGATTATGAAACTGATTTAGGATTTTAAAATATCTTAATTTGGGTTTTTTTGGACCACCCTAGTGTATATATATGTGCCCTGAGCATGCCTTGAGCCATGTGCGAGACTTGAGCCATGAGCGAGCCTTGAGGTAGCCGTGAGGTAGCCATAAGGTAGCCATGAGGTAGCCATGAGGTAGCCATGAGGTAGCCATGAGGTAGCCTTAATGTAGCCATGGTGTAGCCTTCAGGTAGCCTTTTGTTATCCATTTGGTAGCTTTGTGGGAGCCAAGTTTTCTTTACGCGGGTTAAGTCAAAATAACTAATGTTTTAGTAAAATTCTGTTTACTAATTTAATTAGTTGTTTTTAACTAATTCAGATTTAGAGAGTATGTAATAAAATGCATTAAAAGTAAATAATAAATTAATAATAATAATAATAATTAGTTCAACTTAAATTAAGAAAGGAATAGTGGTTAAAAATTGGAAAATTTATTAATAGCCTACTCCAAATCAGTGATTAAGAATTTGTAATTTACTAGAAACGTAAATTTATTAAGTTTCAATAAAAAAAATTTTAGGTACTTTCTTTCAGATCGAAAATTTATTTTATGAAAGCTAATACTAAAAAAATAAGGTCACAAATTTTAAAACAAAAATAAAATAAAAAATCATGAAATTAAATTTGTTTTTAAAAAACAAAAGAGAATTACGAGTATATCAATTTTAAATTAACACTTCAATCATATCTCCATATTTGATAAAATCTTAATAAATTCAAGAATTTTTAAATTTAATTTTGAGTCAAAAATATTTTAAAATTTTCGTACTAACTTGGAAATATGATACATTTGAATGGTTCTACAATCGGATAAGAAAATCAGAACAAGCTAACTGTACATTCACATAAACTCTCAAGACCTTGACGCAAAGGCGGTTTTAATATCTTGAGTCACATGCGTAAAACCAAAACACAATGACCGATAATAAAAATCACAATTGGCAGGTAAAATTTTAAAATTAAATATCTACTAAAGCAAATTATTTTCAGCAAAGAGAGCTTTCTACAAAATGCGAATTGTATAATTAAACTAAACTTATAATTTTTGTTACAACTTATGTTAGTGCAAAAAAATATAAATAAATAAAAGTAGCCCAAACCTGAGAAACAGCATTCAGCCAAACTTTAGTTTTATAAAATACAGGCTTGGGTCCGTAAATAGTCTACTTCACTATAGAATTTACTTTTATAGTGAATCAGACTATTTACGGACACAAGCCTGATAAAATATGATAAAAAAGCGCAACATATAACTTTTTAAATTTTTTTTAAATTTCTAACATTTGTTATCTTTTATTATGGAGCATTAAGTCTATACTATCTGTTGCCAACATTTTTCAAAAAACAAAAATATGTACATATAGATATTATTTATCGGTATACGAATAATTTCATAAAAAATATTCAGTTTATTTGCAGTGAATATTAAAAAGCACTAAACATATATCTTCAGGTGCTATTGGTAATTCCGACCTAGATAGCAAAAATCTTTACACAAAAATAAAATATATAATATTACGATTCTAATCAAGACCAGCATTTGGGATAAAGTGAAACGTAATGTATATATTTGACACTTCAGCACCTCCTTCAAAAACAGCCTTAGCATATAAAACTTTTCTCCATAGTCTCAGATAAAAACTCGTTGAAGAATGCTAATATGTATAGGAATAAAGATTACAAGATTTCTGTACCTTTTAGAATTGAATTTGTTAGACTTCCTTTCTTCAAGGAAGTTTAACGGGAAAATTGTCTACTTGCAAATGAAACATTTGACAGGGTTCTTTCTGAATACAAAAGACTTCATTAGCATAAATGGGATACTTACACTGCTATTTGAGTAGTTTTAATTAATTTTGATGATAGTGATAGAGCAAACTAATACTTTTTCTTTAGAATACAAAATTTTACTTTGATGAAACTTTCCCACGTGCGGATAATTCGCAAATAAAAGTTATTTGTCAATTAAAAGACAGATTCCCTTCCGAAATGTTTATTATGTGAGAAAGTAAACTCGATCGAAGGAAGGCAAATAGATAACATAAACAGTGTTATTTTTTAATAGTCAGAACGACGTTTCGACGACATGGTTCGTCGTCATAATCAGGTTCGAAATTAAAATGAAATTATTACATATTGTAATTTGTCGAACAGTTAAAATATAATCCAAATGCTACAAGCATTTTGTCAAGACAAAGTCATTTTAACCCAAAGGGAAAAATACGATTGGCGCAACATTGGTCCAATATTGTACAATATTGGGCCAATATTGGGAGTGTAGAAACCAATGCCAAGACTGCCAAGCCTCGGAATACAAAATTGGACATTGCAGATATCAGTTTCTGTCAAAAAATAAAATTGGATCACGACATATTTTAATGTTTTAGGGGTCACTAACAATAAATCTAAAACCTGATTTTCAAAATTCAAAATGGCGGACCCAATATGGCGGACGAATTTTTAAAAAAATGATGGAAATCGCTTGAAACTTGTTACTCGCAAGTTTTTGGGGTCACTGATAACGAATCTAAACTCAGATTTTCAAAATTCAAAATGGCGGACTCAATATGGCGGACAATTTTTTAAAAAAATGATGAAAAACGCTTGAAACTTGTTACTCGGGGGTTTTTAGGGTCACTGATAACGAATCTAAACTCAGATTTTCAAAATTCAAAATGGCGGACTCAATATGGCGGACGAATTTTTAAAAAAATGATGGAAATCGCTTGAAACTTGTTACTCGGGGGTTTTTGGGGTCACTATAATGAATGATTTTCCAAATTCAAAATGTCGTAACCACTATGGCTGACAAATTTTTAAAAGTTCTTTGAAATTATTAGAAACTTAATAATTATGCTATGTTGATCCTGCACCACTTACCGACTGTCGGTAATGCAGATTTCTAGCATACCGACCACCAAGTATCGCATTTTTGCAAGACAGTGTGTTACCATCAGTCGGTAATGCAGATTTCTACTTGATCTCCAGGAAGAAATTAGTGTTTCTGTAGAGTGTTCTGTTTTACTAATCTAACACCATGAAAAACACTAATGTTTACTGCCTGCAAAGAAGAAATCTGTATTACCGACTGATGGTAACATGATAACCCCGGTAGAAACACGACTTTTCGCGGTCGGTAAAGTATAAATATGCATTACCGATAGTCGGTAACTGGCTCAGGCCCAGCATGGCATAACTAGATTCGTTATCAGTGACCCAAAAAATCCTCGAGTAACAAGTTTCAAGCGATTTCAATGAATTTTTAACATTTTGTCCGCCATATTGGATTCGTCATTTTGAATTTTGAAAATCAAATTTTCGATTTGTTATCAGTGACCCCAAAAACCCCCGAGTAACAAGTTTCAAGCGAATTTTATCATTTTTTAAAAAATTTGTCCGCCATATTGGGTCCACCATTTTGAATTTTGGAAATCGGATTTTAGATTCATAATCAGTGACCCCAAAAACCCCCGAGTGACAAGTTTTTAGCGATTTTTATCGTTTTTTTTAAAAATTCGTCCGCCATATTGAGTCAGTTATTTTGAATTTTGGAAATTGGACTTTAGATTCGTAATCAGCAACCCTTAAAACCGTAATATATGTCGTAACCAAATTTTTTTTTCGAAAGAAACTGATATCTGCAATATTGGTTCAATATTGGTTGAATATTGTATTCCGAGGCTTGGCATTGGTTTCTACACTCCCAGCCTTGGCCCAATATAAATGCCAATATTGGACCAATATTTAGCCAATCGTGAGCCTTGGCAATTTCCCATTGGGAATAGTCGTTCTGACTATTAAAAAATAACATTGTTTATGTTATCTATTTGCCTTTCTTCGATCGAATTTACTTTCTCACATAAAAGTTATTTGTCGTTTTATAACATAAAAGATAAAGTGAATTGTAAGTTTTATAGAAAATATGAATTATAAATACAGAAGTAGAGAGTGATATATGTTTATTATTTGTCGGGAATTAAATTAAAATGATTTTTGATATAATAATACTAATTAGATTTGAACTGATGGGTTCATCTAGTAACCAAGGAAAACTATTAATTTAGTTGTAAATCAGAATCCTCCTAGCAATTTGAGTTTCAATCTCAGTACAGGCGAAGTAGACAAGCCTGTAAATCACTATCTGCCCAAGCACAGCGACATCGTAGCATTAATTATACAGAGTAACCTGGCTTCATCCGGCCTATAAGTACCAACCCTGATCGACATTCTGGGATGTGTGTCTAGGATAGATCAGGTGTTTCGCTAATAACAACATAATTGTCTTTAAATATCTATTTTATATCAATTATACATTTTCATTATACACATTGATTACTTTACGTTCTATTCGTTTTCTAACTAGAGTATCTTTTTAAGAACATTTTTAGAAAGGAAAAAAATATTCTTTAAAACATTTGAGTGCAATATGTAATTTTTGAAATATTTCCAAAAAAAATTTGTTAATTCAAAGCGTTCATTTTGCCACACAAAACATATTTTTACCATATTTCTGTTTTTATTAATGTTTAAAAAATCAACGATAACTGTCTTCAACAGTCTTCAATATCCCCTTTACATATAACGGTTACTTTATAGTTCTCTTCTTTTTGAAATATCAGTTTAATTGTCTCTGACTATTTAAATTTTTTTGACCTCTGATATGGCTCAATTGGCGAAGCGCCTGGCTTTGCGGTCATGGAGGTTGAGCAACCTCGGGTACGGTTAGTACTTAGGTGGGTGACCGGCTTCTGTGATCCGCTAGCCTGGTGTTTTTCTCTTCGGTTGAGACATATTAAGCGAGAGATTAAACATCGAGGACTGGTTGTGTACCATTCGAGACTTCGAAGGTATACATCCCGACTTGATGTCAATTAATTCTCTGTACACAGTAGGGAGTTATCTGTAGTTTTCCTCTATTCTGATCAGAGAGGGTCAGGCAAATTCGAGTACTTCTAATAAAAGACGTCTACGGAATGCAAGGGGGGTAGAAGACTTCTACTAGCAAAAAAGGCTAGTAGAAAAATTTGGGAGTAAGGCAAAAAGGCTAGTAGAGAAAGGAGGGTATAAAACCGTAAAGGTAGTACTAAAAGAAACTGAATAAAATATTAAATTTTTGGAACAATTATTTAAAGTGTGTTAGAGGCAAACACCTGCGCAGTAGAGTTCCAAGCACAAAACACATGCTCATGCGTTTGATGTGACAGCTAACGACAGAGAGGAGTTTTTAAACGTATAAAACGAGAGTGGTTTTTTAGGTCGGAGGAACCAGTGGCGGATCCACGGAGGGAATTATGACCCCCCCCCCTGAAGCTAACTTAAATTTTTATTAAATGTTGGTAATGGTGAGATCAACGATGAATATGATAATATAAAATTACCTAGAGACATCATAGCACCTGTAAATGCAGACATTGTTCATGCTACATATGGTAAAATAATTAAAAATAAAAGATATGATGATCTTTCCAAATGTGCAATATTGTCTTCAAGAAATGTTGACGTTGAGGATCTTAATAATTTTACCTGAATACTTAAATTCTTTATCACCTCCTGGTATTCCACCTTATGAATTAAGATTATGAATTTATTACGTTGCAATACTTACAAGAAATTTAAGTATAAATGAAGGTTTGTGTAATGGTACACAATTAATTATTATAGATTTATCTAATAATCAGTGGCGGATCTAGGCAAGGTTTTTGGAGCGGGTAATACTTGAGATGACTGAAGATAAAGAGGAGAAATTTGTTTTTTTAAATCGCATTACAATTTATTGTGAAAATGTTTATCCATTTACTTTCAAAAGAAGACAATTTCCTATTAGATTATCTTTTGCATTTAATCAAATTGCTATAGATCTCCGAAAAGATGTTTTCAACCATAGTCAATTGTACGTGTCACTTCAATGTGATAAAGTCGCAGGTAAATTTTTCGTTTTTTGGGAATTTTCATTGTTCAAGTTTGGTGGGCTGCATTTTCTAGAAAAGTAATTGGAAACATTTTAAATTAAGCTAAATTAAAGTTAAACCTTGAACTATTAGCTTTAAAATAAGCCAAAGAAAATTAAAATATCTTGACTGGTTCAAAAGTTATATAAGTAAATGTATATAAAAATCAGAGTGCAACAATTCTTTTGTTTCTTCCCCTCTCGGCCTATTTGCCATGTATTAAGTAGGTAGTGGTCCCACAATTTTGGCCGGTAGTGTATATATAGTTATTTTTAATAAAAAATTCTTTTAACATTAAACAAAAAATCAGAATAAATGTTAATATGTCGATGAAATTTGTGGTTGTTAAAAAACATATTTGTATTCAACTGTAAGAAATATGAAAACATAAGTTTTTTAAACATTATAGTATACTTAATCGCAAATTACTATATGTCAAGTACCCATTATTTTATTAAAAGTGACATTAATTTTAATATAGAAATGAGTATTTAAAGCTTATTCATATATTTAAACTTGCACCAATGTTGCCTGAACATTAATTTGAATATTCCGAACCTTGAAGTGTTAGAGGTCATCCATAAAGAACGTGTCATTAATTTTCGGGGTTTTTGACCCTGAAAATCGGTTCTCTCCACTATACGTATATCCAGCTTGAATTTAAAAAAATCTTTGCATTTCCTCTGGGTATATTTGTCAACTTCATCCTGCTTTAGTTTTTAAAGTTTTTTCAGTTTTAATTTAAATTTTGCTTTTCTCGCGTCAAAAATTCACGTAAAGAATGTTTGAAATTTAATCAAGAATATGCTCATATAGATTAGTCCAATACTGGGCCCTTTTCATGCGGAAGTACACGTATAATTTCTTTGCGTGCAAATGCACAATTTTGACGTTTTTATTTTCTTTTAATAGCTGAAAATGTAGTCTAGGCAGAAAAATGATCGCGTGACTGACTGTAAATATGCTTCCTAGTAAACATTTCTTAGACACATTTAAAATTTTGATTTCACTTTATAGCAGTAGCCTTTTCACCCGTCTTTTACAGATTTTTAATATTAGCAAAGGCAAACATTTGGCTTTAATTTTCTCGGACATTCTAAAAATCAAAATTCAATAACAATTTTTTACTTTTCTTGAATATCTATAAGTGTCAGTTTGACATAAAATAAAAACATAATTGCTCAAATTATTAAAAAAAGAACTTTCCTTTATCTTTTTACCAAAATTAATCAACTTCAATTTGAGTTTCCAACTATTATAAAAATCTATTATGTTTTGGTTTACTTTTGGAATTTTGTATCTGGTTGATCTTTAAAACTTAGGATCTTTTGAAATTGTTCTGGGAAACGGGAACGGATGTAAATTGACTATGAAAAAAAACTGAGCGAATTGAGTTGAACTGAACCCAACGAGAGAGGAAACATAAAAGCATCACATAGCCAAATCCTTTTTCATTCCCTAAGAGCATTATCCCTAGATAGGAAACTACAGTTCACCAGATAGTCACTTTTCATCGTACTCCTGACGGGAGTTCTCGACAGAACATCGACTTTGATCGTGTAGATAATGGAAGTCACCTAGCCCTCTGAGCCTTCGTTGCTATTCATGCCTTTTGTCATAGTTTCAACGTGATCTCGACATTTTTCGTCAGTTGGTACGCACAACTAGATTAAGTGTTCGCTATAAATTTCAATTATCAATTCTGCATTACATCTCATTCCTGCTTTTTGACGCAAATAAGAATTTTATTTTCCATTTTTATTCACGGCTACATGTCATATCCTGCTATTAAATTACTTTAAAATGATGCGAAAATTTACCATTTCTGTGTACATTTTTTGTGCCAAAAGAAGGTTTTATAATTTAATGAAGTAATCACAAATGCATTTTTGAGTAAAAGAACTTTTCTACATAATATATTCACAGAATTCCAATTATTTAGCGCTGCAATAGTTTATTTATTCAGAAAAATATAGCATCAATCTGACATTCATAATGAAATATAAAGTAATAGATCCTTGAAGGCACTATCAAAATAGGTGTTGCTTACGATATTACTTATTTTGAAGGAAGATGAAAGGATCTCCCGAGGGATCCCCCTTATGAAAAAGAGTGACATGAAAATAATGACACGGATGCATATCATTACTTTCGTGTCATTTTTTCGCGATCTGAAGAAAAACACAGGAGAAAAATGACATGGCACAGAATGCACCATTAAAAAAATCATTATTATTATTAATTTTTTAACAATTTCATATAAACATACATTAAGCACCATTTTGGGGAGGACAAAAATTTACTGCGCAGCCGCCCGAGCAGGGTTTGCCGAGCTAGCCAACGTGGCCGTTGCTTGGCTCTATGTAGTATATTGATACTCGAGCTTTCAACATTGGCTGTAACTTCGGCTGATTATCGTATTGCCAACATTGGATTCACGAGTAAAGGCCAATGTTTGTGCCAATATTGACTGTCTTAGGTTGGGGGCCTCACATTCTGCCGATTCTGGGGCTTATGTAACTTATGCCAATGTTGGTTATGAGACAAAAGGGCAATGTTCGGCCTAAGTCGATCATACACACATAACCAAAAATATTGTTGAATATAAAATACTATACCATGTTGTAATTAAGAGGTCAGTATTGGCTTATTTTCATATCTTCAAGAATTTATTTTTCATATTTAAATATATTTTTATAACACATGCAGTCTTTTTATACATAAGAATTCATATTTAAAAGTGCTAAAAAATAATTTTTATTTTTAATTGTTTATTGCTGCAAAATATTAGCTTGAAGTTAACCCTCAATTTTACTATCCGACATTATTTAAAGATTTTGTTATTTTTTTATCATCATATGTAGTAAAATCTCTAGATATCATGTTGTCCAGTAAAATTTAAGGTTAAATTCAAACAGATATATTTCGCAGAAATAAACAATCAGAAATAAAATATTTTTTGGCACTTAATATGGAAAATAAATTCTTAAAAATATAAACAATAAAATCATAACGACCCTTTATAATAACGTATACTTTAGTTTTATACACTGAAAAACTTTGTAGATCAATATTTACTAAACTCGCAATTTAATTTTAGTAAACTATCATACCAGGAAAAAACTGGAACACTATTATTATTTCATAGTTTGACTATTAAAATGTAAAATTCATGGTTTGACTAAAAGAACATTCAATTTTTAGTAGTCTGTTGATTAAAATTTTATCCTAAAAGGAAGAAAAAGTATAGAGCGGAAACACAACACTTCGTCGAATCGCCATATGACAGCTAACCTAACCTCAATGCTACCTTCAATAATATATTATTGAATGTATCAAAGTAGAATTAAAAATTACATAATATAACTTATGTTACAACATACATCTTAACCTAAACACTGCAAAAACTGCTGTCTTCTAAGTGTCTTATTTTAAGACACAAGACATTAAGAAAGCGTCTTACGGTTATTTCAAGCTATTTCATTGGTTAATAATTTTGAAAGATGCTTTCTCATTGATTTAAAATTAAGACACCTTAAAACGTCTTAAAAGTGAGGACAAAAATGTCTTAAAATAAGACACTTGTTTTTACAGTGAAATACAGATAAAATAACATTCGATTTAACCGACGTAATGTATCCAATAATTTCCTAACCACTTGTGAGATTAGTATTTTCGAATGAAACATTGTTTCTAATACACACCCAAAAGTTTCAAAATATGTCAGATTGAATATTATTAATCAGGTCAAATTTTCGATGGAACATAATTGATTTTCATTCAAGTAGAATCTCTTTTGAAGATGATAGTACATTTGAGAAAAAATATATGAAATTATTTATATACGAATATTTTTTGCACTTAAGGAGATTTATTTTTAATTAAAGTTTATAATAATAAAGTAATTAAAAGGTTTTTGTAATTTATTCTAGGAAAAAAATAAAAATTTTAAATCATCTTGGTTAAGGTATTAGTCGCGTAAATGCTCCTGCAAAACTCCCGCAAAATAAAAAGAACAATAAATAAACTTTTATATCAACTCACTTGCTTCCTTGTGACCTCTTCTAATGTAATATATCTAATTTTCACAATTTTTAGTCAGGTACTATAAGTTATCGTGATGTATTGCTTACACGTTTTCGACATTTTTCAATGAAACCACGTGAAAATGAAAAATTATGAATTTTTAAATTATTGTATTTTTTATACGGCGTGGTCAATAAAGGTAATTTTTTTTTAAAGGACTTTTTTTATCTCAATGTGTAACTTAGTAGTTTTATTTGAAAATCTGACGATTTGTTTTTTTATAAATGAATATAAGAGACATTTTTTACATGCATTTTGTGCTATTGCATGTAAAAGGTATAAACTTTGAATTAATATTTTGAAGCTCAGAAGTGGTCAAAGTTAATAGGATAGATCTCATTTCATAGATAAATACCTCATGAATACAGATACAAAGTTTTAAAAAAATCTGACGAAAATCATTTTACGCGACTAATACCTTAAGTACAAGTTTTTTTTAAATTGAAAATTCTTTGGTAATAAATTTTTTTCTTGAATTTAACAGTGACAGATCGATTTGTAAGGTTCCTAATATGTTAAATTTGTAATTATCTCAACTTTTTTGAAAAATGGATTTATCAACTTTTGAAAAAGTGCTCCTCATTTGTGCGTAGGCTTATGTTTTCTTACATGTACGAGCAATGTTCATTTGCATGCGTGCAGCTTTGATCGACTGACTACTAAATTTTAATAAAAAAGAAATCATATATTGTTAATAAGCTTATATTAAATAAAATATTTTATCTAGTGACCACTTTTCGCCACTTTGATAGTCAGTTTACTAAAATTAAATTGCGAGTTAAGCAAATAATGATCTATAAAGTTTTTCAGTGTATTACAAATTTTGTTTGGGTTTTTAAAAATACTTCACTTTTGTGATTAAAAACTGTAATTGTAAAACAGTTATTAAACTTATTTATAAAAAAAGAAAAGAAATAATAGTCTATAACTTTACCTAAAAACATTTAAATATAATAGTATATTATGCATCAAGGGAAAGAAGTCCGTGTTTTTTTGTCAAGCATATGCATATGCTATTTTCTATCACAAATGTACGAAAATCTCGTGTTTTGTACGCGTTAGCGGGTCAGCACTCGCAGTTTTCAGGTTAGTGACGTTAGAGATAAAAAAACTTCCGAACAGTGAAAAAAACTCTCATCGCGCAGGCGCATTGCGGCGATAAGCCTGCGTGATGAGAGTTTTTTTCACTGCTCGGAAGTTTTTTTATCTCTAACGTCACTAACCTGAAAACTGCGAGTGCTGACCCGCTAACGCGTACAAAACACGAGATTTTCGTGCATGTGTGGTAGAAAACAATTTTTTTTTATTTGCCAGAGTATACAGCCCACGATCATATAAGATCTTTTTATTTTTGTACTATTTATTTTGCGTTATAAATAATATTTTGAACCGTATAGCAAAAATATTTGACTCATTCTTATCTAAACTAAAAATAATTATGTTTATTATTGGGAGACAACACCATTTTACTAAATGCAATTTATAAGTAGAACATATTATGAATTAATTATCTACATTTAACAGTGTTACTCTGTGTGTAATATGTAGTACGAATGTCTTCAACTTTCTTATAAACCAGTGTAGCGTGCGTTGCGTAGATAGTTGGTTAGGGTTGCGGACTGTTAGTGTTAGGGTCGTGCGTTCGATTCCCAGCGGAAGGGAATTTTTCTCTTAGGTAAGCGATTATATAAATTATAATAAATATATAAATGACAAAAAAAGATAATAATGGGTATAATCTCAGAATATATGCTTCAGAAACCGTGTATCAAAATATTTTTAGGATTTTTTGTTTTTGTGTATAATGTACGCATAATTGGGTAGATTGAAGGTTTTAATATTGGGCTTATATTGAAGTACCAATATTGGGCATAGATTAATTTTGAGACTCGGACCGAAGTGACAGTCCAATATTGGTAGAAACATTGGCCTAATGTAAATCCCCAATATCGAAGCTCGCGGTCCCAAACTCGCGCCGAAGCTCTTGCCGATGGATTACCCTGTTCGGGCGTAGGTGCTGTAGAATACGTAGAATACGACTGCGCATTAGGGTGTGTCAAAAAAACAAAAATTTATTTTTTCTTTAGTCTTACCCCTTAAAAACTTTTTATTTAGTGATAAAATAAGTGTCAATTTTTTGCAGATTTTTAAAAAATATTTTAACCTTAGTCCAGGACCTTTGAAGTAACTTTAGTTGCCCCGTGTGGAAAAATTTCTAGTCAAACTAGGTGGAATATAGTAGCTTGACAGTTAACGTAACGTTTAACTTGTCACGTACAGCTGTGTAAATACTGTCTCGAATTTGCACAGTATCGCTATATTTCAATACAGCAACTTTACAGTTAATGTAACGTTTCACTTGTCACGTATGACTGTGTCGATACTGTCTGTAATTTATATAATACCACTGTATCTTTTCGTATATACATGATATAGCAATCTTGACAACTCTGTCTAGAATATTGATAGATCCACTAGAATGAACATATACACAGAAAGCAAACAGAACCTGTACAGTTTTACTATTCTGAATATTTTATCATTATATTTTACTGTTTCATATACAATAAATAGTACACACGACAGTTTATGTAAAAGGAGAAACCAAAGAAAACATGCTCCTGTTACATAAACATTTTTGCATGTTCAAAATTTTTTCTTATGACCTTATTTACTAAAATTTCGAAAATTATGGGATTTTAATAAATAAGGAATTATTTTAAATGAAAAAAGATTCTTTACATCTGCGTATTTGTTTTAAAATTCGAAATTGTAGAAATGTGTAGAATTTTTATAACAATAAAATAAACTTCTATAAAAAATTAAAATGATATAATTTTCAAAAATTTTGTAAATAACGTTATAAAAAAATTTTTATTATATTTTAAAGCGCTTTAATAAACATTTTTTGTTGGTTTGTTATTTTGAATTTTGTTTAAAAGTCAAAGAAATAGCTTTTCTTAGTACCTAATTTTTTTTGTCCAAGAAATAGTACAGTACATTGATGCATAATAATCGAATAATTAGATCTTGATCTAATACTGAACTTAATTAATAATTAAATAATAATAACAATCATTTTTTAAAATATTAAATATAAATATTTATTTATAAATATCTAATTGAATATTTATAATTCCTGTATAAAATATGAATTTACTTATTTTTTTAATTTAATTTATAATTTATTTTAAAAAGGAACAAATAAAAAGTGAAAATAACAATCAGATAAATAAACCAAAAATTATATATAAATTACTATTTAACTAAACAAATACTGTAACATATGTTTAAATATTTAATTATTTTTATAATTTGTTAAATAACAATTAATATTTAAATATTTGGTAATACAAAAATTAAAACCATTTTTAAAAAATAATGTTTTAAACGTCATTTGAATTTCATTAAATGAAAATAAAAAATTTTAATTTTTCTGTATAATAATATTTTTAGTAATAAAGTAATTAAAAATTCTAAACATTAGAAGTTAATTGTTAAAAACTTTGAAATAAATATTGAAAGTATTTATTACTTTTTTGATTTTATATTATATAACTTTTAATTTTAGAAACAATTGTTAAATATGCAAATAATATTCATATTTAATGATTTCTGAGTTCCTGTTTATAAAAACTTTAATGTGGTAGCAAACTTATTACAAATAAAAAAATAATTTGTCCGAGGTAGGTCTGACGCTTAAAAATGAGATTTTTGGTTTACTATCCTAAGGTTGCGTGGTGTAGTGATAAAGCGTCTGACTTGCGCCCGTAGCGTCGAGGGTTCGAATCCTCCATCCGTCAAATATTTTAATTTTAAGTTTATAATTGCGTTTAGGATAATATAAGTGTTTAACAAAAATGTGTCACGTCCTCGGTCACGTCTAGCGTTAAAAGTGTGAAAATCATTAAAAATAAAAACTATAATTAATTAAATAATAAAAACCTTATTAAATATTTATAAAATGTTAAGAAATTGCAATGTAAAAAAACATCTAAATGATTTTTATTCTACTTTTAAAAAGAAAATTAATTTTGTAATTGTATATACTCATTATTATTATTATTTTTTATTATTATTATTTATTATTATTATATTGTTAAAATTATTATTTTTTTACTATTTTTATAATTTTATACATTCAACATTAAAAGCCGATCATTTAACCAATTAAAGGAATCATGGATTTACGAACTAGTTTTTAAGCAGTACTCTTATGTAGTTGAACTAGACAGAAACTAGTCGATCTGAGCGTTACATTTGAGCATACACTGAGAGAAAAAAAAGGTTACTACAACGGAGGACACAAGTAGGAATTGCCTGAGTGACTCCGGTAGTAGAACTCGAGTTAACGCAACTTGGGACTCCGGTAAATACTGCTTGGGTCTCCAATTACGTCGACTTGAGACCCAAGCAGTATTTACCGGAGTCCCAAGTTGCGTTAACTTGAGTTCTACTACCCGAGTCACTCAGGCAATTCTTACTTGTGTCCTCCGTTGTAGTAACCTTTTTTTTCTCTCAGTGTAGTTTCTTTACAGTTAATCTGTACAGTTACTGTATAGTGCCTAGTAACACTATACAGCAACGTTAAAAAACCGGGAATATTTTGTACACGGGTGTCAACCAAGCCGAAAATGGGTAAAATTTCATATAATTCGCAAACATCAATACGCTTTCACTGAGAAAATGAGCCACTAGCATATTTCTTTGTTGAGATACTCGGAACAAAACAAACAAGTTACTGGCGATCACAGTGAACTTGAAGGTTAACAGTACGCGTTTAAACGGCTACAGTACACATAGTGGTTTGCAAGTGCTATATCAACAACCTCTCAACGATACGGTTGTCAAAAATTCGTTATATTTAGTCAACTTATTTTCTCAGTATTCTATCAAGGTTTTTGAGGTCGCTGAACAAGAATTTGATATTAAATTTTAAAAATTCAAAAGGATCAATTCAGTATAGCGAACAATTTGTTTTAAAAAAACGATGGGATTGGCGGAAAACTTGTTAAAAATGGGTAAGAGAATCTGACATTAGATTTTAAAAATTAAAGATGACTGATTTTTAAAATCTAATGTCAGATTTGTGTTTAGACATTCAGTGACCTCAAGAATAAACTTTTAAGAACCTTAAAAGAATAAACTGTAAGCGAATTACATGAAATTTTACTCATTTTTAATAAGATTCTTGCCAATCCCTTCGATTTTATAAAAAAATTATTCGCCATATTGAATAGGTCATTTTAAATTTTTGAAATTTAATGTTAGACTCATGTTCAGCGACTCCAAATACCCTGATATAAAAAGCTGTAATTGAATTACATGACATTTCACCCATTTTTGACTTGGTTGATGATTAAAGATACAAAGGCCCTGGACGAGGTTAAAACATTTTTTAAAGATCTGCAAAAATTTGGTAATTATTTTATCATTAAATGAAAGGTTTTTAAGGGGGTGAGACTTAAGAAAGAAAAAAACATTTTTTTACACACCCTATTGCGCATCATGGCATTTTTATGTATTCTTTGACATATCATTTTTTTTGTCATTTTTTTTTTGTGGTCGCAAAAAAATGACACCAATAAGGGCTAGCTCTAGAATACATAATTTACGGAAATTGAAAATAAAATCCTTTTTTCTTAAAGAAAACAATATTTTATAATAATTATATATAACACTAGTTTCGTTTAATGCAGTTATTTTCAAGATTTATTTCATCTACAAAAAAAAGACTAGTATCTTTTGTAAAAATATCAATGCTGTTTTACTTTAAATTTTACTTAGGATTTAACGAATTCTGATTTAAAATGATCTTTTAAACTGCCTTGTTGACGTTACATCAGAGCAGAAACCAAAGAGGTATCGTGTTTGATGAATCGTCTACGCCCCAGTTAAAGACATATCACAGTTCGTATTTCTAAATGTTTGCCGGACGTGTTGTGCATTGGTTCGTCTGGAGTAAACCGTCACGTCGCGTCAGAGGTAGTAGGTTCAATATCGAATTACGGTAACGAATGACGAGAATCGCGGGAGTTTAAACTTGAGGACAAACCACAGGAACAACTGTTGTTGCGATACTATACGTTTGAAATAAGTTAAAATTTTGTACAAGGACTACCTCTGAAACCGGCGCCAGCCGTCACTGACGATATCTGACAACAACACCCTTTTATGTCACCCTAGCAAACTTTCAGACCCTGCTCTCATTCTCTTGTTATAGACCAGTCACGTGCATTTATCGATAAGACTCGTAGCAATGATGAACAATACCCTGCACTCGGGTACATCTTAGCATTAAAGACTATGATCAGCTTTATGACAAAGACCAACAAATGTGTCGCCCTAATAGTTTCGCTTCTTCTCGATTTATCAAAGCTTTTAAGATTTTCCGGAAGACTTATAAAAAGAGATTTAAGCTTGTCTCAAGAAATCGTTCTTGTAAGATGACGATTTTTAGATTTTTCAATCTTAAAAATTTTGCAAGTTTTCTTTCAAACTCTTACTTTTTTAAACTCTCTTGCTTTTTTTCAATTATGTTTGCTTATTTCCTTTGTTAATACAATTAATGAAGGACCAATAAAAGAGTCATACTGGCAACTCACTATAATTAAATTTAACTCGTATTCTGAAGAATATAGATACAGATTTGAAATGTTTAAAAATTCATTTACTAATTAATTGAATAGATCTGATTCAAAGATATTTTTATAATAAATGATTTACATACATTGACGCAAAACCTATTGTAGGACATGTGTTTAATTTTCATATAAACAATTAAAAACTTGGAGAATTAAAAGGTGATGGAGTGGGGAGTTAAATTTTTGGTGTTAAAAATTAACTCTAAAATTAAAAATGGTGAATCCAATATGGCGCACGATTTTTGTAAAGATTCATGAGATTCACATGAAACTCGTTTTTTTGGTCGTTTTCTGGATTACTGGATTTACTCCAAATTCATTACTTGCGGATTTTTAGAATCACTGGTTAAGAATTGGGTGTCAGTTTTTTAGAAACTCACGTTGTGAATGTGATATGGAGGATAAAAAGTTTTTTAAACTGTTATGAAATCCCAATATTATATCTAAATGGTCGTCAATTTTCTTATGTCTGCAAGAAAGCTTTTTCTTTTGTTGTAGCAGAAACTTTTTAACGTTTTGATTTGTATTAAAACTGTCCGGAAATGACAGTGTACTATTGTAGCATATTTTCGTAAAAAAATATTACTTCTTCAATATAGTATCATTTACCTACTTACCTTATTCAGTGACTAGTCGGTATTGCAGGTAAGTGTCATTGTTTCAAAAAAAATCTTTTCTTAAGAATATTTTGTTCACTAGTTGACTATTAAATTATAGATGTATATTATATTGTTTAGAATTGATTTCGGGTATTTCAATACAATTTAAAAAGTTTTTTAGGCCCTATATCGCACCCACAACGTGAGTATCAAAATAATTGATACCATAATCTTAACCAATGACTCCAAGAATCCCCAAGTAACGAATTTGGAGTGAATTCATTTATGTTTTAGTTTGAATTTTTAAATACACACATCAAATTCGGAATCAGCGACCCCGAAAACTCCCGAGAAACAAGTTTTAAGTGAATCCGAGGATTTTTTACTGGATACGACATTTTTAATTTTTAAAAGCTCACATCAGATTTGTAAACAGCAACCTCAAAAAAACCCCGGAGTAACTAGTTTGCGGCGGTTTCATTCAATGTAAATTTTTCGTCCGTTCGAGCGTTAATGTGTGAATATGTAACGCTTAAGTAAACAAATTTTATTGTTAAAAAAGTTGAAAGAAGGCACCTGAATACGTCTGTTCAAATAGCTGAATGATTAAAATTATCTATATATATGTTAACAAATAAGTTTTAAAGTTGCTAAGAATAGTTTACTGTAAGCAGTAAAATATTTCATTAATTCTAATTGGAAAATTAATAAAAAAAATTGTAGTTTACGAAGTTTGAATTGGTTTTAAGCACGTGGACATCATACCTATTATCTTGAATGCTTTTAAAGAAGATCGGGTTCTATACAATTTTCTAAACCCTGACTTAAATTTCCTTGAGAAAGACAGCTGCAACTAAAAACCAGCTTGTCTTGATTATATGTTTACACACGAACTTGATCGATCTCGATTGCATACGTTCGATTAAGTTTTTGCCTTAGGCCGACAGCTGCGCGATCTTCTCAAGAGTAAAGCAGAACATGAATTTTGTTAAGATTTGAATAAAATTTGCCCTGAGCACTAATAGCCAAATGCGCGGTTTGTAAATGTAGATAAATATACTTTCCAAGAGAATTCAATGCAAAAATCAGACACGATGTTTTTTTCCCAATTTTTTTTTCTTTCGAGACTTCTTCATGGCACGAGCTCGCAACTTTATAGTTGATCGAATACTTTCACACCACCACATTTTTTTCATTTTTCTTTAAAAACTTTTTTTTACAATAAGTCTTGTTGCTAAAATGTTTTCGTTACTCGCAAAAATTCTGCCCCTGAAACTATAGAATCTATTTCGATATGAAAAAGTTTGTGCTGACTGGTAGAAGTGTCTAATTCAAATTTAAAGAATTCTTAAAGTTGTTTCTACTTTAGTCAGTTAAAGTCGGTAATAAAAATTTAAGAATTCAAAATTTTGAATTTAAGATTTTCATCCAGAATCTAAAAGATCATTGAATTAGGCTGAAAATACTTATTTAATGGTTTTTTAAGTCACTGGTTTAAAATACGTTTTGTATTTTTTGTGGCAAACCGATAGTTTAAAAATCATCGAATAAAACTAAGCAGTAGCGTACCGAGCACTTTTGGCGCCCGGGGCAAAAAGTAATTTTTGCCGCCCCTTATTGAAAATTATTTCATCGATTTGGCGCCCCCAAATGCATTGGGCTCGAGGTTGGCGCCTGGGGCGACTGCCCCCTCTAGATACGCTACTGAAACTAAGAACAATTACTTTGTGATCTTTGTGGACGCAAAATTGTAATTTCTTATTACAGTAGTTATAAACTCTAACATTTACATAAAATGAAAAATTATAAACTTGTGAGTAAATGGTGTGTAAGTCAATTTTTTCGACATATAAGTGTGAACTCATTTATTCGTTTCAATTTTTAAGACAAGGAAAATAGTTTATGAAAACTAGAAGAAAGCTATAAACAATTCCGATGCAAAAAATAGGGGTTAGTTTCAAACTACCTTGAGGGGGTCGGTTTCGGACCATTCCCACTTTTTTCATATATCAAGTCACTGTTACTAATGTCAATGAAGGTGATCGAATTTTACCTTTGGTTTTGAAGCTGAAACAAATAAGTACTTTTAACTCAAGTTCCATACATATATTGACAATATGGCGATCGACAGCTGACCACAGGATACAAGTGTGTGATGTACGTAAAGTATATTCACACTTTAGCAGAGTGTACATAATATATACTATATAAAATAATATAGGAAATATTGTGTTTACGGATGAGATCTAAAGTTTTTAAATTCAAACACACTTACAGGTTATGTTGCCTTCAATCGGTTTCTGACGCCCGTGCTAACGTCACTAGACGTACTTTAAATGCTAGTTAGATCACAATTGGACTAGAATAAAGACTCATTTTTTTTAGTATAAAGTCAAAACAAAATGTGTCTTGAAAAGACAAAATGTAATATTTAAATATTTAATTAGCTCTCAGGGTACGGACTGGGTTAGCGTAACCCAGGCAAATTTTGAATGTTGCGCCATTTCTAAACGAGTTGATGGAGGGGGCTCGGACCGGAGGAGGAAAAAACTTTGAGATACTAACCGAAGATAGCTCCTTTGGCAGAGCCAGTCGACGTCGACGCTTGCTCTTCAAGTTGGTACTGTTGAAAATTTGTGTTCAGGTAAATTTCACCCAGTTCGTACGGAACGTTACAATATCAAAATTTTTTGAAATATTGAAAGTTTCCAAAAATAAGGAACATTATTTATAAATTTTATTACAATTTATTGAAGTGTGAAGCAGAAGTGTTTATGTCAAATTGGACCTTCTTTGTAATGTTTTCAAAGGTTTTTGGACACTATTATTGACTGGTATGTATATTTACACTTTTTGCAATGTATTTATAAATATTACATTGAATATATTTATTTCAATGTTTCTTTTTTATATTCATTGTTACATATTTTCCTAAAGATGTCACGTCCGAGAACTAGGACCATAGCTGCTCTAGAACAGCTTTATCGTGAGGTTGAAAAAGATGAGGAAGGAACAACCGATAAAGAAAATAATACCAGCGAGTCAATGTGCAGGGAGCATGTTGCAAAGATTTTCTGCAATTGCGCAAACTGAAATTCATTTTCTTTTTGTAATTTATCGATTTTCATAAAACCTTGTTAATTTTAAGAATACAAATTTTTCTAATCAATTTCTGTCGTTTCTTTATGTTACAATCATCAACTTTGTCCCTAATGAATGTTTTCTGCATTATAAAAAAAATTTACAATATTTTTAATGAATTTCTTGATTGCCTTTTTTTGACATTATAAAAATAGAGCATTTTTAAATCTAAAAAAAATATACTTTTTGGAATCAATTAAAAAACAGCTAACGCTATCTTAAAGATAAACTTTTCACCTTTCCAAATCCCTCACACAAAAAACAAAATCTTAAAGTTATGATTAACTACTTTTAAGATTTGCCTGAAATTAAGTCAATAACTGAATTAAAGTGCTAAAATTTCTTCATAATATACATCTTGAGTCTTAAAATGAAAATTAGTTATTGAATGTCCTGGTTTCCAGTTGTCGATGCTTAAAACCAGACACAATTAAGCTGGGGTCCTATCACGTAATTTTGAAAACGAAAACGCAAGTTCGATTTTCAAACTTTTTGTGAAATGTCAGTTTGCCTTTGTGATCATTATGATCATTGTTTATAGTTTGAAATCGTCACTATTTTGGGGTTAAAAGAATTTTAAAAGATTATTAAATTACCCACTTCGGCGGTATGACGCCAAAATTGGCGTCATGCGTGAAGTGTCCCAGAGCTGTAAAAAATTAGCAAAATGGCGTCATGACTATTTCTCGATTATTAATGTCTGTTGTGATTTTTTATGTTTGTAAACATAGTGTTCTTATATTTTAAGATTCGGTGCTTAGGAATAAAATACTAAAAATTCAATTTTTTAAGGTCTTCATTGTTTTTTAGCAAGTTGAATATAGACGATTTTCAATAATTTTCGCGAATGGTGTCATATGTTTATTCAGTTATTGTCCTTGATTTTCAGTTTATTTTTTTTTTAAAAACTTATTTTTGTCAACAAATATGTTGTCTCAGGATGACCCAGTGGGGGTCATTTGTATGTGGGGGGTGGGCTACTTGCACCCACAAGAAAATTTAAACCAAAAAATTTAAAACTTATTTTTGTCAACAAATATCCCGTTTTAGGATGATCCGCTGGGGGTCATTTTTATGCTGGGGGTGACTTGCACCCACGTGAAAATTAAAATGAAAAAATTGAAAACTTATTTTTGTCAATTGGGGGAAAGGGCAGCGAGAGCATTTCTATGTGGGGGTAAAAATGACCCTAGCGGATCATCCTGAAACGGAATAATTGTTGACAAAAATAATTTTTTAATTTTTTTATTTTAATTTTCACGTGGGTGCAAGTCACCCCCGCATAAAAATGACCCCAGCGGATCATCCTGAAACGGGAAATTTGTTGACAAAAATAAGTTTTCAATTTTTTTATTTTAATTTTCACGTGGGTGCAAGTCACCTCCTGCATAATAATGACCCCTAGCAGATCATCCTAAAACGGGATATTCGTTGACAAAAATAAATTTTCAATTTCTTGATTTTAATTTTCACGTGGGTGCAAGTAGCCCCCCCCTCCCACATACAAATGACCCCCCACTGGGTCATCCTGAGACGATATATTTGTTACAAAAATGTTTAAAGAAAATAAACCAAAAATGAAAGATAATAACTGAATAAACGTATGACGCCATTCGCGAAAATGATTGAAAATCGTCAATATTTAACTTGCTAAAAAACAATGAAAACCTCAAAAAATTAAATTTTTAGTATTATATTCGTGATCACCGAATCCTAAAATATAAGAATACTATGTTTACATACATAAAAAATCACAACAGATATTATTAATCGAGAAATAGTCATGACGCCATTTTGAATCATTTTTACCGCTCCGGGACACTTCACGCATGACGCCAATTTTGGCGTCATACCGCCGAAGTGATTAATTTTTTGAACTTTAGAAATTCTATTGACCCCAAAATAAAAACTAACATTTCACAAAAAAATTTGAAAATCGAACTTGCGTTTTCGTTTTTGGTTTCGTTTTCAAAATAACGTGATAGGACCCCTGTTCTATTAGTATATCTTAGAATGCTTGAAAGTAATGCTTACTAAGATACTTTTCAACCTTTCCGGAGGTTGAAAAGTAGTCCTGATCGCCTGACGTTACCAGAAAGGATTTGCGCATGAGCAAACATCATATGTTAATGGCGATGCATCCAGTAGATATTTCGCCACGCGATAATTTTGAACAATTTGGTAGTGAATTTTTGTGTTTGTGGTGCTTATTTGTTTAAGTCATTGGCGGATCCAGGAGGGGCCACGGGTGCTTGCCCCCCCCCCCCCCAAAAAAAAAGCCTTATATTTAACAATGAGAGTGAGAGAGATAGCACTATAGTGCTTTTTCTCTCATGCAATAGCCCCTCCAAAAACCTTGTCTGGATTCGTCACTGATTTGAGTGAAACATGTAGAAAATTTTCTTGCGAACAATTAATTTTAGTGATTTGTGATTATGTGTATAAAAACTTTAATCCAAATTACATGTTATTTTGTCAAGTAGAACTTAAAATAGATTGATTGAAATTTTTCGAGACTCCGAGACGTCGGTACCGAGACCGAGACCTGAAATCTTAATATTTGACGAGACCGAGAAGATACCATATGAAGTCTATAGTATCGTATCGTATCGGGGGCAGCATTATATTATTACAGTTTTTGCACACCTTGTTATTTTGATAACTATGTTTGGATAAAGTGCATGCTTGTATATATATGCTGAAATGTCGAATAATTTCTAGCATATGAAAGGGATAAGAGAAATATCAAGGGAGTGGGAAGTGGTAGTGATAGAGGGAATTAAACATGGCTCGAGAATTCATTAGCAAGGGCTGAAACATACACCAGAGAATGTACTAACCAATAATATCCGTCTGAATCGGAAGTAGGAAACAGAACAATCTACGTCAAATGCAGACCTTTAATCGTAGTCCTAGATCATCTCTTCCCCATTTCATTGATAATCAAGAATCCACTCAAATTCAAATCACGATTGCCTTTGTCCTTGAATAATAATGGCTCTGTATTAAAATTAATATTTCATACAGTCTTGTACAGTAAAACAAATCTTCATTTGTTTTAAAATATCCAGTTACAGCTGCAGACAATAGTTTATTGCATATAAGCAAAGATACTAGGGAAATAGATGCGGCGAGGGTTTAGTTAGTCCACATAAATCTAGGGCGGCGTTCTGTCGCGTTTGTGGACTTCATGTGGACTTGCTACTTCGGGAGCCTTCGGGTGATTCCGGTATCTCCGAAGAGATAAATAACGAGGCATAATTGAAATTTGGCTAAAGAAGTGAAAATAATAACTATTTTTAATAAATATACGATATTAATAAATAATTTAAGTGATCATTATTCTTAATCCATATATAATAATAATAAGAATAATAATAATAATGAGAATAATAGTAATAATAATAATGAAATAAATAATAATATGAAGTAAGTATATGTTATTATATTTTTTACTTTTATTAATATTATTATTACTATTACTATGGTTACAAGTTTCAGGTACAATTATTTAAATAAATTTAATTTTTACATACGGAATAAATAATTATTATTTAAGAAGTCTATTTTCAAAGTTTCAAATTTCGCTCGTTCATAATTAAATTGAACAACACCTGAAGCCGGGTGATCACGTGGGTTTGTTTACTACTGGCATTTGTTTTCAGCCAGATGCAATGAAACACGTAACGGCTGATTATAAATTTCACATCTTTCTAATTTACTAGTGGTCCATACTATATTTGAAATAATTTAAAGTGATATAAAAATTATTGTGTACTGTTCTTGAAAAGAAAGAGGAATAATGGAAGAGGTATTGCCAAGTAAGAAGTCTGAAAACCGGTGTGCATATAGAAATTGCTCAAGTCGCAGGGGTGACGACGGAATTATTTTATTTTGTTTTCCCCAAAAAAATTCGGATAAATACAAACTGTGGTGTCAACATGCAGGTAATTGTATATTGTATTAATATATGTATATATCAATAGAATAGTGTTTACATGGTCCTAATATCTTAAAACGAAGAACGTAATCAAATGAACATTTTTAATAGCTCACTTGTCATAGGTAAAAACAATTCTGATTGACATTGTTTTTACAATAATTCTTTTAAACAGACTTATTTAATTATTTATTCAGCAATTAAGTATAAATGTTATTTCCTTCTTTACGTCTGAATTTTATTTTGAAAGTGATTTTACACTGTGATAAAATTTTAATCTGATTAAACAACAATTTCTTTCTTTTAGGGTTTCAAATTTAATTTTTAAAATATTAGACTAATTTTAAACTATTTATGAAATACAAAAACATGTTACAAAATTTAAATGAACGAAATTTGCAAAATATTTTTTAATAAATATATATCCTGCTTCATAATCACTTCTTATCAAGTCCTACTTTTTTTAAAACTGAATGTTACAACTTCTACCAAATACGAAATATTATTAATAACAAATGCCAGAGTTTGTACAACATTTTCAAACATAAACAATATATATATTTGAAAGCTTATATTGTTCTTCAACTTTATAATCTAAATATATTGAAAGATTTATCAGTAATTCTTAAACAAGTTTTTTCATTTTTTTTAGGGTAATAGAAACCGACATGAAATATTTCTAGCTAATCAGTATTCACTATTTATTTTGTATTTCTAGAATCGAGATAGATAAAGAAGAAACCAGATTAGGATTCTTTTGCTCTCCATGTCTATGAGGATAAAAGCAGTGAAAAAACTGTTCCTATTCCATAGAAAGATTTGTTGAAGAAATTATAAGAATTGTTTCAATATATTTTCACTAAAATTACAATAAAATATTATAATTTGCAATTTTTTAATTAGGAATTCCTGAAGAGGACGTAAAATGGAGGATGATGCTCTGTCAGCAGCATTTTCGCGACGAGGATTTCCGGACTCCTGAGAAGGTGAAACTTCATTACACGGCGATTCCAATTGATTATAAGCAAATCGATTGTGAAGAAAATTTATATTTTAATCCCAGCAATGTCGTAAGAACGTACGGTAGTTTCAAAAAGAAAATCCCAGACTTAATGGAAGAACATCTCCTTGATTCGGTTGTTGAACGTGAAATCCATGTTTTGACTCCTCCTCCAGCTCAGCCCGAAGACTGCAGTGATCTACAATGGAGCAGAGAGTTATTACAACTGAAGGCTGAAAATGAAAGACTAAAAGCTTCGCTTGGAAAGGTTACTCAACAATTATCAGACTGTCGTAAAATAACGATCGATCCCGCTTCTCTTGAGAAGTCAGATAATGATACAGATGTCAGAACTGCAATAGATTCTCAAAATGTAAATTCCGCGCGTAAAACTATGATTAATTTACAATTGAGGCCTGATAACAGTAGAGAACCTTATACTGATGAAGAGCGACTTTTAACCATGAAAATCCACTACTGGTCTGCATCCAGTTACGACAGAATGCGGCAGACAGGATTGCAATTACCACACAGTAGAACGGTCGAAAAGTGGGTAGAGGCGAATGATGTTTCACCGGGCTTTGTAGAATCGTCCTTCAAACATGTGGAAGAAGATCTGAGAAATGGACCTCGCGAAGCAAGGGTGTGCATAGCAAAATGGGATGAAATGAGTTGCAAAGAATTCGAAGAATATTCTGTAAAACACGATCTTATAGAAGGCTTCGAAGACTTTGGACCATTGGGTAGAACAAACAATCGTGCGAATCACATTTTTGTGTTTACCCTGAATGGACTTTGTTCATCCCATAGATGGCGAATTGTGGCAGCCTTCTTTTTTGTGCGCCATAATATGAAAGGCGAAAAAATTATTAAAGTGATAAAGTTATTACTTGAAAAAGCAAAAGCAAGTGATCTGGATTTAAGAATAACAGTGTGTGATCAAGGAACTCCCAACGGTAACTGTTACAAACTTCTGCAGGTGACAAATACAAAACCTTCCTTCAACTACAAGGGGAAGAAAATAATGTGCACTCACGATGTATCTCATGAAGTGAAATGTGTGGTATGTAATCTTTTAAAGTATGAAACAATTTATTTAAATCAAAAAGCTTTGCATCTTGCAGATATGAAGAGAACTTGGGAAGCGGATCAAAGAAGTAAGTTGTCCAGTAATTTAAACCATATAACTGAAGTTCACTTTTTTCCAAACTCTTTTCAGAAAATGAACGTTGCTAGATCTCGCCATCTACTTAGTGGAAAAATGGCAAAAGCAATGCTAGAAGCGGATGAAAAAGGAGCAGTAACATCTACCACTATAAAGGAATCTGCTGAATGCATCCTATTATTTAATGATTTAATTGACGTCCTCGACAGCAATCATCTTCGCTCCCCAAATCCCTTGAAAAGTGCTTTATCGAAAGAGAATACGAAATCGTTGGAAATTTTAGAGAAATCTTTAGCATGGATTCCAACTTTAAGAGTCAAAACAAAAAAGGGTAAATGGAAGACACTTCCTTGCTTTAAAGGACTCGAAATGACTGTTCGAGGAATCCTAGAATTATTTAAAGATTTGCTTGCAGAATTTGAAAATTTCAAATTGTGCACAAGGCTTTGTAATCAGGATTCTCTGGAACAGTTTTTCTCACGTCTAAGAGGAAGAGGAGGTTTTAACAGCAATCCGACCTGCCGCATGCTGAGACTAACTATTCGTCATATGCTTGCAGTCAAGCACAATATTGCCTCTTCTCGCAGAGCGAATATAACTGAAGAAAATGATGACAATGTAGGTTATGAAGAAGTCGCTCCCGAAGATCTTGAACAAGATATTCAGGATATGATAAGAGATAATGAAATCAAGTCTGCTATGGCACTGGCATATGGAGAAGAAGGACAATTCAGTGAAGACAACTTGCCTCTGAATTATTTCAATCAGGAATCTTCAAATGAGATGTACATTATCGAAGAAGATAAAAATAGCAGTGACAGCGAAAGCGAGAAAAGTGAAAATAGTGAAATCTACGAGGACATTGGAACAGATTGCGAGATGGAGATTGATAACAATCCACTAACCCAGGCAAGTTGCAAATTTCCAAGCAACATATCTGACCTTGAAAGTGTGGAAGCAATTTTACCTTTTCAAGGTTACAGTGCTACCTACGAAGGTAGCTCTATCACCTATTTCGCGGGGTATGTCGCACACGTAACAACTAAAAAGTTCAATTGCAGTCGTTGTTACCAGATATTACTAAAAGCACCAGAGGAAGAAGGTGACGTAGACGACACCTACATTGAGTGTCGGGAATACGAAACGAAAACTTCGTACAAAGTTACCCTTCTAAAGAAACCATCTCTTAAGTTACGTCACGTTGTGACTGGAAATTTAATTTCCTTTCAAAATTTAGCGATGAAAATACGACACAAACCTTCAATTAATGAGACGATGGAGAAAAAAGCTGTCAGTGATCTAACAGAAGTTTACCCTAACTGGTATGTGCAATCTGATCCCTGTTATGATCATAGAAAATTTGCTCTGACATGCTTATTCAAAGCCAAATTACACCGTCTTTGTACCTTGGATAATAGGCAATCAAGAACTCTAGGGTTAGAAAGGAGACGAAGCAACTCCAGAAACAAGAAAAAGAAGAAGGATTCTTCCAAAAGTTCTTCATCCTCGACCAAAAATTTAAAAAGGAAAGGATCATCTGCAGAAGGAAAGGGAACAGAGAACAAAAAGTCGCTGCGTAAAGTGAAACATTTTTTACATTTGTAAAAAGTTTAAATAATTAAAGGATAATAAATGATTTGTATGTCACATAAAATTTGTATACTTTTGATTTGTCAATAAATGTAAGTATAAAGCGAAAAAAGGTTCCCTTATTTCTGAAAGAAATTCTTTAAGTTATAACAAATTGAGGAGCACTTTCTGAAAAGTTGATAAATCCATTTTCGTAGAAACTGAAGATAAACACAATTTTAACAAATTAAGAACCTTGCAAATCTATCTGTCGCTGTTAAATTTGAGAAACCAGTTTTATTAAAATAGAAATTTTAATTTATAAAAATTTAGACTTAACCAAGATGAATCAAAAATTTTTTTTTTTTTTCACAGTTAAAATTATAAAACTCTTCAAATTCCTAAATTATGATAAACATTAATTCAAAAGAAATCGCCTTAAGCCGAAAACATTTTCATATATCAATAATTTCGTGTATGAAAATTATGAAAATTTGTGGTTTTTTCCCTATCGCTGATTGCTCACATTGCCGTACTAAATATAAAATTTACATAGTTTTCCTACAGATAATTTAACAATTATATTTATGGTGAGAGGGCTCAGTAAAATTTTAAGTTTTTATTTTATAAATTATAATTTCTTTTCAATATTTTAGACCTGAAACTTTTAAGTTGAAGCTAACAAGCAATCTATTTTAGACAAATATAAGTAAATATTTCTAATAATAATAACAATAATAATAATAACTGCTTTCAATAATAAATATAATAAATAAATTTAAATACTCCTATGTAACAAAATTTAAATTTCCATTACTTACTTAGGATATAAATTTTTATATATTACATAATAAAAAATAAAGATGTTACTAATATTTTTAGTTTTTATTGTATTGTTAATAGAAGTTGTTTATTAAATAAGTATATCTCATTCAAATTTTGACATTTGAGATATTAAAGATTTTTTAAAATATGTATTTCTTTGCTTCCAATATAGTGTTATATAGAAAAATAAATGTAAACAATTCATATTTCACAAAATTAAATCAAATTTAATTTTTCAATGTCAATATTTCAGACCGAATACATTGAATATAGTCCTCACTGGCTCTCAGGCTAAAATATAAAATTGAACTTCTTTCACGTTTTCAAGCCGTTGCCTTGGAAACGGCGAAAAGTTGAAGAGGGCAGCACCACCAGACAGCAGTTTATATAGTGTGCTATATATATCGAGAGTCCCCACCACAGACCCTCGCCGCATCTATTTCCCTAGTATCTTTGATATAAGTAATTGAAATAAACAGGAAGATTTGATGGTGTAAACGTACCCAATGGAATCATTTGAGAGCATTTTGTTCACAGGCTCGATATAGACTTAAAAGTAGAAATATCGTCGAAGAAAATATAATTGCTTCGTCTTCTGAAATTAGAGGTTAAGGGGAAATGCATTAATTAAATTCATTAATTAAGGTAGTTCTCTTGGTTCAGTGGTTCTCAACTCAAATTTTGTCATTTTTTACTTATTTTGTGATGTTTAATGAATAGCGCCAACTTCAAGGTGTATAGTCTCTCTCTTTTGTAGTTATTAAAAAAAATGAATAAAACGTCAAAACGTGTATTTCAAAATACTATTTTTCAAGATGTAGTACCGCAAGCCATATTTTTCAAAACGGGATCTTATTCCTTATAAGGTAAATGTCCCAGTTACGGGACGCTTAAGGGTCTTAAGAATTTAACTGTTAAAATATATTATGTCAAGTAGGTTTTTCATTAAGAAAGTTTGTTTATTCTGAAAGATAAACTCATATTCTACTTGTTTATTAAAAAATACTAACATTTTTGGCAATTTTAAGGATTAATTTAACAATAATATCAGTCCATTGCCTGTACCAATAGCTGGCAATGAAAAAAAAAGTTGTCCGCATGGCCAATTTTAAAAGTTCCAATAACTGGCAATGGTTTTAAAATTATCATAAAAAGTATTTAAGTACTTACAAACATTTATTTATTATTAAAGTGATAGAATATTTAAATTGTCGCAATATAAAATTAAATCAAATTGTTCATTTTAATATAAAAGAAGGTGCATAATGAAAACATTAATATATGAAACAAATGAATAAATAGGGTTATGAAGATTCTGTATTTTTATCTAAAGTTTGAATTTATTTCAAAGATAATTTTTTAAAATGTAAATTAAACTTTTTTAAATAATAAATACAAGTTTTGAAATGCGAAATTAAACTAACTTTAACTTATATTCATTTGAATTTGTCACTTGGAAGTATTTAACAGTGAAGTGATGATGATACTAATAATCTTTCTGAGTCAGGTTAAAAAAAATTGTAACTCGTGATTGTAACATTATTTTACGTTTGAACTAACTTCTCTCCAATTTTTTGTTTGATTTGTTTGATTACTTTTCAAGTATTACTAGTTTGAGGCATGCCGCATGGACTTACGTCCATGGTTTGAGGTTATGAATGCACTTCTAAAAATATTGACAACATCCTAAATAATTATGATAAATATTGAACAGTCTATATATCAAATAAGCTTAAAATTACATATTTAATAATTATTTACGATAATTGCAATTGAAACCTGCTAATACCCAATGGGAAATTGCCAATGATCACCATTGGCTAAATAATGGTCCCATGATTGGCGGCCAACAGTTTTTTCTTGGCAAACTATTGGCAACCAATATTGGACCACAGTTGGTCAATCCTTGGGATGATAACGGGTTTGCCAGTCATTGGCAGCCATCATTGGTTCAATATTGGTTGCCAATGATAATGCCAATAAATAAAATTTTTTAAATTAACAATATTAAAATCTATATTTTTATATTGTTAATTTATTTATTGTTTAAAAAAATTTTTTTTTTTAATAAATATTTTAATTTATTTATTAATGCATGTCAAGTATTGGTACAATAATTGGCTTTCAATATTGGTCCATCCTTGGGAGCCAATGAATAACCAACAATCTTATTTTTACAACTCTATATGGAAACAGAGTTGTTAATTTAATCTTCAGCCAATATTTGACAATGAAGATTTGAGTGTTGGACACATTAGAAATGTATTTTCAGAGGTACGGGATCAGGCCTTATATAAAAGAGCTGAAGAAACTCGATCGTGAGAGAGGCTGACCGATGCGCGCCCTATGCCAGTTTCCGAAACCACAAACGCGTGAGAATCCTCGGCGCGCAGACGCGGCATAGAAGCGGCGGGAAACTTCCACTATTTGAATTTGAATTTTTTATGCATTTAATCAAAAACAAGAAAAGAAATATAATAATACAAAAATTATACAAATTCTTAAATTTGTATAGTTTTCTGATTGTTATTAAAAAGTAATACGCTTAATTATAAAGAAATACTTATAATAAATATCCTCCATAAATAAGTGTTCAATTCTTGAAGATTTGAAAAACTCTTAAAGGTGTGTCCTAAGGTTAAAAATTATTGTTCTAAATCTACTTTAATCGATTTTCATGTTATAGAAATTATTTAAATAAATTAATTAGTTTTAAAGAAATCAGAAAGAAATTAAATTGATGAAAAAATAAACATTTAATATTAAAAATAATATTAATAAAAATAATCACATTAAAACTTTGCTTGTAAAATAAACAGAACGAAAAATTTAAAATTAAAAAATTAATGAACAATTACAAAATATTAAAGAAGACTTTAATTTTATTAAAATGTAAACTTAAGTCACATAAATACAAATATTCATGTAAGTATTTAAATTTTAAATTCACCATTTTTTCTGTTTAAATTTAAAGTAAAATTTAACAAATTGTAAAGAATGATAGTTAATAAATATTTAACTTTATTTGTTATTCTTTTCGTTTTTCACATGCAAAAAATAATCATTTTTTTTTTAAACTAAGAAACAAATTCTCTAAATTTGAATACAAATTAAAAATGAAAAAAATTTAATATATGTAAAAAAAATTTAAATTTGAATCATTTAATTAAATAATTTATTTTAACAAAATGACTTTCTAAATATAACTATCCAGAATATATAAAAAATATGAGCAAAAAAAATCAAAATTGGTTTTTAAAAATAAAAAAATAAACTTTTTAAAGTTCAAAATAAATTAAATTTTTTTTAAATGTTGTTATTCTAAAATTAATATTAAACTTGAATAATAATTTTCAATACAATTACTTAAAGTTAGTTTTCAAAAAATTCAATTATCATTAAAATGAATCTTTCCAAATAATAAAACTTAAACAAAAAGAATTAATTGTTTCTTTTAAATTAAAGAAATAATAGAGCATTAAACATAGTTAATTTAATATTTTGAATACTATTAAAAAAAATTTAACTTTAAAAAAATTAATGATATCAAAAATATTATTTTTCGATCCTAATTAAAAAATGTAACTTATTTCAATTTAGCTATTACAAAACGGCATTGAGTTTTAAAATTTAAATTTGTATGGAAAGGTTTAATTTAGTTCACATCTTATTTCCAGTTTAACTTAAAAGTTTAAAAAATTTTAAACAAAGTTTTTACTTTCTGATCACATTTTTAATAATATTCGAAATGTTTACTTTAAAATTTTAAAATTTTTGATATCATTAATTTTTTTAAACTTAATTTATTTTAATTTTATTCCAAAATTTTAATTAACCATGTTTAATGCTCTATTATTTCTTTAATTTAAAAGAAACCTTTAATTTTTTCTGTTCAAGTTTTACTATTTGTAAAGATTCGTAATTTTAAAATTAATTCAAGTTTTTGGAAACTAACTTTAAGTAATTATATTTGAAATTATTATTTAAGATTAATCTTAATTTTAATATAACGAATTTTAAATAATTTTCAATTCAACTTTAAACTTTAAAAAGTTTATATTTTATTTTTAAAAACAAATTTTAATTTAATTAGGATCGAAAAATAATATTTTTGATATCATTCATTTTTTTAAAGTTAAATTTTTTTTAATAGTATTCAAAATATTAAATTAACTATGTTTAATGCTCTATTATTTCTTTAATTTAAAAGAAACCATTAATTCTTTCTGTTTAAGTTTTATTATTTGGAAAGATTCATTTTAATGATAATTGAATTTTTTGAAAACTAACTTTAAGTAATTGTATTGAAAATTATTATTCAAGTTTAATATTAATTTTAGAATAACAACATTTAAAAAAATTTAATTTATTTTGAACTTTAAAAAGTTTATTTTTTTATTTTTAAAAACCAATTTTGATTTTTTTTGCTCATATTTTTTATATATTCTGGATAGTTATATTTAGAAAGTCATTTTGTTAAAATAAATTATTTAATTAAATGATTCAAATTTAAATTTTTTTTACATATATTAAATTTTTTTCATTTTTAATTTGTATTCAAATTTAGAGAATTTGTTTCTTAGTTTAAAAAAAAAAATGATTATTTTTTGCATGTGAAAAATGAAAAGAATAACAAATAAAGTTAAATATTTATTAACTATCATTCTTTACAATTTGTTAAATTTTACTTTAAATTTAAACAGAAAAAATGGTGAATTTAAAATTTAAATACTTACATGAATATTTGTATTTATGTGACTTAAGTTTACATTTTAATAAAATTAAAGTCTTCTTTAATATTTTGTAATTGTTCATTAATTTTTTAATTTTAAATTTTTCGTTCTGTTTATTTTACAAGTAAAGTTTTAATGTGATTATTTTTATTAATATTATTTTTAATATTAAATGTTTATTTTTCCATCAATTTAATTTCTTTCTGATTTCTTTAAAACTAATTAATTTATTTAAATAATTTCTATAACATGAAAATCGATTAAAGTAGATTTAGAACAATAATTTTTAACCTTAGGACACACCTTTAAGAGTTTTTCAAATCTTCAAGAATTGAACAATTATTTATGGAGGATATTTATTATAAGTATTTCTTTATAATTAAGCGTATTACTTTTTAATAACAATCAGAAAACTATACAAATTTAAGAATTTGTATAATTTTTGTATTATTATATTTCTTTTCTTGTTTTTGATTAAATGCATAAAAAATTCAAATTCAAATAGTAGAAGTTTCCCGCCGCATCTATGCCGCGTCTGCGCGCCGAGGATTCTCACGCGTTTGTGGTTTCGGAAACTGGCATAGGGCGCGCATCGGTCAGCCTCTCTCACGATCGAGTTTCTTCAGCTCTTTTATATAAGGCCTGATCCCGTACCTCTGAAAATACATTTCTAATGTGTCCAACACTCAAATCTTCATTGTCAAATATTGGCAACTCTGTTTCCATATAGAGTTGTAAAAATAAGATTGTTGGTTATTCATTGGCTCCCAAGGATGGACCAATATTGAAAGCCAATTATTGTACCAATACTTGACATGCATTAATAAATAAATTAAAATATTTATTAAAAAAAAAATTTTTTTTAAACAATAAATAAATTAACAATATAAAAATATAGATTTTAATATTGTTAATTTAAAAAATTTTATTTATTGGCATTATCATTGGCAACCAATATTGAACCAATGATGGCTGCCAATGACTGGCAAACCCGTTATCATCCCAAGGATTGACCAACTGTGGTCCAATATTGGTTTCCATTAATGCGCCAATATTGGCACCATTGGCTCCCAATACTGGTCCATTAATGCGCCAATCGTTAGTTTCCCATTGGGTATAATAATAAAATGTAAATGAACTGCTGACAGGCTCGCTTTTTGTCAAGTGGAAATTTTACGTACCAATACGTAGCCGCGTAAATTTAGAATATAAAAATAATTAAAAATTGCATTTTTTCCTTTTATATTCATTAAAAATATTCTAAGGATTATAAAGCTGCTTTACTTATACCTAAAGACCCAGTATTTCGACAGTTATCATCTTAACACTGAATAGGAATTTCTTGCCTGTAAGCTAAGAAATGCTTACCGACCCAAAGAGAATTTTACGACACTGACTCAAACATTATTTTAACTTTAAAAACTTTAACATATTCATGAAATAAATTTAATATTGCATGTTTATTACTAAAGTTATGAAAATGTATAATTATATTAGCTTGATCTCACTTGTACAGCTCAATAAAAAATAAAATTCACGTTAGTGGCTACGTTATGGTACATGGCTAATAACTGGGACTTTTACCTTACTTTAAAGAGTAATTTAGTAGTTTTTATTTTTAAACCTAAAGAAAATTCATTGCGTGGTTAGCAAAATTATATTTTTTAACCATGGCTTCTACTTTCTTCCATGTTAAAAGTTCAACTTCATTCTCAAATATCTTAAAAAGTATCACCGCTTCCTACTTTTAAAAAAATATCATTGTATTCGTTGAATGTTCTATTATATGATATTTCAATTAAAAAAATATTCAAAGAAAAAGTTTTTCCGAGAGAACTACCTTAAATGAGGCGTTTTTTTTAAATCTATCTGAACTCATCTCTCTTCCTTACGTAAAATTTGTCTTTTTTCTTTGAAATATGCAAAATGTTATTTGATATAGTAAAATGCACTGTTAGAAAAATCTGACTGAATTTTCACTCACATATGCTGGAAGTTTTTTCCATTCACGTAAATGAAAATTAAAAACACGTGACTGAAAATTCAGTTACGCGTGACTGAAAATCCATGCACATGTGCATTAATTTTAATGTAGGTGGTTGGAAAAAACTTCCAACATAGGTGGATGAAAATTCATTCATATTGTCTTAGATTTTAATGAATTATTTGTTTAAATACGCGTATGCAAGAAAGTTCAAAGAAACAAAACGTGTAGAAAACTTTTTGAATAGAAGCACAGCAATTTATGAACACTTTAATTATTATCTTAAAAAAACACACGAATAAGAGTATTTACTTAATAATTATTCATTTGTTTGCAAAATACACACGCGAATAGAAATAGACGCACTGAAAACATAACCTACAAATTGTTGGTTACAATATTCATTAAATTCAGTTATTAAAAATAAAGAGGCAAGAAACCATAGTCACAAGGTTAAAGTTCATTTTAATCTTCATCAAAGAAGTTTATTTTGAACACGATTTACACTATAAGTATTTTAAAACTGTACCACAAACTGCACGACAATAATTCTGCAACTTATCTTACTACCGACGCAAAAATAACTGTCATTCATCAGTAACTCAAAGTTAAGGTAATATTGCATTAATTTTACTTTAATGCGCAATTAAATTAAAATTAATGCATACTTGAATAAAATTCAATTTATTTGTGAATTATCATAACTTTTCTTCAACATTAAATGAAAATTCAGTGACGTGAATGAATTAAAAGTGCATTAATTTTCAGGTTTTTTCTAACAGTGTGTGTGTTCTCTTAAATTATAAATTTGACGTTATACTTTTATTGACACCCCCCTCCCTCCACGTTTCCCTGGCTGCAAGTATTTAATAAATTTCTTCTAATTATTATCTTTCTCCTCATTTTAAAGCAAAAATATTTTCTTTGGAAATAGTGCATAATATATTATAAATTAATTAATTTTTCTCACATAGAAGTTATGCAAAAAAGCTCTTTTTGCGATGTCTTTTGAGGGGAAACAATTTAAAATATAGAATGCCCCATAAATTAAAATAAATAAAAGTTTGGAAGGTCTTCGAATTATTTTTATTAATTTTACTGCAACATAAAAGATAAAAAGGGATAAAAGGGTGATAGCAATAGAAACATCTATCAAGGAAACTAATGGGATACGCAGTTTTACCCCATTCCCCTACTTGGACGCCAGAGAACAACTTTTTTGCAATTTTGGATATTTTTTGCAGTCCTGTAAAAATAGTTCATGCAATTTCTGTAATAAATAAGAATCGGAATTTTATTTTTTGAATATTTTTAAAGAGAAATATCGTTTGTGCATTGAAAAATAACAATTTTTAACGATTTCATAGCAAATTTACGAAAAAACGATTTTTTCTATGTTAAAATGCATGGGAAAATTCGGTTATCTAGAGGCACGTATTAATATTGCTTGATTTGGTTAAAACTTGCAGGAAAAGTTTTTTTTGGTACCTTGATCAATTTTCCGGGTGGAGAACAAAAGATATAAAAACATCGCCCAATAAAGAGTCACCCTAGTATATACCTATTATAAAGCCATAAGGTTGATTATGAAAATGAAACCAGACATTTCTTCTTGACATTAACTAAATTAAATTGGACCTTGTAATCTTTTAATTTAGCAAATACGTATTTCACGCAAAATTTAGGCGTGGGTGATGTTTAAGACAATTTAGTAACTTCTATGATTAATTATATTTACTTAATAGTGAAAATTGTCCGTTTTATCACTGCAAAAACATGGTGTCTTAAATTGAACAAAAATGTCTTAAGTTAAGATACTTTTGGTATCTAAGACACGAAAAATGTCTTAATTTAAGACATTTTTGAACAATTTGAATTTGAAATAAGTTTAAGTAAAAGAATAAAGCGTTAGTATCGCGAGTTTGAGACGTCAGTAAAAAAAAAGGATAACAGTCTCATTTCAAGAGACTTAACGAAATCCTCTTATCCACACGTCTATTTCGAAGTGAGCCTTTTTTAAGACCTCACAGCAAAGAAATGCTTTTTTTCCCTTTTTACATCAAGTGTCTCAAAGACTTTTAACGCCTAGAGAATTTTTAAAACATCTACAGATTTTCTACGATGTTTTAAGATATCTTGAGTTCGCTGCAAACATATTATTATTTTTATGAACTAACAGAAAGCAATTAATAAGAGCTTAATTTTGACCATAATATAAGAATACTATTTCAAACATTTTTTCTCATTTTCGCATTTATTACTTTAACCTCAGGTTATGTTTATCGTGATTTTATTTAGTGAACGTTTATTATCTCTCTGATGACCTCTGAGACTTTAGTGGAAATTTTTCAGATGATAACTTTAGTTTCTCCCCTATAGATACAAAATTAACACTAACCTTTTTATTGCTTGGTTTAACATTTATTAATTTCAATTTTAATTATTTTTCATTGTTAATCTGCTCTTCTATTTCATTACGTTTTTCTATAGACTAATTTTCTTGGTTGGTTTTTCTTACCCAGCACCTACAATTTTAACCCGGGCAGTCTATTTGATTTTTAATTCGTTAAAAATAATAATATTTATTTATTTATTTATTTATAGCAAGTTTAATAAATTTTGCATTTTCATCCGCCATATTGGATCCGCCATTTTGAATTTTAAAGTTTTCTCTTTTAATTAATAAAATATAATATGATCCTAAAAAATAGTCATTTTTCACTATTATTATACATTTATAGATTTTATAATTACTTCTACTCACTTTCTTCCAATTACTTTTAAATACTTTCTAGTTTTTCAAATTTTCAATATACTTTAAATTTAATTTTAATTAGTTATTTATTATTAAAGTAAATAATACATAAAATAAAAAACAAAAAATGGATTTAAATGTTAACTTTCTAAGTACTGTTTATAAATTATTGGATGTCATTGTTTGAATCAGTGGCGGTTTTACGTGGGGGCGATTGGGGCGACCGCCCCCCCCCCCCGAGAATCTTATATTTGTATAAGAGAGAGAGAGAGAGATAGCACTATGGTGCTATTTCTTTCTATCTCATATATCGCCCCTCCCGAACACTTTGCCTAAAGCCGCCTCTGGTTTGAACATTTTCCAAGAGAAACAGAGTAATCTGGTAAAAAAATGTTGATTTTTCATAATTTTATTGCAAATCTACGAAAAATTGTTTTTTTTTTATCCAAAATACATAGGAAATTTCATGGTCGATGACGCACCATTAAATATTGAATTAAAAAAAATATGTATCTTTTATTTTTTGATGAGTAACAAAATGAAGGGGTGAGGGCTTTAAAATTTGCAAATTTTTGTTTTAAGGACCACCTTAATATATAGGGGAGTAGGTCCCAAGATAGACAGGAGCCCAAGATGGACATTACGTATAAAATTTTTGTTTAAGGGCATGTGATGGAGTATGACGTCACTGGTATAGGCAAAATTTGTCCGTAACTTTTCTCTTAAAATATTAAATATTTTGTAATGAAACTTGGTAGAATTACTTAAAATGTCATTATGAAGGTCTCTCAGACCCGAGTTTGTTTAAATTTTGGCTCAAACTTTATTTTTAAACAATTTTGCAATATTTCGAAAATTTCCCAAAATTAATTTTGGGCTAAAATTGAAACGAACTCGGGTCTGAGAGACCTTCCTAATGACGTTTTAAGTAATTCTACCAAGTTTCATGACAAAATATTCAATATTTTAAGAGAAAAGTTGCGGACAAATTTTGCCTATTCCAGTGACGTCATAATCCATCACATGCCCTTAAGGTGATAGCGCCTTATGCTTTCTGTCATTTTTGTTGTTTGTACAGACGAAGATTTTGATGCACATTTGAAGAAAAAAAACCAGTTGGTTTTTCTTCTACAAATACCACGTAATTTTGTGTTTAAAAAAGTTTTGTAACAGTTTTTTCCTAAGTTGGTAAAGTTACTTACGTTTATGATTTAAAATGAGTACTTAACGTTATATTATTCTTTATTTATCGTATAATAATATCCTAAAATGATTTTACTAATTACTAATATATATTCTTTTTACTAGGGATTAAAAAATGATGTCATGTACCCTAAGATTGACAGGCCTCAAATCTCAATGTATTTATTTGCAAATTTTCGATTTTACACTTTTTTCAATAATTTGTTGGGCCAATTAATTAAAATTTTTATTTTCCACCATAAAATGTGATGTTATCGTTGGAGAAAATGATATATCGATGTTTCTCGATATTTTATTACTTTTTACTGTTAAGTTATTAAATTAAAGTTTTTAGAAATGTTATTTCTTGATAAATTCCGTAAAATAATTAAAAATTAGTTTAAGAATTGTTACACGATATTCATTTTTTATTTACTATAATTTTGAGAGATTTTTAAGAAGGTGTCCATCATGAGGCCACTTTTTTTTAGGCCGAAAATTTTAACAATTAGAAAAAATGCTTTAAAAAATGTTTATGTTCAAAATAAAATTTTATCCCTGTGACCATAAGTTACCTTATAAATTGTACTTTCATCCGGTATGAAACATTTTAATATATTTTATTAGGTTTGGATTCTACAGCAATAAATCGAAAGGGTGTCCAACTTGGGGCCCACTCCCCTATACTATATATAAATATATATGTATATATTGTTTTTCTTTATTATCTTAGAACTTTTATGTTTTATTAGTTTAACCTAAAATTTCTGTAAATAATACGTACCTCAGTCGGTTGTTTTGTATACCTATTTAGTTTCTTGAAGGACTATTTAGCCCTAGGTACTTGTAAAAAAATCAGGGATGGATCCAGAGAGCGTCCTGTAAGTTTGTAGGGTATTTATTTGTTATAATTTTAAAATGCTCGGGGGGGGGAGTCAACCCAGCGGTGCCCCCTACTGGATCCGCGCCTGAAATGAATCAAAAAATAAATGTCAGAAATTATGTGCAATTTCTAAAACTGCAGTCACAATTTTCTATCAGCTGCGACCGGTAAAGGCGATACAGGTTACAGAAAATTCTAGTAGTAAAATACTACTATATTATATTAGAATATTAGAAACACTCTGAATCAATAAAGCACAGTTGTTTGTGAAAAATTAATTTAATTTATTTAATCTTAACATGTACAGTATAAAAAATTTAAATGTCTTTTAAAAAGTTGTTAGTTGCATTATATGAAAAGTGATTCCTAATAAAAATAAGTCACTTAAAAATTCTCGCATTTCTGTTTTTCCATATTGCTAGAAGCGTTCTGGTATCACTGGTGCATGGTTAAAACAGTATTTCTGATCCTTTGACCCTCCTGCTCTCAGGACCCCATCACCTTTTACGACGATTGGTACTTCCGTCCTTTCTCACGACCCGTGACTGATGCCAGACAAATGGGAGGTTGCTGCTGATAACAATGATAAGTTGCAACTCCCACTTCTTAATTATATATTTCTAGATAAATGGGGTTGCGAGAAGTGGCTGGCTCTTTCTAAAAAGACATTTCAAGTCAACCTAACAAGTTTTCCAAATCATTTATCATCATCATTCCGCATTATACGATACAATTACAGATTATTACATTCTGACTCTACCTTGTAATAATTTTATCCTTCCAATTAATTTCCTTCATAAAATGAGATACTGTAATTATGTAAGTATAATATAATACAAATTGTTAGTAATCTATAAAATTGCTTCAAACCTTGTAAAATGATTTATTTTTTTATGTGTATATAAACTATATATTTATATATGTGTAGTATTGTATATATATGTACTATAAGGTAATCTCATTGAGTCATGATTTATCTATTCTAAATGAAATGTTTAACAGACAGATAAATTGTAAATCATCGTTTTTAAAGTTACTTTCGCAAGTAAATCTTATCTTTTAACGAATTTTCTGAAAGGTTCAGTTTCATTTGGTGAATATCCAAATGACCGTTGCTAAAGTATCGTCTTCTACCACCTCTGAAACCTCTTCTGTATCTCTTTTCCTAAATAAGATTGGCAGTCAATGGCCCAAGAAGTAGATTGGAAAGGCATTTTATCTGCTTTCTGAATGGGAGAAACTGAAATTGTCCTATGGGAATGTCTTTTGTCTACCTTTCTATTTAGAATGATAACAAACAGAATTAATTCGCTCATCCAGAAACTATTCAATTTATTCTTTTAAACTAAACTGATAGCTGCCTAAACTTCTTTTTCTTTTATGTTTCAGGTACGTCCACTGAAATTTGCTTTACCATCTCTAAAATAATAGGCAAGTTGTATATATTTTTTAATTTTTAATTTATTTTTTATTTTCTTCTTTCATATATTTATAAAATTAATAAGGAAAAACGAGATAAATTAGTCACATAGATAAAGTAATTAACGTTTGTAAGAATCAATGCTCATTAACCAAAATGTTTGTAACGATAAAATATTTCTTTACAAACATTGTAAAGACAGGTGTCTTGTTTTAAGAATTAAGACATTAAAAAACGGCTTACGATTATTTGAAGTTATGTTTTATTGGTAAATAATAATTTTTATAAGAAGCTCTCTTAGTGATTATTATGGCTAACTTTGAGGCACTTTACATAATAAAAATAATTGGTTTCAGGATTTTAAGAGCAAGTTATGTAGAGGTCACTGTTATAGGCAAATAATTTGTCTGTAAACTTTTTCCTAAAATACTAAATATTTTTACACCAAACTTTGTAGAATTACTTAAAATATCATTAAGAAAAGAGAAGACAGTTTAATTTAAATGTTCTTTAAAATTAGAAAGAAAATAATTGCAAAGCAACATATGGGTATCTAATTTTTAGCTATGATAGCTAATAATTATCTGTGACAAACAAGCAGAATATCTGTGGAAGCTATATAAGCTATCTTATCTTTTCTTAGCTAAGACAGCTAATCTTTTTTAACCAGGCAGTGACATCATTGTCCATCACATGCTCTTACCTTAAAACTTTTTTCGCCTTAATTATAAAAAATTAAAAAATAAATCAGTAAGTGCTAATATAACACAATAGCTGTAGACGTCTATCTGTAAAAAAATGAACATATTTTTGGAACATGTAATCATTTTAATTTATAGTATAGTATTCTGAGAATATGTATTGTAGATTAGCCGATATACGTTCAGATTAACAAAAAAAATTAAGAGACTATTATCCACTTTTTATATTATTATGTATTTATGACGAGTTATAACTAAAATGAAAACAAAAAGCAGATAATAATAACCGCAAAAAAGTCACAGTGAGAGATAAAGTTTTAAGCATAGACTACACATCCGGTACTTTTTGTGAATTAATTAATCGAGTTCTACCGTACCGGTATTCATGTTTACACTTGCCTTGAACCTTTCCGCTTGAGCATTATTTCACTTTTAATATTACAAAACTTTTCAACTGATTTCTCATTTCTTATCTATTTTAACTAATTTTAATTGCTACTATATGAATAGCAATTGAATGAGTTATTTCAGCTACTTTATGTTAGTTCGGTTTTGTTGGCTATGGCAGCTAAAATCTCACCTAAAATTCTTGATAGGAAAATTTCTACTAGTTGAATTAGAGAAAAGTGATCCATTAAAGATTAGTAGAAATTGACTACTTTGATCAGTGGAAGTATTTTCGATTTTCACTGAAAGATTAGTAATCTTTGAACGTGAAAAGTTTACTAATGAAATAGTGATTGAAATAGTGAATAAAGTGAATGCCATTAATATTTAAGATTAAAATCTTCTCTCAAATCTTCAATTATACCAATTTTTATTTATTTATTTTTTTGCAACTATATTATTCCGAAATTTCTTTACTACTGATGTAACAGTCCGTTGGTCTGTTGACATTTTTCTAAACAATATAGCGTCATCCCTTTGCAAGTCACGATGTAAACGTAACTGAACATGCCGTATGTGCAACTCGTAAACGTTACTAATGAAGTAGTAACTGAAGGCACTAAATAATTAGTTAATTTTACTTACTAATTTACATATGTAAAAATACATACAGTACAATTACTAATTTATTAAAGCAAACAAAAAAATATCAGTTTCAACTACGCATAGTTAGAGTCGATAACCACTCTCCCCTAGGGTGGCCCAAATAACTTTGTTCGTGGAAAAGGGCATGACACCCTCGGAATTTGTTCCAATGCAAAAAACGTGAAAACGTATTTTTAGATTTTTCAAAAATTTGACATTAACTGATGCAGTCGGGCATCTCAATTTTTCCATGTAAAACACTGAGAAAATAAGCCTCTAGCCAATTTCTAGGTTAAGGGACTCTGAACAAAACACACAAGATACTGTCGATCACAACCAAACTTCAAGGTTAACAGTAGCATTTAATCTGCTAATAATAAACAAAGAGCTTTGCAGATGCTATATCAACAACCTCTCTCTGCTAAATTTAATTAAAAATTGGTTATATTTAGTCAACTTATTTTCTCAGTGAATGCATGGGAAAATTTTCAATTTTCAAAAAATCATTTGCAAGGGTTTAACAAAAGTTGACATTAAGTTACTGGATATTAAAGTAGACTCTGACGATTAATTTGATCTGTATAAGTTTAATTTTGATAACCCTAATCTGGTCACTCCCGTTCTCACTTTTAGTTTCTTTTTTAAAACATTGTTTTTGGAGTAATCCAAAATGACCCAACCCGCCCCGGTCCGGGGAGGTTAGGTCATCATTAAAATGTTATTGTTTAAATGTTAAAACATTTCTTTATGTAATAAACTTAGTTTTTAGGGTTATTTTACAATAAAAGAAATTGCAAAATAAATATATTTAGCGTAAAACAGTGAAAGTATAAGACCATAAAATAGAAAAATTGCTCATATTGAACATTTTTTCATTCCATATTGTTAAAAAGTATTATCATTAGTGTTAATTGGTTGAAATAAATTACTGATAGTTAAATTTAATTACATTAATGTTGTATAAGTTGTTACGGTTCGACTTTGTGAAGGATGAGCAATTGATTCTATCCCACAAGAGTATACAAGAGGGGGCAGCGTCTGAGGCAACCAACAAGCCGAGGGGAAAAAATGTCTAAGGTAACGAATAGACGGCTTGAGGCAACCAACGAATGGTGACTAAAGAGTAAGGAGAAAAAAACTTTCATTAGTGGGTGACATTTTATTCAATTTTCGCAGTACAAGAGAGACAACCAGCTCAGATAGTCAACCAAGGGAGGCATCCAACCCTTAGAAAAGGTCTGCAAAGAACTGAAAATTTTTGTCTAAGAGACGACTTTTATAGGCGAACGGTCCTGGCCAGAGAGATCTTGAAATATGGTGGTACAAAATTCGGTGGAGGGAGAAAAGCTGCGTGGCTGGATGCGCGCACGATCCGCGCGTTCAGCGAAAGCCGCGAGCGGCAGTAGAATAAGGCGTTTTCTGGATCAGTCAGACTTCGCGGAGTCTGACTGTTAACGCTAATAATAGAAATATCGTTATCGCTTATAAAATTCTCCATCGAAGAAATCTTTTACAATATTATTGTTAATTATAACATATTACATTAATACTTAATCTATTAAGTTGACAGATGTGAGCAAGTTTAATATAAAGTACTATTTTGCAATAGTATGCGTAACAAAATATATAGTAGATTCCTCATGCGTTCGAGCGATCCAACTGGCCCCGGTCTCCCTTACAATTTTGTAAAATAAAAATGGATTCTATTTTTGTACATATTGTAGACCGCAAAGTTATTTACGTAGTCCGTAGAAGCAAGTTAATAGTTTTACAGAAAAAATTTAAGTATACATGTGTGTATAATTGACAGTCATTGCGTCGCCAAAAGTGAATGCTGAATTGCTGTTAAGAATGTCACGGAACGAAACTAAACCTGCATATGCAGGTGTCTGTGGCCTCGTGCACCACAGCTGAACGATAAGATCATTCTCTTACTTATTACTTCCTTTTTCCTGTCATGTCTTTCTTCTTCTTTTGAAATAAGAAATATTTTTGTTGATAACTTGCACTCTCCTTTTGCATACAACTTAAAGAACCTTTTCAGCCTAAAATTATAAATATCCATCTTTTAATTCACATTTCATAATCCAACAGAATCATATGTAACGCGATATGAAGAAAGAGACCTAAAAAGCAAACAATTTTAGGTTATGTTCAGGGATAGTTTTGCCTTAAATATAAGTTCATTTTTAATGTTGGATAACCAAAATCAGTTTCTATTAAATACTTTATATGGAATGCAGACGCTTCAATATCAATGTTGATATAGGATAAAGGTCTGCTTTTTAAACAAATGATCACATCTTCCTTAAAATTGTCGTAGAACAATTTTCAAAGAACCGTTTAAAGGGTGGTAAAGTAAGCTTTCAAATGCCATTTTTAAAATCAAAATGTGATGATTTGTTCAAAAATTGTATCAATTTGACATTTACCCAATAAAATGGAAACTTTTTTTTTTAATTTATGCAATTTAAAAATGAAATTTTTTTAATTTCTTTTTTAGGCATTGTTAAAGACAAAGATTTAAGCTTTAAAATAAATATTTTTTGAATATTCAAGAAAAATATTTAACACAATCGAACATTGTTTATTGCACACAAGACAATTAATGTCACGCTGAATGGTTCGTATACTTATTTTCTCTAATTTATTGACCAATAAACAGATATTACAACTTAATTTAGGAAACGTGTATTTTATTTAGGCAGAAGTCATTTACGACTTTGTTTAATGTTTACAAATAAAAAAATTTACCTTTTATCTTGTTTTTATTAATATTATTTTTATTAATTTTATTAATAATTTTCTCTAATTAAACTATCTGTCACGAAAATAGCAAACTGAATAAGGAATTCTAAATGAGTCAGACATTTCGTCCTAAGCACAATAATTTCCCCTGCTAGAATTACCTATGTAATTCACATATTATTGCACTGGAGGAATAAAGCTCAAGAACATTACACAATTTCTGAAGCAAACTGTCATTCCAGTTTGCATGTAAATCAACACGAATCCCCATATACTCAAAATTAGTTCTACGTTCTAATGAAACGTTTGATTAAAATTTCTTTTTAGGGTTTCGTACAGGTTTTTTTGGGTTAGGTGAGTACAAGTATGTACGCACCGAACCCTATTGGAAATTCTTTATCGATTTTCTTAGGTCGCTCAAATTTGGTACAAATGTATTGCTGAGTATAAATTACAGGAAAATTACACAGAAGAAACTTAACTCTACATCATTGTTAAATGTCACACTATTTTGATGTTAAATTTACGTACGTGGTTGACTTTGAGTTTGTGCTGCATTGAAACTTTCACCTAAACCGTATGTTAAATTAACAAACTTTTTTTCGGTGCATATGTCCTCTATTAATATCATAAAAAAATGTAAATGCAGCACAAAGTCTATGTATGATTCTATTATCAAATTAATTGTAAACTGACATACAATTTACAAACAACTCCTCGAGGAGCGAATAATTTACACCAAAATATTACATACAGCGAACATAATCTCTAATTTCTTTTTTAAGGTTTAAAAGTCCTGACGCATTAGATCATATTAACAATACAAAGAAGTGAAAAAGATTATGGAGAACATAATAAACATATAGTTCTTGCAAGTATATTAATATATACATTATATTTTTCAAGACAAATAATTGCAGCAAATCTTATTGACCGGGACTGACAGCGTTAGTTCCAGTCAATTCTAGTTCTACTATTATATAGGTAGTAACAAAAACCGACAACCCAGAGATGCGAGACGAGCTAACCAGACCAGCCCTTAGAGGCCGTTAACCAAGACTTCTTTGTCCCATCAGGCGCCAAGAAGGGGTTCAACATTGATCGTCAAGAAATCGAAGCATGGAAGTAAAGTCTCTTGTAGAAATCATATTTTAAACTAAATTTACAGAAATAACTTACAAAGCGAGTAAGCTTATTGGAAATTTTCAGTGTGTAGCTACTCACTAAAAAAACTTTTTTTCAGTCTTTAAAAGTAAAAAATATCCAAGTTTTTGGCGCTTAAAAAGAAGAAGCGCTACACAATGAAAAAAATAATGTATTCAGATTATACATTTGACTATGGTTAACAAGTTATCTACAAGTTTGACAACTATACGGATGAATTTTCTATAATAATGCATCGATGCGCCACTGTTATCTCTAAATCTGAATTATTGATTTCTACTAATGAATTAGCAAAAAGTGAGCTACTATTAAAATAGTAAGAATTTTACTAATTCTTAGTAGAAAACTACTAATTTTGTAGTAGAAAACTACTAATTAAATTAGTAAAAAAATCTGCTTATTTTAAAAGTAAAGTTTCACTATTTCAATTAGTAGTTTTCTACTATATGAATTAGAGAAAAATGAGCCATGAATTTGAATAATTCATAGTAGAAAACTACTAATTCAGATTTAGAGAGATTGATTTTGTCACTAATGTCACTCGTAGTGTCACGAATATCAAGTGTTTCATCAGACAGTCGTATGACTAAAACACAAAATTCTATATGGCAGTTCCCAATGAGCAATAAAATATGATTGATCAACCCATAATTATCGCAGTTCCACGGAAATATTTTTATCAGTGTTCTTAATTCAAGTACCTACACTAGAAAAACAAAGTCTTACTTCGTTTACAGCTGAAACCCAAAATAACTGAAAATCAGCCAATTTTTCGGGTTAAAATCAGTTTCAATACATTTTATGGCTGAAACCCAGTCGAATTTGAGTCTCATGTAAACAATAACAGTCCAAAGTGGGCTTAAATCTAAACTTCTTTTTTAGAGTGTACTAACTCAGAGTTTCTGCCCTAAACAAAGAAATTTTTTTTTTTAAATTGAATGTGTGAAACTTAGATGGTTTTTTGTATAAAAACTCCAATTCGTCTCGATAGGATTTAGATCAAACTTCGATTACTTATAGTCCTTGATGTAAATAAAAAAATTGTAAAGCTTCTTTTAAGGGGTTTTCCTAAGAAAACTTCTAAATTTATTATTTCCAGCATTTGTACACATATAATGGTAACTTTGAGGAGTACTTAAAAAAATTTTATTTGTAAAAATAACAGTTTTTGAAGCTGCTACAGCAGATCTCCAGGAACCTCTCCCAATAAAGGCGTTTTGCGGTTACCACTATATCTCTGAAGTGAATTATCTGAAATGAAAAAACCAAACCGATTTCGTTAAAGTAATATATAATCTTGTAATTAGTCGAAGGAATAAGCAAAATAAAATTTTTTGACAAAATGGAGGCTTCTCAAAAAGAATTTTTTTTTATCAAAATTTTTTTTTTTTTTAGAATCGACCATTTTATCAAAAAATTTTTTTTTGCTTATTCCTTAGATTAATTACAAGATTATACATTACTTTAACGAAATCCGTTTGGTGTTTTCATTTCAGATGATTCACTTCAGAGATATAGTGGTCACCGCAAAACGCCTTTATTGGGAGGGGTTCCTGGATATCTGCTGTAGCAGCTTCAAAAACTGTTATTTTTACAAATAACATTTTTTTAAGTACTCTTCAAAGTTACCATTATATGTGTACAAATGCTGGAAATAATAAATTACACTCGTTTTAACGACCTTACTGGCCCAATGAGTGTCCCCCGTAGGGAGTTCCTAGAATTGTACCTTTGTATATATTCTCTAAGTGTTTTTGCGTCTACAGAACGGCTTGAAATTAGGAGTACTCGCATTTGCCTGGACCACCCGGTATATTGGGTTTTCTCGCCAGTGGAGAGGGAAAACTGTAAAAAAACCTTTCCATAGTACAACCGGTTTATCGACAGTCGAGTTCTAGTGATCTGCACAAGTCGATTACCGACAGTGCATATCATTATTCCTCGACGTCAAACCTTCCACTGAAGTTATCTCACGAGTTAGAAAAATCCCAGACTCATCGGGGCGCGAACCCAGCAAGCTGGACTTGGCGCGACCGCAGAGTCTAGTATTTAACCAACTGAGCTAACTCCGTGGTAGAATAGTTCCTTTGAAAGGTCAATAAAGAGATTTTAATTTATATTTGCAGTTTCGATAGAAAAAAATCAAATATTTAAAAAACACAGGCGGGGTCAGTGGGGTCATTTTGACCGGGGTTAGTTGGGTCGCCCAAATGCATGAGGAATCTACTATATGATAATACTACATTAATAAACTAAATTAATTTAATTAAATTTCACTATCAGTAATTTATTTCAGTTAATTAACACTAATAATAATACTTTTAGACAATTAGGAATTGAAAAATACGTTTTTTCAATATGAGCAATTTTTCTATTTTATGGTCTTATATTTTCGCTGTTTTACGTTAAATATATTTATTTTTCAATTTCTTTTATTAAAAAAAACAACTCTAAAAACTAAGTTTTTCATAAATTGGATATTAACGAAGTTAAACAACCAAGAGTGCAAAACGACCCAACCAGCCCCTGTCTCACATACTCTTAAGCTACTAAATACATTTTTTGATGGATTATTCTCGATGAGAATTACTTGTGTAATTTTTTCGAATGGGTTCTGCGAGTTGTCCGCATGAACTTCCATACTAAAGAAGCAAGAAATAGCAAGGAGTAAATTGGCTTTATGCTCGCATGTCAGATATGCAAGTCCGCACACAGTCAGGGTGCTATTTATTGCTGTCATCGATAAATATACCCCCAGTAGATATGGTTATCAAAGGTGACTGCAAATAAATCTTGTTACAATCGCAAAGACAATTAGGTGCAATTGTGTCTTTATACACGTGCTGCCAACGAAAACATGCTGCTTGTCATGGAAAAAGAGTCTCCATATAATTATTGTTCTCTTACTATAAGCTTATAGTAAGCAGACTAGTCTCTATAGCCGACTAGTCGTGACACTGCATTCCACGAATTGACATATTACTATTACTGAATTCTGTTTATCAGTATTTCTCATTCTATCTATCCTAAGGTTCAGAGATACTAATTATTTAATATACTCTTAACTTAACTATGTATAATAGTATATACTTACAACTAGTTAAAAAGCAGGCAAGTGTAAACGATTCAATTTATGGCATTCTTTAGCTAACACACTTAAAATAACGTTACTGTAATGATATTTATTTATAACTATCTTCTTCATTGGTGAAATGATGTTAAATATATGATTTCATGTGAACTTCTTGAGAGTTTTTATCATTTCTAAATACCATTAAGACACTTTTAATAGTATATTATGCATCAAGGGAGGGAAGTCCGTGTTTTTTTGTCAAGCACAAATGTTCGGAAAAAAATTGGCCTCCCGAGGTGCATATGCTATTTTCTATCACAAATGTACGAAAATCTCGTGTTTTGTACGCGTTAGCGGGTCAGCACTCGCAGTTTTCAGGTTAGTGACGTTAGAGATAAAAAAACTTCCGAACAGTGAACGTTCACTGACCTAAAAACTGTGAGTTCTGTCCCGCTTAAGGCGAACGAAAACACGAGGTTTTCGTGCATGTGTGGTAGAAAAAGATTTTACTTTAACTATTGAAAGCTAATATTTATTCAGGGAGAAATTTTAATTGACACTATGCGATGCTGGAAACTACTACTGAGATGTGTAGCGGGAGCGTAATTATGAAACTGATTGATATGTATACTCTTGGATTTTTCCATGTGGATATTGATTTTGGCATAGAAAATTTTAAACTGATTTAATAAGTACTCATAATTTTCTATCATGATATTGATTTAAGAAATCGCTGAAGAAATTGCTAGTTCAAAAAAATTACTTGGTTCTTATATTATATTAATTTTATAATCATTTTAAGTTTATCTCAATTTTGTCCAAGTTCATAACAACTTCGTGAAAAATTTGTCAAACAATATCTAAGTTTATTTAAGTTAGACTTTTGTTTCGCAGTCCATCTTTTTTTTTATTTAATAATAATTAATAAGAGTTACTCATCGCAGCGGGAAAGTATCTATACTTGTTTTTCTGTATTTTTGTTTTGTTAACATATAATCATTTGAATTGGATGAAACTTTAACCTTTACAAATTAGAGCCAATGAGCATATTTCAGCAATGCTAACAAATCCAAGGAGGTAATAAACATTTTGACACTAAACTTTATAAAATTACTTGAAATACTTATCATTAAAAAGGTTTCTTTAACCCAAATTTGTTCGAATTTTGCTTTAAATTTTTTTTATATTCGCTGATTTTAGGAAATTTAAAAAAAAATTAGTATTAAAACAAAATTGAGTCAAAAATGGGTTAGACAAACCTTTTAAATGATATTTTTAGTACTTCTACAAAGTTTGGTATCAAAACATTTATTAGTTTAGGAGAAAGTTTACGGACAAATTTTGTCTTCACACTCTACACCCGTGAAGTCATTCTCCATCAAATGCCCGTAAACACTGTTAGATCCGAGATATCCTCTAAGTATTAAAAATAACAATTGATGTCCTATCATCGCGCAAAATATCATGTTTAAATCGTTACTACAATTTATAACATTTCGGAAAATAGGGTGCAGGCAATCCAATTAATCACTTTACACTTCTATGTGTAATTACACGTTCCACGCTGTTCATTGATCTCACGCAGCGATCCTTGATAATAACAGATAATACCAATTGAGAAATTTATCGGATGCAACGTGAGTAGTGTCTCCAATGGTATTACACTTCTGTGGTCTCATTCTATGAATTGGAAGCTAATTCTACAACCATGGAAGGTAATGCCCGCATCATGATTGCACAATTGAAATAGGTATTTGTTGACTCCTCCCTCTCTCTCTCTCTCTTATGATAATTAATGTTATTATTTTCGTAGTAAATTGAATATTGAAAATTGAAGTAGATAATATATAGAGAATGGTTATTCCTCATTGTTATTCCCACATGAAATAATTAGATGGAAACCACACCACAGAATCAGTATGTAGCGGCTCCTTATAGGTAATTCCAATATAGGGAGAATCGACAACGATGATAAAGTATTAATGTTTTCCTAAAATGAATCTCTTTATTGCTGATTCTCAAAAAAAAGTCGAAAATGGCTTCACCGAGTTAATCAATTTTTTTAAAATCATTATTGAATTTTTTTTTTTTGAAGCCGTAGTTTATGTCTTATTTGATTAAAATATTATAATGTTCCCCAATTTAAAGCGGGGCATTGGTATAGGCATTCAAATTTTGCTTTAATCACACTGTTTCAAAGTGGTGAGGGAATGATAAGTTTTTCAAGGACAAATTTTGAAGTAAATTTAAAAATATTTCCATTCGCTGTTTTTAAATTATAAACTCGTATAGTTACAGTCAATACTATCTTATATAAATAGAAAATGAGATAACAAACAATTAGTAAGGAATTTTATGTTTTGAGTTAATGATTCTCTTGGAATTTAGCAGTTGGTACATGAGGGAATGATTTTCTGGATAGGTACTATCTCTTGGACATATCTTGTCAGTTAATCATATAAGAAATAATTTGTTTCATAAATTCGTACATCTAGTACAGTAGTATTATTAAAAAAAATAATTTTACATAATTGACGATCCTGATTTACAGAAGTCTTAAAGGACACCAATTTCGATTTGTTTGTAGATTCAGCCATTTATACAGATTTCATGCTGCAGTTTCCGTCGAATCGTATTATCTCACTGAAAACTTTTATGTATTAAAATAATCTGCAGCGCGATTGTTAAAAGCCAATTTCAGATTATTTAAATTGCAATTGGTATAAAAAAAGTGTTGCAACTTAATTCAATCTAAAACAATTTTCTGAGCTAGCTTACTTGATTTTTTTCTTCTAACGATTGAGTAAAAGGGAATGTTTACAATATGTAACGCTCTTCTTTCAGTTTCTGTATCTTAACTTCTTATTCTTTTCATATTATATTATATTAAATAACACCTTGCCATGCAGAAGCCAAAACGCATCCTTAACAGGTTTGATAGTTTCACCCTCGCCCTTTCTAATTGTGATTTTTTCGTCGAAATAGCTACAGTGAAGCATATCATGTCATTAAATAATACATAAATATTCAAGTAAAATATATATGACAATTTTATTACGGTTACTAAAGTTAAGAAAATACAAAAAAAAAACGAAATGTACACTTTAATGTAGAAATGAGAGAATATATACAAAATATTTATTATCGTAAAAAAAAGCAGATTAAAGTTTGGGTAATAAATGTATAAAATGCACGTGCGACATTGCTTTTTGACGTATGTTGAAAAGTGTATTGATATATTATTGATATCGCATATTGAAAGTTACTGAGTAGTTACAATACTTTTATATGTGTAACATTTCTTTATGTCACACATACTTTATTTTGTGCAAATTTTTTAAAGTGTCTGCATTAGATCTTTTGAATAGAAATTCATGTAATAGCTGTTTATAATCATCATTAGCGTATAGGCTATAAATCACTCTAGCACTTTATCGAACATGTTTCCTAAAGTATAATTTAAAGCATAGAAGAAAATAAAGATTGTGCAATCGATTTTTTAAATTACCAGAATGGAATATGTAAGCAGGTGTCACTTTCGAAATACAGTAAGAAAGTTTTAATGCATGTTGCATATTCGCATTAATACTCATAAGGATTTTATTATAAATTGAGGCTTTTATGAATTACGTATTGCGGTTGTGATAAGCCAAAACGCTAACTTTACCTATGGAATTGCCTTTACCATTACCATTAACAACTGAAACGACGTCAGTTAATGTCAAAAACCTCGCCAAGTAGCTGAGAGGAAGTGAATTAGTGCATGATATCGTGCCTGGTATTCTACTAGTTTACGAACATTATCTATCACACAGATAACTAGCCTCTAGACGGCCTTGTAATTCATTCCGATGATAGTGACTGAGTCTTAAGTTCAGTGATTTTATGAAGCTCATTTTCTTATCTTGAGTGAGAAAAGCTTCTTCTTAATCCGTGTTAGCGTACTCTGCACAGGATAAATATTTAGTAACGGCTGTAAATATATTGCTCTATATTGGATAAACTGCGGTAACTGATATTTTTATAAAAATTAAATTTTCGGTACCAGCGAAATTGCAAGATGGAGCTTTTTATCTTGCTCTAATTCAGGTATCCAGTTATTTTCCCAAATCGAATAATAATAATTGTAAATAAAGATGTAAATAATATAAATTTTAAAAATTCAAAAATTTAGAACTATAAAATTTCTAAAAACAAATGTAGAAAAGGCACCAATTAGAGAACAATATTATAAGAAATTTTGGGTTTGGCTGCAAATTTTTTTGGCGACGTCGCATCACCCTTTTTTGACTGTTGATACAAATGACCGTCGATAATTAATTTTGTCCCTAACATCACCGGTGCTTCGTAAATTCACAAGAGTTTTGTCGAGCCCAATTTAAAAAAAATTTTTTTTTAGTTTGTTATTTTAGTTGGAAGTTAATAAAACACTATAATTTTTCATATTTATGAGACTAGATTTGAATAATTTGTTAATGTTTTCTTAAAATCACTTTGAATGAGAAACATTTTCTTTCTCAAATGAAAATTATTAACATCTAATGAAATAGCTTTACCTATTTAATAGTCATAAACAAATTAATAAACAAATTAATAAATAGACTCAAAAAATAAAATAAAGCCTTCGAAAATCATTACACGGGGGTTTCTGGGGTCGATGATTATGAATCTTATGTCAGTTTTTTAAAATTCAAAATGGCGGATAAAAGTGTGACAAAGTAGATTTAATCTCACAAAAATCATTACTTGGGGGATTTTTTAAGTCGCTGATAACCAATCTGATGTCAGATTGTTAAAATTCAAAATGGCGGATCCAAGATGGCAGACAAAAAAATTTGTCCGACATATTGGCTCCGACATTTAAAACTTTTAAAAACTGACATAAGATTCGTAATCAACGATCCCAGAAACCCCCGCGTAATGATTTTCAAAAGCTTTATACTCTACTTTTTGATTCTGTTTGTTAATTTGTTTATTACTTTGTTTTGAAAAACTAAATGTTACTCATTCCAAGTGCTTTTTAGAAAATATTAACAAATTCTGCAAATCTAGCCCCATAAATATGCAAAATTATGATTGTTTATTAACTTCCAATTAAAGTTACAAACTAACAAATTTCTGTTTTTCGAAATTGGGCTAGACAAAGTTCTTGGGAATTTACAAAGCTATAATTTAAAAAAAATTATAATTAGGTTGAAAATTACGATTTATCAAACTTTTTGAACATTTTTACACTTTTCCCTCACTATGCGTTGGTTTCTATGGTAAAATTATTCTTTTATTGAAACAATGTGAGCATCAAGAATTTAAAAATAATTTGTAAAATAGTTATTCTGAAAATTAGTAATTCGGAAAAATGGCATTCGGAAAAATGGTCATTCGGGAAAATGGACATTCGGGAAAACGGCTATTTGGACCAGCGGTATTCGGGAGATTCCATTCGGGAAAATGACAGGGAATCCTCTATTCAACTTCATTAATTCAAATTGCAAATCTTGATTATTAATTATACGAAATACTTGAAAAAAAAAGAAAAAAATTATGTTCATTTCATGAACATTTTCATACGACTTTATCAAAAAGATTTGCTTTATCATGGAGGAAGCAGTATGTTACTTTTTTAAAAATTGCAAGCTTCAATTTTTTAAAAATTTGAAAATTGTGTTCTTTAAATTATTGACAAAATATAAACTTTATATATAAGACATTCGATTTGTTTTGAAGCCAGGAACACAATTTTTTACATATTAAGTTGAATATATAGGTTAAAAATGTAAAAAAAACGATTTTTTTTAAAAAAAATGCAAATTTAATAAAAATCTTTTTAATGGTTATATTTAAAAACCCCTGTGTCTGATACCAGATTTGGGTAGTAGAAATAACCATACAAACTTGTATTTAAATTTATTAAACTGTTTTTGAGTTATGGTGTTCACAAGAAAAAGTACATCTGTTCACACTTACACACACATAATCAGTTATGCCTACGTTAAATGATACATATCTTTTTACGTTAAAAACTAGATTTTATTGGTATATAAATATCCATTTTTCTCAATCAGTGCAAATTTTTCTGTTATTGACGGATTTAATTGAACAAGAAATTACTTACTTAAACAATCTTCTGAAAAAATAATATTTCAATTTAATAAAAGACATATCACTTTAAAAGCTTTTGTTCCAAAATAACTCTTTTTACAATAGACTTACCCTTCTCAATGGATTAAATTAAATCAACTTCTGAGAAACCCCTTTAACTTTGAAGAAAATTCAGTGTGCGTATGCAAGGCGTTGCGTCAGTGCCTCGAGGTAAGTTTACAATTCATCGAAGGCGCAAGGGTGAAATGATGTGAGTTAAGTGAAGGAATATGTCAAGCAAGGAAAAGATAAAATTAGCTTGATTTAAATTTAACGACGACGGAATGAAAGTTTACGTATAATCAATTTGTTGTAATTGGTTTTAATAAACTTATTATTTTCCTTCAACTATTATGTATTATTATATTTAATATGAACGAACAATTTTTTACAAACATTTTTTTAATCTTGTACGCATTTAAAGGCGCCATAAAAAATGTCTACTTCACGATATACTTTTATCAAAGTAAAATTTCTCTTCAATCGTCTCATTCGTTCTCTTTGTGTTAGTCTGCCCTCTGGCGCCTTACCTCCCTTGGACTTGTTCTAATTATTTTGTTTCCGGTTCTGCTTGGATAAATGAACGCACCCCATGAGGTTTTTGCTATCACTGATCTAGACGAGCTGATGTGAAATTACTTTACTAGAAGAAGACCCGCAAAAACTGAAAAATCATTAAATTGCGAAGTAATTAAATTATTCATGTTTTTCAATAACACCTTAAAAGTTTAAATATCAATCATTACTTATTGAAACTCACATGAGCAGTTTATTGGCTTTCAATTCCCCATCAGTAATCTCAGGAAAAATTCTGAGGATTCGTATTTGTAGTAGTTTGACATTCTTTCTGTGCACTTCGTGATTTTGATTTATAACTTTATGACTTTATTTACTGAGCTTCAAATATAACTTTTATAACATATATTCATTAGGGTGGTTCAAAAACGCACAGAAAATTGTTATTTTGATATGTTAAGCTTTGACTCAACAGATTTGTTTCAAATTGAAAAAATACACCTATTTCATTTTTCAATATATCCTTATTTTAATACTTAGAGGTCGCTCAAAGACCACAAAATTTTCCATTGTTTACCCATGGAAAAAATGTAATTTTTCATAAATTTATTTATTTATTTAAAAATAAACGAGTAAGAAAATTAGTAAGTAAATTTGCTATAAAATCGTCCAAAAATCACTTGAATAATCCACCAGGCCAGTTCTTGAAAACTGTTTCAACAAGCCAAGGATTATGTTCATTTCATAAACATTTTGTTTTCACTTCAGCAAAAAAATTTGCATCCTCAAGAACAAAGCAATAAGTTAATTTTTAAAAAATTTTAAATTTCAATTTTTCAAATATATGAAAATTCCGATTTATTCTTTAAAATTTGGACAAAACATAAACTTTATACATGTCAATTGATTTGATTTAAAGCAAGGAATATGATTTTTTATATATTTAGTTAAATTTATAAGTTAAAAAATTATTTTTTGAAAAAAATAGTATATTATGCATCAAGGAAGGGAAGGCTGTGCAAAGCAAATAATAATCACGTGCCCTTTTGTGCGCGTGAAGTTGACAGAACTCACAGTTTTGAGGTTAGTGACGTTAGAGGTAAAAAACTTCCAAATAGTTTAATAAAAACTTTTTAATGGTTATTTTTAAAAAACCTTGTTTCTGATTCCAGATTTTAATAGTAAAAATAACCATACCAAATTTTATTTAAATCCGTTACAGCGTTCTTGACTTTTTGTATTCGCAAGAAAAAACTACATCAACGCGCACACACACACACACACACACACACACACACACACACACACACACACACACACACACACACACACACACACACACACACACACACACACACACACACACACACACACACACACACACACACACACACACACACACACACACACACACACACACACACACACATACACACATTAAAGAAGAAATATAATTTCATAATTTATTTAACAATTTGTTACAATTAACTAATTTTAATGCCACTTTAAAAAACCACTATAAATGCAAAAATAATTTGAAAACTTTTGAAATCACTTATTATTAATTTATTTCAGGTTATTTACTACAATTGTTATAATTTGACATATAAACAACATTTACTAATATTTTAATGTGATCTTAAACATTTTCTTTTTTTTATTTATAACAATTATTCAAGTAATTCTACTGATGTGTAGTTTTTTCTGAACTTATAAACTTTTTATTATAATAATCACAAGATTATATGTTTAATTAATCACAACAAATTATTAACAATTATTTAAACAATCTATTTAATAAAATGGGTGTATTTTCGATTAGAAAGTACCCCCGACTTTTTTGGTAGTTTTATATACATAGTTTTTATTCCTTGTATCAAAATAAATTAATTGACCTAATTGATACAAAAGACTAATAAATTGTAAAATCAAACGAACTTACCTAAGTGAAGTTCGATTTCAATTATATGAGTCTTTTCGTCCGAATAGGTCAAAGGTGTAGTAACGTTAGTTGCTCGGTCCATTCCACAGATTTTTATATTTTCGCGGTTTTTTGCTTGGCATAGGTGGCGCGCTAACTCCAAAGCTGTTCACTTCCCGTTTCCTGGTTCCTCATTATTTTAGAGCCTTAAACTCGCGGCAGATATTTTTTAAGGGTGGGTAATATGGATAATTTTTCTTTATTCTGGGGTGGGATTTGACCTATTCGGACGAGAAGACTCATATAATTGAAATCGAACTTCACTTAGGTAAGTTCGTTTGATTTTACAATTACACTGTAAAAACAGGTGTCTTGCAAGTGTCTAATTTTAAGACATAAGACGTTTAGAAAGCGTCTTACGGGCATTTTTAAGACACTATCTTAATGGTTTAAAATTAAGACACCCCAAAATGTCTTAAAAGTGAGGACAAAATAAGACACTTGTTTTTAGAGTGTATATTTCGTCTTCTCGTCCTCTAGGTCAAAGGTGTAGACTTTTAGAGATGATCTGTTGCGAGTTAAGGAAAGTTTTTACAGCGCAATCATTTTATAACGTTTGGAATAAAAAATTTCCTTATTATTTTTTAACGTTTTCTAACCTGTCATTAAATTAAATAATCTTTAAACATTTTAATTATATACTGGAAGTTGACTAAATTCCGAGGACAGTTATAAAAAGGAACAATGCTTGTGATTACACTCCAAAAACAAGTGTCTTTTTTTGTCCTCACTTTTAAGACATTTTAGGGTGTCTTAATTTTAAACCATTGAGAAAGTGTCTTAAAAATACCTGTAATAAGACGCTTTCTAAACGTCTTATGTCTTAAAATAAAACACTTGTAAGACACCCGCTTTTACAGTGTACTGTCAATCCAGGGGTTTTTCTGATTTGCTCTGCATTATTTCTACATTTTAATGCTTCTAACAGATGTTTTGTCAAGACGCCGCTTTATAGGGCTGCTTAAAGGTGCTAAAGACCATTTTGGTCTGATAATCTTTGTCTTTTTTATTTATTTTTAGTTAGTTATTCAATATAAGTTCTTAGGGCTAAAGAGTCCCATCTGAACATTTATCTGAAATTTTTTACAATTTTAAAAGTTTTTTCTGCGTTAAGAGATGCATTTTATTGATAAAGAAATTTTTAGTAGTTTCTTTTTATTTATTCATCTTTTGAATTGTTTTTGAATATGTCAATTTTATTTAAAATTTTGCATCTTTGTGCAGTTATTAATATAAATAAGGTCAAATCTTTTTGTTCATTATTATTTTGATTTAGGTTTTCCTTTACTTCTAAAGAAGAAATAGATTTCTGTATACTGGAGCCTGATTACAAATTTAATTATGCACAAGTTATGTGGCTTCCAGTGTCTTTAAATTTTAACACTTATCTTTGCTAAAAGAAAACGATTATTTATTTATTTTATTTTATTATTAACGATGCATCAACAACATAAAGTTGGTATCGTCTAAAAGTTTCAACTTCAATAACCATGTTCTAACTTTTTATATTATTTCAGAGTTTCTTTAGCAAGATGAACCATTGGTACATCTTTAGCATTTTCTAAATTTTATTTTACGGTAAACCGTTTTGTAAAATGACCACACCTTTCTCGGTTGGGATCATTGAATATTTTTGTCTAAAGAGGAAATTTTAAATCTTCAATATAGCTAAAATAAATTTAATCTGAGACTAAGAAATAATTAAATAAAGGAAACCACGATTAAGTTGGCCAATTAGAAATAACCTAAAACACTTTCCTAGTTTGAGTTTCAGGAATTTAAAAATAAGCGTTAAGAGTCGAACATAGAAATAAAAATCTTTCTTAATTCTATTTTTATTTATTTAAATTATTTATTCATTTCTAAACTTGTTATAAGAAATACTTTTTTTTTGTATTTAAAGTTAATAAATTAAATCAATTTATCATTTCATTGATCACCGTGATTGTTAATTAGCTTTGCGTTTATTCTCGCAAGCTTTCATTTCTAAATATATAATATGATTACAAATTCTTAATTATTAGTTTTCACTGTATTTTTTATGAAATATTATTTTGGTTTCTTACTATAAAAATAATGTTATTAATAAATACATGTTTATGTAAGTTTCTTAAATGCAAGTCGGACAAAATTGGCTTAATTTCTTAGTAATTATTTTTTGAATAGTTTTATCATCTAATTCGCATTAAGTGCTTATAGAAATTTTTCGGGATTTACAACACAAGCTTCCTTATTTAAACTAGATGGAATATATCTTGCATAATGATTCTGACAAGAATATCATACTCTGCCCATTTTATTTACATTAGCCAAGGCTGATTCATTTTAGAAATATTTGTACCAAACTAAATACTTTTGAAAAACTTGTTTAATCATGAAATGCAGCTTTCATCTCTAAAAAATTTAATGTTTCGAATTAATCATCTTGTTTTAACTTCTACTTTTATCATTCGTCATAATATCCAAATTTTCACCCTTCTACGAAATTTGCCATTCTGACAACGAGAAACAAAATTATTTCTGTTTAAAATTTTTTTAATTTTATTTATTTATTTGTATTTTTGTTTGTTTTTTGTTTGTTTGTTTGTTTTTTTTTTTAATTAATAATCCTATCTAATTATTTTTAATTCAATTCTGTTTTTCCGACGAAGTTTTGTTATTACTTAAATTTATTTTCTCCATAATTCTGATAATGACATCATACATATGTAAAAACTACCATTAACAAGACTACAATTTTTATTTCTATCTATTATTTTTATATACATATAACACTCCATACTCTGTTTCAGGACAAATTAACATTGACAAAACAAAACGTTTCGCAATTTCTGTCAATTTTTTCTTTACATACTATTTGTCATTGAATCCGTTAATTTTTGTTTTGGTTTTCTTTTTATTAGGTTTTTTTTTTTTTTTCTCTCATCTGAATTGAAATTATATCCGAAAAGTTTAAATCTTTTGATGATACCATTAGGCACTTCACGCAAAATTCACGGTGTTATACAACTTTCTATTTCTTTTAACTCATAACACACTAATTTTTAAAGTTACTATTTAAGAAAATCCGACATGAATAATTAACTTTTCCTAAATCAATGTTCTGTCAACTTTATAATTATGAAGACAGTGATGCGTAACGAATTTTATAAAATTTTATCTTACCGAGTAAGAAAATGAGAATCTTATAAATTTATGAAGGCAATAAAACAATAATCAAAAATTAAACTTTTTTTTCTTTTTTTTTTTTGTAAAGGCAATGAATGTGTTTATGTTTATTAATTTTTATTTATTATTTATGTATTGTTCTTATTGTATTTTATCTTATTTATCTATTACTATTTATTTTATTATTATTTTTTTTTTAATTTCGTCATTGTTTGGTCTAGTATTTTTAGTATTTTATTTAATTAATATTAAGTTTTATATTAGATTATAAATTCCTAATATTATATCTGTTCTCAATTATTGTTATTGTTCTGAAGTTGACAAAATTGGCTTTTTTGCAGGGTAAGAAACACTTTTCATCTTTATTATCACTCTTGAACTTTTCAATTAAAAATTTTCACAAATTATGTGGGTTTACTTGTTCGACCTCTTCAATAAAAGGGAATTTATATCTTTGCCATTTTAAGATGACGGTAGTTTTTAATTTTTTATAATAATGAGGAACCAGGGAAGTGAACAGCTTGGAGTTAGCGCGCCACCTATGCCAAGCAAAAAACCGTGAAAATATAAAAATCTGTGGAATGGACCGGGCAACTAACGTTACTACACCTTTGACCTAGAGGACGAGAAGACGAAATATAATCACATATTCATTCACGATTTTTCATCTTTTGGATATTAATTTTTTTTTTCTATATCTTCTCAAAAGATTTTTATTTTATAATTATAGGTCATTTTCATCTATGTATATCTATTAAAAGTTTTAGATTAAATTTATACAATCAATTATGATTTTTTATTTCTTAATCATTTAAAATTGTATTGTCATTATAATAAAAATTTAAATTGTCAATTTAAGACAAAAAAACGTATTTCAAAAAAATATTTGTCTTTTAAAAATTAATACTTTAAATAAAATGAAATATACATTTTACCTTTAATTTGTAGAAACATTATTGATCTTATCTTTTTTCATGAAAGAATAATTTCCATTTTTAGGGTTCCGTACCGTAAAACGGAACCCTATTAAAATCACTATGTGTGTCCGTTTTCGCACCCCCTCTAACTTTTAAACTATATGAGCTAGAGACTTCTAATTTGGTACACATATGTAATTTCACCTTGGATTTACGAAAATGATATGGAAAACGCGATTCGAGCTCATGACCATGCCGAAATACAGCAAAAACCACTTTTTTGCCCTAAAATTCGAAAAAATTACCATGTCCCCCCCCCCCTAATCTTCTAAACTATTTGACTTAGGATGCTGCAACTTGGTACACTTATGTAGATTTACGTCTAGATTACAGGAAAATTATAGAGAACTTTCGTAAAGGCGGTCTTCATAGTGTTTACTGGCCAAAAAATACGATTTTTTGACAACAATTCGAAAAAATGACCATGTCCCCCCTCCTAATCTTCAAACCTATTTGACTTACACTGAGAAAAAATTTTCGTAAAAATTCCTGTTCACTATAAAAGAGTCATAATTGACAGTCTCCGAAATTTTACCGTGCTGTCTTATAATTTTTACCGTATTTTCTAGTAAAAAATTGTGGGAAATCCGGTAAAAATTGTAAGACAGCACGGTAAAATTTCGGAGACTGTCAATTATGACTCTTTTATAGTGAACAGCACAGGAATTTTCACGAAAATTTTTTCTCAGTGTAGGATGCTGCAATTTGGTACATGTATGTAGATTTACGTGTAGACTACGGAAAAAATATATAGAAGTTTGTTAATGCCCAGATAGCACCGATACTTCCAGGAAGTTTCCTGGAAGTTACCCGTGGTAACTTCCTGGAAACTTCTCTTATGTACAACAATGTCTGCGCTTGGAAACTACCCTTGGTAACTTCCTGGTAACTTCCTGGAAACTTCCCTGGAGATTTCCTGGAAACTTCCAATTGAGACTTCCTGGAAACTTCCCGTGGTAACTTCCAGGAAGTTTTCGTGGAAACTTCCAGGAAGTTAGCCTAAAGTTTCCAAAAATTATTTAATTTTTTTTCGAATAAAATTATTGTTTAAAAAGGTTCAAAAAATAAAGGGATCTTTATATTTTGCTTTGTCGTTAAATAAAAAATTAAATATAAAAAAAAAAATCCCGGTCGGTTGAAGGTCAGCGGACTCGAACCTTTGTCCACCCAGCGGGAGAGTAAACTCGAGGTCTCGAGAAGCTGCTGGGATGCGTCTTAAAACGTTCAACCAAATCGCCATTGACAACAGTTTGCATGAAACCAATTGATACCCAGAACCAAAAAATCTATTTTTCTGAGAGGCATATTACAAAAGATAAATATACAAGGTTTAATGATTCGTATAATATATAATTCCTTATACGGAATTAATACACAATTTCATGAGTCAGTGCAGATGAACGGGATAATAATCTCTCGCATTCGTATGAGTTTTTTTAGGGATTTTAACAAACTAATACTACTCTAATTACCAAAGAAACGAATAATAATTCATTTTTCAAGTAAAACCAATCGTTTTTTATAAGAGAAATTCATAGTTACAGGAAAAAAACAATGATTTGGAAGAAGTAAAAAGTATTTTGCCCTACTTTACCAACATTGCATATTGATTGAATCCGGTTCGTTTTTCAATATATATTAATATTACCTAATTAATGAGTAATATTAATTATTATTAATGCAAATAATAATTTTACTCTTAATTTTCTAATAAAAAATCATAATAAAATAATAATAAAAAATAATAAAAATCAAACCCAAATACAATAAGTCAAATAAAAAAAAATTGTAAAAATTAAATTAATTTAAAATTTTTATCAATTTAAAACTAAAAATCCTCATAAAGTCATATCTAAGCACAAAAGAAATAAAAAATAAGAAAATTAAAATTGATATTTAAATTGTTAAGGACCAAATTCAATTTGAAAATTAAATTTGAAATAGTTTTGTTAAAACTTGATTACAAATATCAATAGGTATTATTATTTTTTTAAGAAAGAATTGGATTTATTAAAATTTTCAGATACTTCACAATAATTATAACATCTTAAATACTGCGTCGAAAAAATTAATAAATTTTCAAATACTGATTTTTTTATTTAAAACTGATTTTGTTTATGGTTTACTTTAATAAAAACTTAATTGCGATTATCTAAAGGCAAAAAATTAATTTTTCACGAAATATTACGATTTCCTAAAATCCTCAATATTTTTACATTTTTTTACTTTAAACGTCGAATAAAAAATTTGACAATATTTTAAAAACTATGGAAATATTAAAAAGTGGTTTCGTTTAAAGTCTTCTTTGATAAAAACTTTATTACAATTGTCTATCGCAAAAGATTCATTTCATCAAGGAAGTTCTCGATTATTTGAAATCTTTAATTAATAAAAATTTTACATATTAAATTTAGAATAAAAATTTTGTGAATTTTTTTAAAATTATATGAATATCAAAAACTAGTTTGGTTTATAGTCTTCTTTAATATAAACTTTACTGCGAATGTCAAGCGACAAAACATTAAAGTTTTATAAACAAAATTGTCGATTAATTGGAATCTTTAATTTATCAAAATTTTTCATATTAAATGTAAAATAAAAATTTTGTAAATTTTTTAAAATTTTATAAATATCAAACACTAGTTTGGTCTATAATATTCTCTAATATAAACTTTATTGAGCATGTCTAGCGCCAAAATATTAAAATTTTATAAAAAAAATAGTCGATTAATTGAAATCTTCAATTCTTCAAAATTCTTCATTTAAAATGTAGAATAAAAATTTTATTAAAATTTTTAAAATTTCATAAATATCAGAAACTTGTTTAGTTTATAGTTTTCTTTAATATTATCTTTATTGCGATTGTCCAGCGGTAATATATAAATTTTTTCAAGAAAATTGTCGAATATTTAAATCTTAAATTCTTCAAAAATTTTCATGTAAAATGTAGAATAAAAATTTTGTCAATTTTTTTAAAATTTTATAAATATCAAGAACTAGTTTGGTTTATAGTCTTCTTTAATATAAACTTTATTGCGAATGTCTAGCGCCAAAACATTAACATTTTATAAAAAAAATTGTTGATTAATTGAAATCTTCAATTTAACAAAATTTTTCATTTTTAATGTAGAATAAAAATTTTGTCAATTTTTTTTAAATTTTATAAATATCAAAAACTAGTTTGGTTTATAGTATTCTTTAATATAAACTTTATTATATTGAATTTTTTATATTGAATTTTAGATGAAAAAACTTGAAGAATTTAAGATTTCAAATATTCGACAATTTTCTTGAAAAAATTTATATATTACCGCTGGACAATCGCAATAAAGATAATATTAAAGAAAACTATAAACCAAACTAGTGTTTGATATTTATAAAATTTTAAAAAATTTACAAAATTTTTATTTTACATTTAATATGAAAAATTTTGATAAATTAAAGATTCCAATTAATCGACAATTTTGTTTATAAAACTTTAATGTTTTGTCGCTTGACATTCGCAGTAAAGTTTATATTAAAGAAGACTATAAACCAAACTAGTTTTTGATATTCATATAATTTTAAAAAAATTCACAAAATTTTTATTCTAAATTTAATATGTAAAATTTTTATTAATTAAAGATTTCAAATAATCGAGAACTTCCTTGATGAAATGAATCTTTTGCGATAGACAATTGTAATAAAGTTTTTATCAAAGAAGACTTTAAACGAAACCACTTTTTAATATTTCCATAGTTTTTAAAATATTGTCAAATTTTTTATTCGACGTTTAAAGTAAAAAAATGTAAAAATATTGAGGATTTTAGGAAATCGTAATATTTCGTGAAAAATTAATTTTTTGCCTTTAGATAATCGCAATTAAGTTTTTATTAAAGTAAACCATAAACAAAATCAGTTTTAAATAAAAAAATCAGTATTTGAAAATTTATTAATTTTTTCGACGCAGTATTTAAGATGTTATAATTATTGTGAAGTATCTGAAAATTTTAATAAATCCAATTCTTTCTTAAAAAAATAATAATACCTATTGATATTTGTAATCAAGTTTTAACAAAACTATTTCAAATTTAATTTTCAAATTGAATTTGGTCCTTAACAATTTAAATATCAATTTTAATTTTCTTATTTTTTATTTCTTTTGTGCTTAGATATGACTTTATGAGGATTTTTAGTTTTAAATTGATAAAAATTTTAAATTAATTTAATTTTTACAATTTTTTTTTATTTGACTTATTGTATTTGGGTTTGATTTTTATTATTTTTTATTATTATTTTATTATTATTTTTTATTAGAAAATTAAGAGTAAAATTATTATTTGCATTAATAATAATTAATATTACTCATTAATTAGGTAATATTAATATATATTGAAAAACGAACCGGATTCAATCAATATGCAATGTTGGTAAAGTAGGGCAAAATACTTTTTACTTCTTCCAAATCATTGTTTTTTTCCTGTAACTATGAATTTCTTTTATAAAAAACGATTGGTTTTACTTGAAAAATGAATTATTATTCGTTTCTTTGGTAATTAGAGTAGTATGAGTTTGTTAAAATCCCTAAAAAATCTCATACGAATACGAGAGATTATTATCCCGTTCATCTGCAACGACTCATGAAATTGTGTATTTATTCCGTAGAAGGAATTATATATTATACGAATCATTAAACCTTGTATATTTATCTTTTGTAATATGCCTTTCAGAAAAATAGATTTTTTGGTTCTGGGTATTAATTGGTTTCATGCAAACTGTTGTCAATGGCGATTTGGTCGAACGCGTTAAGGCGCATCCCAGCAGCTTCTCGAGACCTCGAGTTTACTCTCCCGCTGGGTGGACAAGGGTTCGAGTCCGCTGACCTTCAACCGACCCACAGTGGGCGAAAATGACAAAAAAGGAGTCAAAATTGTTTCTCCGGCGCAATTTTTATTGCATTTCAATGACCTTGCGCTTAAAATACAGCTTCAGCATAGGGCTCCCGCGAACAAATGGTCAGTATGGGCAAAATCTAAAATAGTATGGGGCAAGACACGAACTGACTTTCATCAAACTTGACCAGACAATGGGACAAGTATGGGATCATGCCGAATCCCACACTACTAGTATGGCATCGATTTTTCAATTTAAACAATATCATAAAGAATAATTATGGCAATATGGAAAATTACCAAAAATGAATTATCCATTTGCTATACTAGCAGCATGGAAAATATGAAGTATGGTAACTATATGCTTATGGACCACACACCATTCCTGTTATAATGACAAAATTACAGCAACTACATAAATCATTCATACAGTCAATGATGATACTTTTAATATAGGAAATTGAAACAAATTGGGTATAGTCCGCAGCACATACTTTTACAAGTTTCCCATAGTTTGAATATGGAAAATTGTCAAAAAAGTTTAAAAATCAAACACCTACTTGTAGTACGGATATGGTTGATATCCAATACTTCTAGAATGGTCAATTAAAAAGTTTAGTTATATTACATACCTAACATTCACTTATCCATGAGCCATACTTGCAAAGCGGAAAACTTAGAAGTATGGTAACTATCCATGTCCCATACGTAAAGTATGGGAAACTTAGAAGTACGAAGGTTATCAGTATACCATTCTCGCAGTATAAAAAATTAACAAGAATGGATTATTCATGAGCCATACTTGCAATATGGGAAATTTAGAAGTATGGTAAATATCCATGTCCCATACTTGAAATAGGGGATATTAACAAGCATGGAAATTATCCTTATCCCATACTTTAAGTATGGGAAACCAAAATAGTACGACTATTATCAATATGCCATTCTCGCAGTATGGGAAATTAACAAGAATGGATTATTCATGTCCCATACCTGCAATATGGGAAATTTAAAAGTATTGTAAATATCTATATCCTATACTTAAAATATGAGATATTTACAAGCATGGCAATTATCCATGTCCCATACTTGAAATATGGGATATTAACAAGCAAGGAAAGTATGGGATCAGGATAATTTCTATGCTTGTTAATATCGCATATTTCAAGTATGAGACATGGATAATTGCCATGCTTGTAAATATCCCATATTTTAAGTGTAGGATATCGATATTTACAATACTTCTAAACTTCCCATATTGCAAGTATGGGACATGAATAATTCATTCTTGTTAATTTCCCATACTGCGAGAATGGCATATTGATAATAGTCGTACTATTTTGGTTTCCCATACTTAAAGTATGGAATAAGGATAATTTCCATGCTTGTTAATATCCCATATTTCAAGTATGGTACATGGATATTTACCATACTTCTAAATTTCCCATATTGCAAGTATGGCTCATGGATAATCCATTCTTGTTAATTTTTTATACTGCGAGAATGGTATACTGATAACCTTCGTACTTCTAAGTTTCCCATACTTTACGTATGGGACATGGATAGTTACCATACTTCTAAGTTTTCCGCTTTGCAAGTATGGCTCATGGATAAGTGAATGTTAGGTATGTAATATAACTAAACTTTTTAATTGACCATTCTAGAAGTATTGGATATCAACCATATCCGTACTACAAGTAGGTGTTTGATTTTTAAACTTTTTTGACAATTTTCCATATTCAAACTATGGGAAACTTATAAAAGTATGTGCTGCGGACTATACCCAATTTGTTTCAATTTCCTATATTAAAAGTATCATCATTGACTGTATGAATGATTTTTGTAGTTGCTGTAATTTTGTCATTATAACAGGAATGGTGTGTGGTCCATAAGCATATAGTTACCATACTTCATATTTCCCATGCTGCTAGTATAGCAAATGGATAATTCATGTTTGGTAATTTTCCATATTGCCATAATTATTCTTTATGATATTGTTTAAATTGAAAAATCGATGCCATACTAGTAGTGTGGGATTCGGCATGATCCCATACTTGTCCCATTGTCTGGTCAAGTTTGATGAAAGTCAGTTCGTGTCTTGCCCCATACTATTTTAGATTTTGCCCATACTGACCATTTGTTCGCGGGGCTATGAGACATAGGTGCGATCTTTTTTATTTAACCTACATAATCTTTTTCACATCGCCTTAAAATGGGGTAAAAAATGATTGAATTTCAGAAATGCTGAATAACTTTAACAATTTTGAACTAATTTGATTACCCTTTTCCTCTTAAGTTCTTTGGGGGTCCTGGATTAAAAATTTGGCATTAGTTTTTTAAAATTCAAAATGGCGGATCCAATATGGCGGCCAATTTTTTTAAATTAATTGAATTCGCTTGAAACTTGTATCTTGAGGGTTTTTATGATCGCTGGTTACGAATTTGGCATTAGTTTTTCAAAATTCAAAATGGCGGATCCAATATGGCGGCCAATTTTTTTTAAATTAATTGAATTCGCTTGAAACTTGTATCTTGAGGGTTTTTATGATCGCTGATTACGAATTTGGCATTAGTTTTTCAAAATTCAAAATGACGGATCCAATATGGCGGCCAATTTTTTTAAATTAATTGAATTCGCTTGAAACTTGTATCTTGAGGGTTTTTATGATCGCTGATTACGAATTTGGCATTAGTTTTTCAAAATTCAAAATGGCAAATCCAATATGGCAACCAATTTTTTAAAAATTCATCGAATTCGCTTGAAACTTATCTTTAGGGGGCTTTTGTGATCGCTGATTATGTTTTTCGCACTGGATTTTGCTAATGCTGCCTCTGGAAAATATAGAACTACTAACAAATAATGTTTTAGACGAGTTTAGATCTGGAGTTGCAAATTTATTAATGCAACAATCTTCTTCATGGGTATTGTCACCTATGTAAATGTAAGGAAAATTTTGAATATATGTGAATTTGTTTATTTTTTATTTATAGCTCACTTCATCTGTTATCATAAGAAAATTTGACGTTTGTTAATGAAAACTTGAAAGAGTTTATGTAAAAAATTTTAATAAATTTGAATGAACCGTGTCTTACTTAGATACATTTAAAAAAGGAATAATTTCTTTGATTTAAAAGTGAATTAAAAAATAGGATACAATTGTATTTAGTATCAGGTAAGAATATTGTTGTGCAGAACATTTTTAGTAACCTCTTTAAAACTCATGATTTGCAAGTAACTCTATTTTTTCAGATATTTCAGTAATAGGTATTCAAGCGAATTCAATGAAGTTTGAAAAAATTGGTTGCCATATTGGATTTGCCATTTTGAATTTTGAAAAATTAATGCCAAATTCGTAATTAGCGATCATAAAAACCCTCAAGATACAAGTTTCAAGCGAATTCAATTAATTTAAAAAAAAATTGGCCGCCATATTGGATCCGCCATTTTGAATTTTGAAAAACTAATGCCACATTCGTAATCAGCGATCATAAAAACCCTCAAATGACAAGTTTCAAGCGAATTCAACGACTTTTGAAAAAATTGGTTGCCATATTGGATTTGCTATTTTGAATTTTGAAAAATTAATGCCAAATTCGTAATTAGCCATCATAAAAACCCTCAAGATACAAGTTTCAAGCGAATTCAATTAATTTAAAAAAAATTGGCCGCCATATTGGATCCGCCATTTTGAATTTTGAAAAACTAATGCCAAATTCGTAATCAGCGATCATAAAAACCCTCAAGATACAAGTTTTAAGCGAATTCAATTAATTTAAAAAAATTGGCCGCCATTTTGAATTTTGAAAAACTAATGCCAAATTTTTAATCCAGGACCCCCAAAGAACTTAAGAGGAAAAGGGTAATCAAATTAGTTCAAAATTGTTAAAGTTATTCAGCATTTCTCAAAATTCAATCATTTTTTACCCCAGTTTAAGGCGATGTAAAAAAGACTATGTAGGTTAAATAAAAAAGATCGCACCTATGTCTCATAGCCCTATGCTGAAGCTGTATTTTAAGCGCAAGGTCCTTGAAATACAATAAAAATTGCGACGGAGGAACAATTTTGACGCCTTTTTTTGTCATTTTCGCCCACTGTGCGACCGGGATTTTTTTTTTTTATATTTAATTTTTTATTTAACGACAAAGCAAAATATAAAGATCCCTTTATTTTTTGAACCTTTTTAAACAATAATTTTATTCGAAAAAAAATTTAATAATTTTTGGAAACTTCAGGCTAACTTCCTGGAAGTTTCCACGAAAACTTCCTGGAAGTTACCACGGGAAGTTTCCAGGAAGTCACCAGGAAGTTACCAAGGGTAGTTTCCAAGCGCGGACCATTGGCGGATCCAGGGGGGGGGCCACGGGTGCTTGCCCCCCCCCCCAAAAGCCTCATATTTAACAATGAGAGTGAGAGAGATAGCACTATAGTGCTATCTCTTTCTCTCTCATGCAATACCCCCTCCAAAAACCTTGTCTGGATCCGCCACTGGCGCGGACATTGTTTACATAAGAGAAGTTTCCAGGAAGTTACCACGGGTAACTACCCAGTTTGCCACGGGTAACTTACAGGAAACTTCCTGGAAGTATCGGTGCTATCTGGGTGTTCGTCTTCATAGAATGTACTATCCAAAATTCGTGTTTTTTAAAAAAAAAAATTTGTATAATAATTGGTTAATTCCTTATTTTTTGAAAACATATTTAAAAACAGGCCTGACCCTCCAGCTGCAAAATTTTTGGCTTATAGTTCTAAAAATTTGTATTAATAAAGTTTTATTTAGTGTATAATAAAAAATATTTTTAAAAATGATTTCCTGGTGCAAAATTTTTAATCTCTGACTCATATAATTGAAAAAAATTAGAGCGGTACGGAACCCTTCGACTTGGTACGAGTGTAACTCGTACTTGCCCGATTTTTTTTTATAATTTCTTAAACGTTCTTTTTGTATTTAAATTTTCTTCAATAAATATGTAACAAAGTGAAAGTCACCTTTTTTAATTTTCGAAATTTATACCTACACAGTTAAAATTTTTGTGTAAATTTAACACAAATTAAATGTCCCTAACGGTCCACTTAAAATTTGTGTTACTTTTGTGTTAAACTAACATAATTTATATGTTAATTTACACAATCTTCTTGTTAAATTACCCTATTCTTTATGTTAAACTTAACACAAAGATTGTGTGGACAGTTTTTAACACAAAATTTTTAACTGTGTACTTGTTTATCTATGAATTATATGAAGATTATAAACATTTTATAAATTTGTAATTAAAAAATTTTTCATCTCAATTGGATTTTGGCCAATATCAAAGAAATATCAGAAATTAATAGAAATAATTAAGATTTTTTAAAACGAAATTGAAATTTATTAAATGGTTTTACGACTTGGAAATAACAATGGGTCAAATCAAGCAAACTATGGGCTAAATCGTTTGCCAATGAATAGCATGATTTCACCCACGGTCGGACTATGGGAAATATCAAGCCAACCATTGCTTACTTTCCATACACTCTGTCAAAGACTCCAAAAGCTATAAAACGACAAAAAATAATGCCAAGGTAATTTTTCAGAACATAAAACGCTAATTCCACTTAATAATCTTAATATTTCCAATTTTCAAAATTAACAACATCAAATAACCGAGGCCATGGCGGAAATCGTGAAAACAATGGGCACAGAAAAAAGTTAAAACTCAAATCTCTAATAATTTTTTACAGTTTAAAAAACTTTCTAAACACCACCAAAACTAAATTCAAACATAAAAATTACATTTTTCAAATTATTAAAATATACAAGTCTGAGTCCAAAGGACCATGGCACAAATCGTACCAAACATGGGTAGTGAAAAAAGTCAAATTTTAAGCTCCTGTTTGATTTTTTAAATAGTAAAAATGATACAGAACAGCAAAAAGAAGATTATGTCCAAAAACAATTATTTTTCACAAGTTTCAAAATATAAAAGAGGCAAATTCCAAGGACCACGGCACAAATCGTACGAAACATGGGTAAGAAAAAAGTTAAATTTTCATAACCTACTTAATTTTTTTAAATAGTTAACATGATAGAGAACATAGCCAAAAACTATTTTGCCAAAAAAATATTATTTTTCACAAGTTACAATATATTCGAAAATCAAATTCAGAGGACCATGGCACAAATCGTACCTAACATGGATCGAGAAAAAAGTCAAATTTCAATTTTCTTTCAATTTTTCAAGAGCAAAGATGATACAAAACAATTAAAGGAAGATTCTGCCCAAAAATAATTATTTTCCACAAGTTTCAAAATATACAAAAACCAAATTCAAAGAACCATGGCAAAAATCGTACCAAACGTGGGTCATAAAAGAAATGAATTTTCAGTCACCTGTATTTAATTTTTTAAATAGTAAAAATTATATAGAACATAGCAAAGACGATTTTGCCACAAAAAAATTATTTTTCACAAGTTTCAAACCAAGTTTAAAGGACCATGGCACAAATTACGTCATAGGACGTAAAAAAATCAAATTTCCGTCCCCTATTTAATTTTTTAAATAGTAAAAATTATATAGAACATAGCAAAAAAATGATTTAGAACAAATAAATTATTTTCTATAAGTTTCAAAATATACAAGCACAAAATTCCAAGCACCATGGCACAAATCGTACGAAACATGGGTAGAGAAAAAAGTCATATTTTAATCTCCTATTTAATTTTTTTAATAGTAATAAGGATGCAGAACATAGCAAAAAAATATTTATCCCAAAAAAATTATTTTTCTCAAGTTTCAAAATATACAAGATGCAAATTCCAAGGACCATGGCACAAATCGTACGAATCATTGAGTAATAAAGAAGTAAAACTAGTATCACCTATCTAATTTTTAAATAGTTGTTCTGCATCATTTTAACTAATTAAAAAATTATGTAGGTGATGAAAATTTAATTTTTCTCTTACTCATGTTTAGTACGATTTGTGCCATGGTCCTTGGAATATGCTTCTTGTATATTCTTAACTTGCAGAAAATAATTTTTTTGAGATAAATCATTTTTTTGCTATGTTCTGTATAATTTTTACTATTTAAAAAATTAAATATGTGACTGAAAAGGAACTTGTTTTATGACCCACGTTTGGTTCGATTTGTGCCATGGTTTTTTGAATTTGGTTTTTGTATATTTTGAAACTTGTGGAAAATAATTATTTTTGGTCATAATCTTTTTTTAATTGTTCTGTTTCATCTTTGCTGTTGAAAAACTTGAATAGGAGATTGAAATTTGACTTTCTTCTCTACCCATGTTTGGTTCGATTTGTGCCATGGCCTCTGTTATTTGATGTTGTTAATTTTGAAAATTGGAAAAATTAAGATTATTAAGTGGAATTAGTGTTTTATGTTCTAAAAAATTACCTTGGCATTATTTTTTGTTGTTTTATAGCTTTTGGAGTCTTTGACAGAGTGTATGGAAAATAAGCAATGGTTGGCTTGATATTTCCCATAGTCGGACCGTGGGTGAAATCATGCTATTCATTGGCAAACGATTTAGCCCATAGTTTACTTGATTTGACCCATTGTTATTTAGCTTCCCCACAACACCTAAACTTGCCTCCAACTGAGCAAAATGAGTTAGCTACTATATGGATAGCTAATTTCACAAGCCTGCAAAAAACTTTTTTTTTCTGTTTGAGATCACGTTTTTGGCACTTTTTGAAAATTTTTACCGGGTAAATCCAACGTGCTAGAGACTTGTCATAGAGATTAAATTAAAACTTGAATCCTGTACTTTATGAAGATAAAGTGATATCGGCAACAGCAAACTAAATTAACTGCCAAACATGGTTTTTTACAGCTGTCAAGTATAAAAATTGGATCATACTGTCCGTAAATACAACTATTTTTAAAAATGAATGGATTTGCTTGATACTTGTTACTGGCGGGTTTTAAGGAGCGCTGATTACAAACATGAAATTAGATTTTGAAAATCCAAAATGTCGGCTCCAATATGGTTGTTGATTTTTTTAAAACTTGATTGGACTCGCTTGAAATGCTATATTAAATCCGCCATTTTGAATTTTTTAAATCTAATTTCATATTCGTATTCATCGCCATTTAAAAATTTTGAGTAACAAGTTTCAAGCGAATTCAATTATTTATTTGTTAAAATAGTTGTATTTATGGACAGTGTGAGCCAATTTTTATACTTGACAACTGTCAAAAAAATCATATTTGACAGTTAATTTAGTTTTTGCCGCCGTTATCGCTATATCTTCGTAAAATACAGGGTTCAAACTTTAATGTAATCCCTATGACAAGTCTCTAGAACGTTGGATTTACATAAAAATTCATTTGAATAAAAATCCCAAAAGTTCAAAATTTTAAGATAAAATTAAATTCAAAAAATGTAGATTTTTGGAAAATGACAAACAGTTTATTTTAATTCAAAATTCGGAAATTAGTCAGACCTTCCGAATGATGTTTTAAGTAAATCTACCAAGTTTCGGGACAAAAAATTCAATATTTAGCTTTACAACATTGATTAGATTAATAAGAGTTCCTACAAACGCTGGGTGACATTCCAATATCTTTAAGGTGCTATTTCCTTGAAGACGTAAATTTACTTTACGGTTACAAGTTACGACTTGGTCAATGACACTAATAAATGGGTTTGTGAGTGGCAAGAGAGCAATCTTTTCTATAGAATAGAAGTTGTTTTATGCGGATAAAAACTAATCACTCTACTTCCTCAATATCTGTGGCTACTGATTTTCAACAAAGCAACAGAAAATTCCATTTTTTGAGTAAAGTTTAAAAAATGCAACAGTTAAATTAAATAAAAATTATATAAATGTAATTGAATGTGCGTTCTAGCAAACATCATATGCTGTTAATATAAGTCAACTTTCCAATCGAGACAAAACTTTTCGCGGAACCATTAGATTTTCATGAAATTACCGTTCATAACTGTTTAAGATGTCGAAAGAGAAATCTTGTTAAGACCTTGTTCATTGAGGGTTAAATCTTTTAAGAACTGATAAAATGGCTTTAGAGCTCCTCTTAATATTTGACTTAAATGAAGATAGATAAGTAGTTTAAAAAGGAAAAATTGATATAGTTATAAATAAAAGTGAGAACTCTCCAAATTTCTTAGAGTGAATATTTCACTCTAATTTAGGAGTGAGATGTACATTCACTCCAGATAGAGTGAAAGTTCACTCTAAAAGAGTGAAATCGCTCACTCTAATGGAAAGAGTGCAGAAATTCACTCCAGTGGTTGGAGTGAATATTCACTCCAAGACTTAGAGTGAAACTTTCACTCTGTTTTGAGTGAACGTAAGCACGTATAACTTATAACGGCAGTTCGTAAGTTTTGTACCAACGAGCGTATAGCATAGTGGTTAGAGCGTTGGGCTTTAGGCCTGGGGGTCGCACGTTCGAGACCCCTCAGCGTCAAATATTTTAATTATATAAGTTTAGCGTTAGTATTAAGTTGTATGTTTCATTTGTAAATATAATATAATAAAATGTTATAAAATAATTTAAATAACAAATATCCTTGAGACTAAATAAATACGAAAATACCACAGTACTGACAGAAAGTTATTCAAGAGATTCAATATTTATTTTTATTTATTATTTTTATTTTTCAAAAATAAGATATTATTCCTTTAAAGTTATGTTATGCAAATTTCCAAAAGCTTTAATTTACCCAATCTAAAATTGGAGTGGGAAATTTGATCTAAGAGGAATGAGCCGCCATTTTAAATCAGCTGAAAAATTCACTCTAATTAGAGTGAACTCGTCACTCTATCTATAGAGTGAATAAATTCGCTCTTTCAATGAGTGAACATTCACTCCATATGGAGTGGCTCAATTTTCACTCTTGCCTGGAGTGAAATCTCACTCTTTAAGAGTGAGGTTTCACTCTAAGAAATTTAGAGAGTAAGTTAATCTTAAATGTAAATAGAAATTCAAATATTCCATTAAGGGCATGTGATGGATTATGACGTTACTGGTATAAGCAAAATTTGTCCGTAAACTTTAACAAAAATAAATATTTTGAATCCAAACTTTGTGGAAATACTTAAAATAACATTACAAAGATGTGTCCGGCCCAAACTTTTTTGAATTTCGCCTTAAAATTAATTTTTTTACATTTTGAAATATCAACGAATTTTTTTAAAAATTTAAACAAACTTGGGTCAGAGAGACCTTCCTAATAATATTTTGAGTGATTCCTCAAAGTTTGGTGTCAAATAAAATAAATTGCCCTCAATAAATTCAAATTATAATATATTTTTTATATTACAATATGTAAAGGCACCAAGAAAGGAAATGATATTTAGTTTAGTTTATTATTATTTAGTTTGTTTTTCTGTTCACCAGTATAATAATAATAATGTATTAAATTATCTTTCTTCTGGACAGAATCGAGGACATGAGACAGAAAAGGCAGAGGAAGATGTATACATATATTTTTGTACTGTTCAACAACAGTACAGTTTTTGTTCTGTTAAATACATTTAGTTGCATAAATTAAAATATTGCTTACAACTATATAGTAAAATAAATAATAAGATTAAACAAATTTTATAGTAGTTAGTATTGAATTAAATTTGATATTACCAGTAATAATATCAACAACAAAATAATTTATTGTTTTGGAGCCAAGTTATCAGGTGCGGTATTTGAGAAGAAATTTAATTCGTGCAATTTCCTGGTCGATGTTTATCCAAATCTTTGAGACCTTCTTTGCTTAGTTGTTGCAGCCAGAAAAAAAGATGTTAACCTTCGAGTTAGTTCTTCGTAACCACATATGTATTCAAGGTCAAGAAATTAATTAATGTTGAATTTATCACTTGGTAGCAATATATAATAAGATACATGAATAAATAAATCCACACAAGTGAAAAAAAATTAAAAAGTAACAAATTTGTTCATAACAAAGATTATAATTTATTGCCAAATAAATTTATTAAACAAAAACGGTACAATTTTTTCATAAACAAAAACGTAATTACTTCACGCACACTGTTAAAAATATGTATCTTATTGAATTTTCAGGAAGGTGTTATTTAAGGAAATTTTGTGCAAATAAAAACAATAAAATAACTAATTATTACATGTAAAAAAAATTGAATTTACTTTAATGATTGAGTACTTTAATGCTTTAAGTAGCAGAAAATCTTCATACACTTTTTGCTGACAGAAGTTTGTAGAACGTTTGCTGAAATTCTACTAAATGTCTAACTGATTTTTTACTTGGGTATTCATTCTTTTCTGATTTGAGGATCATATAACAGAAGTAGTAAAATGTCACAGATCATAGTATCACGTATCCGAGACGAGTATTGGTTTGCGTGGGAGCTCTTATAACCACGATTGCTTTCTTCTTTTCAAACATTAAGTAAGACATATATGATGAGTGGGAATGTATAATCTTCACATACTTGGGTGCAGGAGAATAATTCAATCATGTTCATGTCTCACTGTTTCTTTTGAAACACAATATGTATTTTCTTAAAAAAAAGAATATGATTATACTGACACAATTTAATTTTCTTCTATAATACGTATTTAACTCAATATAAATACAATAACCTCACAATTTTTAATACCCTTATATTTTTATCTGTATTCGATGTGATGATATTATATTTCCAACCTTAAATAATTAAAGTTCAATTTTAATTATATGTGACGCTCCGTGACGAAAGGGACCTAAGCTCCCAAACTTGGATTTTACTGGCGATTGAAGTTTTGCGTCAGTGTATTGCAAAAGTTTGAGAACTTGGAAAATTTTTCAGCTTGATTTTCACTACTTTACGATTTTTTTCACATTTCTGATAAGGAATTAAGTATACTCAGTTAGTACTCTCTGTAGTCTATAGATATCATAAAATATGTATACCAAGTAGTAAACTTAAACAACTCAATATATAGATTTTCTTCATTAGATAGCTCGTGTGCACAAAATAGCCCCGCTTAACGGTAAGCGATTCTTAATTAAAATTGCAACATTTTAAAAAAAAAACTCACGAGCGAGAGTGTTAGAAAAAGCAATGAAAGTTAAATGTTACTAAATTTACTGTTTAATTCAACAAATAATAATTAAAACTAAGCTTATTGTTTAGAGAAGATGCTAAGGAACATTAAGTTTATAGACTATATAGACATACTAAATAATCATTGCATATTTACTTCGAAAAAAATATTTTTAAAAAGCACTGATTTTCAGCTGGCAGACAGGCTACTAATACCTTAAAAAACATTGTTCATTTACTTCTAAACTGTGTTGTCCAAAATTAATTGAAAGTACAAATAAAATTGCTTTGAAATGAAAAAGAAGAATCACAAGGACAAATAAAAATGTCTAAAAACTCCATTTGTTAACCTTTTAAGGATTCCTTGTAAGAGATATTATATTTATAAATCGTCCTTGGTTAGCACTAATGGCCCTATAGCTGTTACTCATGGTTGTTTTAATATCGTTGCCGCTTCCTTATCTCGCTTCTTCCCTCCTTAAAAAGAAATTATTATTAATCGTGAAATTTTCTTTTACTATCTTCATGCAACATTTACACTTGTCTGTATGATAAAAATTTAACAAAATCTATACACGGAAAAACGTTTGGAGAAAACAAAAAATATTTGACTAATAATTACACAGAAAATACCTAAAACTAAAATGAGCTCCTTTTGTCTTATTCTGAAGCGCAGCGGAAATGAGAATTCCTTCATTCATGTTAGCTTTCAGTTCAAAAAGTTTTAAAATTACTTTTTCAGTCTTAAACAGACATTTTGCGACTTTCTGGACTAAAACTTAACATCAGTAAAGGAATTCTCATTTCCGCTGAGAATAAGATAAAACGAGCTTATTATGAGTTCAGGTTTTCCTGTGATATAAATCAATTAAATTTTTGAAAATTTCCCACTCTTCAAGTTTCGTAACTGGAAATCTCGTATACCACACCTACTTTCTACCTTTTGCTTTGTATCCTCTTCGTTTCTTTAACTTCCGACCATTTACAGCCCTGATAGATAGTTAATGACGTCATCTTGCAGTTATGAGAAAGACCACCTCCAACTCTCAGAATCTTCCAGTTACGAGATACAACTGTAATCAGTCATCAGTCATTTGTTTTTTTGTGTATGTTTTCCACACTGAGAGAAGTTTAGCTCGACATCTGAAATAGGCATTGTAAAAATGTCGTATCTAACCTTACAAGCAGAGTCGGTTCTAATCTGGTACAGTTTCTACGCTTATGTGCATTCAAGACGACGAGGCATATTTCTATAGTGTCCCTGCTGTATCTGCATATTTCCCTTTAGATTACAGAAGAATGTTGGCCTGTCTTAACTATATTTGCTCTGGCTCCTCAAACATCACCATCTCCAGTCCAACAGAGGAACTTTTCACCAACTCACCTAAATTACCTAAACCACTTTCATTTCGATCAAAGGAATATCTTGCAACTCTCAATGTATCACTCCCATTTTCCAGCCCACGTAAATACTATTCTATTCCTCCATGCAAAGACCCCTCTCTAATAGTCAACCTTAAATTATTGGAAAAAATTAGGATTACATCCACTACAGAAGAAAGCTTTAAAATATTTCTAGACCATAAACAACCTTATGAAGATTACTTCCAACTTTACACTGACGACTCAATGATGCAAGGTCGATCCGCATGTACAATAGCAACTGAAACTGGAAATATTTTTGCTTGCCACCTTCCCGATACTCTTACAATCTTCTCCTGTGAAACATTTGCTATAATTAAAAACTCTTAAGCTCATTAAATAATCTTTTTTTCATAGCTCCAAGTACGTCATGTCCTCCAACTTCCTATCTTGCCTAAAAACAATCAAAAATACATTTTCCGATACTCCTCTTATCCAAAGCTTCCATTCCCTTTTTATAGTTGAACTAAGAAGTTTCAATTTTAAAGTTGAATTTTGCTGAATTCCAGCTCACAAAGGAATAACCAGACATGAGAATGCCGACTCCTTTCCCAAATCTACCATACACTCTGAGACTGTGAAACAAGTGACAACCTCCCTAGGGGCGGTTCAAAAAATACGTACCGCTTTTTGGATCTATTTTGACCCCTCCGCCCCCCTTCGTAATGGGATGTTACATGCAAAAGTTCATTTTTTCTGACCCCCCCCCCTCCTTCCCCCTGAAAGCGTTACGTATTTTTTGAACAGCCCCTTAAAAGAATTAGTGATGCATACGATCCGAGAAAATCGTATAACTCGCTCAACTTCACTCGATTCTAAAAAATTGTACGATATGTTTACTCGATTAGTCTTTTGTTTTGATCGGATCGGATCGTCTCGTAGTAACGAACGATAACGATGCTGGCAATTGATTTTTGACGTTTGAAATAAAAAATGTTTATATTGCTGAAGTGCGCAACACTTCTGAGAAATGTAAACAAATTTTTTATACTATTTGAAATTATTCTATCTGTTAAAACTTTATTATACTCCTTGCGATCCTCAACATTGAGATATTCAGGTACGAAATTCCAATTTTGTATGGAAAATGATAAAAAATTGAAATTTTGAACCTGAATATCTCAATTTTGAACATCGTAAGGGGTACTGAAATTGTAACCACATAGAAGGAACATATAAGTGATTCCACTGACTTTCGTCTGAGAGGTGTTGCTGGCATATTTCAAAAATAAATTTATTTTATATATAAATCATTATTGAACACCGTAGAATTAATTTTTTATGAAGATTTTGTTAAATATTTTTTTATTTATTCAAAAATTGTAATTAAAGACGATAGAGTAAGGTTAAAATAGCGTTTTTAGTCCACATTTCAAACTGTTTATAATTAATAAATATAGGTTCAAATAAAATTTTGTTAAAAAGAAATGGTACACTCTAAAAACAAGTGTCTTATTTTGTCCTCACTTTTAAGACATATTGAGGTGTCTTAATTTTAAACCATTGAGATAGTGTCTTAAAAATGCCTGTAAGACGCTTTCTAAACGTCTTATGTCTTAAAATTAGACACTTGTAAGACACCTGTTTTTACAGTGTAATATACATTCTAAAGATTAATTGTAATAATTTATTTTGTGAATAAAGCTTAATTATAATAAGAAAAATCGATTTAATATGGATCTAAAAACTGTCAATTTTCGTCATATTTAACAGCATATTTTTTATAAAAATATTTAATAGAAAACTTTGATACTTACGTGGATTGAAAATCAATACATTAACTTTCTTTATTCAAGAAGAATGACTTAAAAAAATTATTTTAATTATTAAAAAATTTAATTTCAAAATTGTAAATTCATGAAAAATACTATATTTCAACACATCACACTGAAAAAATAGCAATGTAATCATAACAAAATAGTTTTGTTAATGATTTTTTGTTGGCTTTGTCAAATTTCAGAGTTAGAATTACCAAAAAACAGTTTAAATTATAAAATAATTTTGTAGTATTTAATAAAAATTTTGTTTGAGTTTATTAAAATCTTTTGTTGGCATTACCAAATATGTGATGGCGCATGTGCATTCTATACGATCCTGTTTGACGCATGTTCTCGTCTGGTTTTCATAAAGACATCGATATAAATTGGAATTTTTTGTTTTTTAAAAAAAAAAAAAGAATATTATATAATGGGTGATAACTAAATCAAATGTCTACAAAGTTAACTTTTGAAATTAAAAAAATATAACTATAAAATATACTTTATAAAGATAATAAAAAGGGACTTATTTATGATTTTATGTTTAGTGACAAAATTGACAGAATGTATTGCTGAATGATACATAAGTCGATAATTAGTCATATAAGTGAATAAATATTATGGTTTTTTAAAAGAGTAAATTTATATTTCGATTCTTACGTAGCAGGTTAATAAACGTTTAAGCACAATATGTTGTTTTCAAGAATCTAAACCTAACCTATAGAACTATCTACTTTATATTCTGTTTTTTTTTTGTGGAAAATACTTTATTTAACATAAGAAATAATTAAGGAATAATTCCATTTTTAATAGTATGAAACTACTTTCAATTATTGTTTTAAAAATTAAAAATAAACACATTTTTTTAAATAAATTTCATGCCTAGAAATATTTACGTGTATTATTATAACTACACATTATTTCACAGTAAGATACAAAAAATATTAAATATTTTTTAATTAAAAACATCCATTTATTTAACAAATCAAAACAATATTGGAATTTCCATTTGCACAATCTGTGTTTAACTTTTTTTTCTTTATTATAATAGCCATCAAAATATTTGTTAAGCTCTAAAAAGTTTTGTTGGGACTACCAAATTTTTTTGTTGAAATTACCCTTAATAATTAACAAAAGAATTTTGTTGAGTGTATATCAACAAAAGAATTTGGTTGAGCCAACAAAATTTTTGTTCAGCCAAACAAACCTTTTTTTCAGTGCATTTCTTTTTTCTGGAAGCTTTTAAATAAAGATTCAAACTTTACGCATCCAGAAAAAAGATATGATGTATTGAAGTATGGTATTTTTCATGAATTTACAATTTTGAAATTAAGTCTTATAATAATTAAAATAATTTTTTTAAGTCATTCTTCGTGAATAAGTTAAGTTAATGTATTGATTTTTAATCCACGTAAGTATCCAAGTTTTCTATTAAATATTTTTATAAAAAATATGCTGTTAAATATGACGAAAATTGACAGTTTTTAGATCAATATTAAATCAATTTTTCTTATTATAATTTAGTTTTATGCACAAAATAAATTATCACAAAGAAATCTTTAGAATGTATATTACCATTTCTTTTTAACAAAATATTATTTAAACCTATATTTTTTTATTAATTATAAAATGTTTGAAATGTGGACTAAAAACGCCATGTTAACCTTACTCTGTCGTCTTTAATTACAATTTTTGAATAAATAAAAAAATATTTAACAAAATTTTCATATTAAATGAATTCTACGGTGCTTAATAATGATTTATATATAAAAGAAATTTATTTTTGAGATATGCCAGCAACACCTCTTAGACGAAAGTTAGTGGAAACACCCATATAAAACAACGTTTTCTCACAATTTATTAAAAAAACTCACCGAATATCTATTTTTTCATGTATAACTGACGGAGAAATACCTTAAGAATAAAAAACTGCAAAAAATATTTTTGTAGTATTTTAATTTTTTGTATTTTATTTCAATTTTTTAAAAAATACAACATATCTATTTTGTAGACAATTTAAAAACGCAAGAATTTGTATATTTTAGACTTTTTTGTGATTTAAAAATTAGATAACTTAGTGATTTTTAAATAATCGAACATATTTTTAAATTTAATTTTTAAGGTTAGTTTTTTTTACAGAATTAATTTAATTTCTGGATTCTTATAATATAAATGGATTAAGCATAAAAGCAGTTTCTACGAGTAGGTTATTTGCTCATAACATCAACACAAAAAGTTACTAAATAAGATTTTTATTAAATATTTTTCAAGGAATACAAACAAATATTCTTCTCATGTACGAACACGCAATCAATTTTACTACATTTTATAAATAACTTCAAATAACAAGGTTAAAACAAATTTTGAAAACAATTAATAATAATCTCTCGAGATCGATCGTTTAAACGAGTGATCGTCAAAACGGTACGATACAATACGATAATATTAAAACAACTGAACGAACGCTCAATCGTTCAAGTTATTTATCGTCATTTCTCGCTCGTATGCATCACTAAAAAGAATTTTAAAAAATGGGATTTTAAACTAATAAACTAGACGTGGAACGAAAAATGGATACCTCTCAAGTCAAAACTCCACGAAGTTAGACAAAACGTGTTTGAGCCGATCACACCAACTTCAACAACATCCATCTAATAACAAAAATCCTCCAAATAAGTGCACCAGATGCAACGAAGACCTGTCAGTGAAACACCTTCTGTTAGGGTTCATGTGCTATCAAATTGACAGAGGATTAAATCTCCTTTGTAAAGACTTAAACTTAACTTACCACATTATGAGAACATAAGAAGATATAAGAACCATAATTATTTTGCAGATTTTTCGGATGTCACCAAAGCATCTCTTCTGCAGTTAATGCTTTATACAAAACGTGATAATTAAATATATTGTGAAGTATAGGATATTAATTATATAATAATATTATTGTCATAAATAAGATAAGATATTATTTAATTAAAAAGTTGTTTGGCACGTATGTGTCAAGTAAAGGATAAGTTCTTAGGAGTTGTTTGGGGTTTCAAGTAGATTAGGCTGTGCTTAAATCAGACGCTACTTTACTAACGCAACGGGATAAACGTCACAAACAGAGCCCTATAAGCAGATACAAACTCCCCCTCACTTTCCATGACTTTCGTACAATTCGGACGGTTTTGATGGACAGGAACAAATATGAGAGTATCCATGCTTGATCATCTGGGACTTGCTAACGTTTTTTGAGATCTCCGTCCATATTCATCCCCTAGAGACATAGGGCTCTGTTTCATTATGCGCATTGCTCTGAGCTACCGTAATAATACCACCATGCTACGCATGGCTGAACGAATATTCACTTCACATCATACATATATGTATACATAATGCATATATTCCGTAACGAGCTATAGCTGTCGTGAAAATACATATAAGAAAACAATTTTATTTGAATGAAAGGACGTGATTTTATTGAATTACACACTCACTCTAAATATAATTTAGTACACATTTATTAATTTTTTTTTAATAAGTATTTTTGACATCCTCAATATTTAGATTTGAAAATCTATAAGTCACTGTCGTGTGCACACATTATGTTGTGGCTACGAAACTAGAATACATAAATTAAAAATGATTTTGTTAACAGCCATGTATCTTTATATCGTCGTGTAATAAAAATATACTAATGTGTGAAAAACTCTCAATAATAATTGACACTCTCTACATTTCTTGGAATGAGTTTTCACTCCACTATACACTGCAAAAACATGGTGTCTTAAATTGGACAAAAATGTCTTAAATTAAGATACTTTTGGTGTCTAAGACACGAAAAATGACTTAATTTAAAACATTTTTGAACAACTTAAGACACCTGTTTTTGCAGTGTAAGAGTGGAAATTGAGCCACTTCCATCAGCGTGAAAGATCCACTCTAAAAGAGTGACAGTTCATTTTTTGCTTGAAGTGAAAAATTTCCTCTATAAAAAGTGAGATCTCACTTTTTTATTAGAGTGGGTTTCTCACTCTTGATTGGAGTGGCTCAATTTTCACTCTTAGTGGAGTGAGAACTCACGTCAAGAAATTTAGAGATCATATTTTAATTATTTTATAAATATTAATTAGTTTAATCGCTGTTATGTGCCAGGTAGCATAGCGCATTACTCAGCATCAGCAGTCACAGAAAGCTAATCCATCGCCCAAACTCACAAAAATCGTAGCCTTACTTTGGAATAGTACTGCCAATAATAAAATTTTTTGTAAAATATGGGAATAGCCTTTCTTTACGTTTTTAGGGTGGCTCTACATGATTCTGGGCTCAGTTTTTATTTTTATCTACACGGAAAGACTTTCGATTTTAATACTTAATATTATAGTATTTATTTTTACAAAATTTCGATAGGAAACCAGGATATATCGTTATATTTTCAGAATTTACTATTTCTATTTAATATTTACTATTTTCGATAGGAAATGTTCAAAGAAACTTGAATCGACATTTTGTTGGGAAAATTGCTATTGAGTTTTGGAATTAGTAAAATCGAGATAATTAAGTAATTCCTATAAAAAGGCAAATAAACCGATCTTCATGATTATTATATTATTATAGGTTACCTGTGGTAATTGACATTCCATATATTTTTAACACTTTTATATACATATAAACACAATCACCGTCACAAACGAAATCCTAACATAACCTAAACACTAACGATAATACGCACGCACATATATATGCTTAACGAATCGCACAATACATATAATGTTTGAAGGGAAAAGTTTTCTTATATACTAATCGACATAATACATTACCACTTTTGAGAAAAATCCACAAAAATCACATGTTTCCATCTGTGAACAATAGTTGAAGTTTGACATCCGCCAAATTTAAACTTCACTAAAAAGTTTTTACATGATATAACCGGTTTATATTGAATAAAACTATCACGTAGAAAGTATTTATTGTGTTATTTTTCACCTACTTTACGATAACGTTAATGATTTAATCGTTTCTTTTAAGAGAGAAATTATATAATCCGAATAAGCAAATCAACAGTGACAAGACGCGCACAACGGTTAAACTGTCATGGCCGCCAATTTTCCAATAGTTAATGGAATTTCAACAAAGCATTATTTTGTAATATAATCTTTTTAATAGTAAGATGTTCAAGATGAACTTATTTTATTGTTGCTTCCTATTGAATATAGTAATATTTTTAACCTATTTTTGTAAATATTTTTATAAAAATTATTATTTAATAAAAATTAAATAATTTTAATTATTTTTTTTTAGATTATACTTTTTCCTAGTTTCATTTTACTTTTAAAAAAAAGCAATCTTTCCAGTTTTAAATAGTAAATTTTAATTTCAAAATATATAAATATTAACTGTTAAAAAAGTATATTCTTCTAGTCCTGTAGTATAAAATACCATTTTACAGTTATATCCTGATTTACAATCGAAATTTTGTAAAAATACATATTATAATATTAACTATTAAAACCAAAAGTTCTTCCGTGTATATGCCCAAAAATAATATGGTACAATAATATAGCACAAACAGTTAGAAGATTAAAAATATGCATTAGTTAATACATCAAATTTAAGATGGCGGCGTCAAATTGGCGGATATTGTTAAAAAAAAAAGTAAAAAATTAATATCTGTTAGATTAATCTTTAAGTTTTATAGTAAAATTAATGAAACTTGGTACGTAAGGATTTTTTAGGTGGAAAATTACGAATCTGCTAATAATTTCTTAAAATTCAAAATGGCGGATGCAATGTGGAGGTCGAAAAATCCAAACTTAGTACATAGAGATATTGGTGTCGCTGATTACGAATCCATTCATAATTTTTGAGAATTCAAAACAGCGAATCCAATATGGCGAAAGATTTTTAAAAAAGTAATTGGATTCGCTTGATACTCGATACTTAGTGATTTTCAGCATTGCTGATTATGAATCTGTTGTTTGTTTTTCAAAATTCAAAATAGCATATCCTATATGGCGGAAGGTTAAAAAAACTGATTAATGATTTTTACGAAGATGTAAGCTTTTTTGCATTTGATATCCGTCATATTAGATCCACCAATTTTTTTTTCTCAAAAATTTCAATTTCGTAAATAGGTGACCTCAAAAACCTTCAAAGAACAATTTTTAAAAAGATTTAGGCAGTGTTTTGCATTTTTGTCCTCCATACAAACAAGACGGTATCCCAAAATTGTCATCTCCTCTCTCTCTCTCTCTCTCTTAGTAAATCACTAGTGGAATTTTTTTTCACTTTGATCATTTCATATGAAATCCCCCCTATGTGGATAACGTAGAGTATTCCATACCCGAAAATATTCGAAAAGTTGAATTTCAGACACCCCAAATATCACAGTATGTTGACTTTACAGTGTTTATTTGTCCCATATACTATGAGGATAGTTACACTATCTAGTATTCTTTCAGATACGGAAACTTCTAAGAAAAGAACCTTATGATAAGCTTTTTATGTATGTTGGCGACTGCGTAAACGTTGCGTTTATGGTAGGATCTATATATTATTCTTTTCGCTGCGTATAATTTTTGGAGACTTCTATATCTTAAGGTAAACGATATAACCATTCTCTACAAGAGTATTATTTCAACTTTTATTTTATGAATTAATATTCTCATTATACGGTACCGGTCAGTAGTATGTGGCCACCTGTTTTAAGTGACTCAGATTAATCAATTTTTCTTCGATCTAATTCTAAAATAAAATTTTTTCTTTGTAATTAATTAATTAATAATTAATTACAGCGTTTTATTCAATTTTTAATAACTTTTAAAATAATAAAGATCTTTTTATGTTCTCGGTGTGATTTTAAAGATATTTTTCTATAGATTTTAAAAAATACATCACTATTGTTGCAGAATTTTTCCTTAGATTTTTCCTGAGGTTAAAGTGAGTACAAAAAATGCAAAAAATTTAAATAATATAATTAATGAGAAAAATATGTCTTAAAATTACAATGAATTAATTTTTTTATAGTTTTTGCAAAAATCTTTTATAAGTCCTTTTCATTATAATTAAGAAAAATATTTTTTTCTAACACACGCACCGAAAGTACAATCTTTCTTACCTGTGAAGAGGTCAGAAAGTGAGTCTTTCCCGGCGACAGGGAGGGAATGTTATATTTCTTCCCCATGACGTCATTGACAGGGAGGGAATGTACATTCCCTCCCTGTGACGTCATTAACAGGGAGGGAATGTACATTCCCTCCCGGTGACGTCATTAACAAGGAAACAAATGTTTCATGATAAATAGAGTTTTATGACAATTACGCATGCAAAATAGCGTTTTATGATAATCACGCATGCGGAATAGTGCCTCATGAGAATTACGCATGCGGAAGTATGTTTTATGCTAATGACGCATGCGGAATGGACAGAAGCCCAAGCGCATTTTCTGCTGGTTGTCACTCTGCGAATGTTAACTAATTTTTATCAGCAAATGTTTTTATACTTTCGGTATACGTGTGTTAGAAAAAATAGTATGTGCAACACGGGAGAAAAGTGATTATCGACTCCTGTGTTTGCATCCCTCGCCTTCGGCTCGTGCTACAAACTCACACTCGCGAAATCACTCACTTTCCTCCCTAGTTGCACAATATACTATTCTCTCTAATTCTATTACCTACTTACATTTTTTGCATTTTTTTGGTACTCACTTTAGCCTCAGGACAAGTCTAAGAAAAGAATTGTGCAACAATAGTGATGTTGTTTTGATCCTAACACTTTTATATACCATTAAATACGTTTAACATTGTTTTGATTAGTCTTAAGTAAAATACCAGAATTATTTTTTTTTAAATTGTATTTCGCGCAATTTGAAATTCTGTCATACAGTGGACTACCCGCGAACAAATGGTCAGTATGGGCAAAATCTAAAATAGTATGGGGCAAGACACGAACTGACTTTCATCAAACTTGACCAGACAATGGGACAAGTATGGGATCATGCCGAATCCCACACTACTAGTATGGCATCGATTTTTCAATTTAAACAATATCATAAAGAATAATTATGGCAATATGGAAAATTACCAAAAATGAATTATCCATTTGCTATACTAGCAGCATGGGAAATATGAAGTATGGTAACTATATGCTTATGGACCACACACCATTCCTGTTATAATGACAAAATTACAGCAACTACATAAATCATTCATACAGTCACTGATGATACTTTTAATATAGGAAATTGAAACAAATTGGGTATAGTCCGCAGCACATACTTTTACAAGTTTCCCATAGTTTGAATATGGAAAATTGTCAAAAAAGTTTAAAAATCAAACACCTACTTGTAGTACGGATATGGTTGATATCCAATACTTCTAGAATGGTCAATTAAAAAGTTTAGTTATATTACAAACCTAACATTCACTTATCCAAGAGCCATACTTGCAAAGCGGAAAACTTAGAAGTATGGTAACTATCCATGTCCCATACGTAAAGTATGGGAAACTTAGAAGTACGAAGGTTATCAGTATACCATTCTCGCAGTATAAAAAATTAACAAGAATGGATTATCCATGAGCCATACTTGCAATATGGGAAATTTAGAAGTATGGTAAATATCCATGTACCATACTTGAAATATGGGATATTAACAAGCATGGAAATTATCCTTATCCCATACTTTAAGTATGGGAAACCAAAATAGTACGACTATTATCAATATGCCATTCTCGCAGTATGGGAAATTAACAAGAATGGATTATTCATGTCCCATACCTGCAATATGGGAAATTTAAAAGTATTGTAAATATCTATATCTTATATTTAAAATATGAGATTTTAACAAGCATGTCAATTATCCATATCCCATACTTGAAATATGGGATATTAACAAGCAGGGAAATTATCCCTATCCCATACTTTAAGTATGAGAAACCGAAGTAGTACGGCTATTATCAATATCTCAGTCTCGAGGTATGGGAAATTAACAAGAATGAATTATTCATGTCCCATACTTGCAATATGGGAAGTTTAGAAGTATTGTAAATATCGATATCCTACACTTAAAATATGGGATATTTACAAGCATGGCAATTATCCATGTCCCATACTTGAAGTATGCGATATTAACAAGCATAGAAATTATCCTGATCCCATACTTTCCTTGCTTGTTAATATCCCATATTTCAAGTATGGGACATGGATAATTGCCATGCTTGTAAATATCTCATATTTTAAGTGTAGGATATAGATATTTACAATACTTCTAAACTTCCCATGTTGCAAATATGGGACATGAATAATCCATTCTTGTTAATTTCCCATACTGCAAAACTGAGATATTGATAATAGCCGTACTACTTAGGTTTCTCATACTTAAAGTATGGGATAGGGATAATTTCCTTGCTTCTTAATATCCCATATTTCAAGTATGGGACATGGATAATTGACACGCTTGTTAAAATCTCATATTTTAAGTATAGGATATAGATATTTACAATACTTTTAAATTTCCCATATTGCAGGTATGGGACATGAATAATCCATTCTTGTTAATTTCCCATACTGCGAGAATGGCATATTGATAATAGTCGTACTATTTTGGTTTCCCATACTTAAAGTATGGGATAAGGATAATTTCCATGCTTGTTAATATCCCATATTTCAAGTATGGTACATGGATATTTACCATACTTCTAAATTTCCCATATTGCAAGTATGGCTCATGGATAATCCATTCTTGTTAATTTTTTATACTGCGAGAATGGTATACTGATAACCTTCGTACTTCTAAGTTTCCCATACTTTACGTATGGGACATGGATAGTTACCATACTTCTAAGTTTTCCGCTTTGCAAGTATGGCTCATGGATAAGTGAATGTTAGGTATGTAATATAACTAAACTTTTTAATTGACCATTCTAGAAGTATTGGATATCAACCATATCCGTACTACAAGTAGGTGTTTGATTTTTAAACTTTTTTGACAATTTTCCATATTCAAACTATGGGAAACTTGTAAAAGTATGTGCTGCGGACTATACCCAATTTGTTTCAATTTCCTATATTAAAAGTATCATCAGTGACTGTATGAATGATTTATGTAGTTGCTGTAATTTTGTCATTATAACAGGAATGGTGTGTGGTCCATAAGCATATAGTTACCATACTTCATATTTCCCATGCTGCTAGTATAGCAAATGGATAATTCATTTTTGGTAATTTTCCATATTGCCATAATTATTCTTTATGATATTGTTTAAATTGAAAAATCGATGCCATACTAGTAGTGTGGGATTCGGCATGATCCCATACTTGTCCCATTGTCTGGTCAAGTTTGATGAAAGTCAGTTCGTGTCTTGCCCCATACTATTTTAGATTTTGCCCATACTGACCATTTGTTCGCGGGATACTACTAGAGCCAATCAGAAGAGGAGCGCCTGACGTGTTCAGCCAATAGGCGTAGACTTGCGTTTATGGCCGTCTTTCCACTAAATTCACTGACCGCTCGAGTCACTTATGTTTGTATTGCCGATCTGTGTATATTATTGTTATATCAAAAGTTAGTTTTCTTCGCTACTTAATAAACCTTTTTTACATGATCATCAACTCCTTTACATTCCTTTCACATGGATTCTTATGTCAAACCGCCTACAATTACAACAGATGTATTTTTTAAATTCTATAGAAAATTATCTTTAAAATCACACCAAGACCATAAAGACACTGAGAAAATAAGTTGACTAAATACAACCAATTTTTGATTAAATTTAGCAGAGAGAGGTTGTTGATATAGCACCTGCAAAGCACTTAATTGATTTTAGCAGAGCATATGCTCCGGTATCCTAGAAGTTTGATTGTCATCGCCGGTGTTTTGTTTGTTTTGTCCCGAGGAACCCTAACCTAGAAAAAAAGCTGCTTGGCTAGAGGCTAATTTTCTCAGTGGAGATCTTTATTATTTTAAAAGTTATTAAAAATTGAAAAAAATGCAGTAATTTACACTTTTTTTACAATAATTTTTTTAGAGTGGACAAAACGAGTTCATCCTAGGCTCATTTTATTCAGAATTTAGTTGGTTTTGAATTAATTGCAGAGAAAAAATTTTATTTTAAAATTAAATCGAAGAAAAATTGATTAATCTGAATCACTCAAAACAGGTAGACACATACTAGTGGCCGGTACTGTATGTGCAACCAATATGTACTTGCAGCAGATTGAAGTTCGTTGTTAATCATTTTCTTTATTAGTTTGACTAAAAAAATAACTAAAATCATAGTTACTTTTACCTAAAAATCTAACAATCCTTTTATCCAATCGTTGAAATGGACGTTTTTTACCAATTTTTTTCAATAAATGTTTTCTTTGAATCTTCAACAAAACCACATGGCTTATAAAAATAAAAAAAGCTTTTAAAATAGATCTGAGAAGGCAAATATTTTTCACCCTTTATTCACATTCTATTGTAGATTGTAAAGATGTGTATTTTAAGTTTGGTAACAAATAACAAGCTGCACCGAGGCGTTGGGCTTGAAGAGGGTGGCATAAGTCACAATAAGTCCGCCCTTTTGGCAACAATGCCAGTGAATTCTGCTGCTGTAATGCCATGAGCTCACAAAGGGAAGTGAACGCGAGTACAATGCTTTCCCTCCCAATTATACATCTCATCCTGCCTACCAAACTCAAACATATTTTGGAGTCGTGGACCATGCTCGAGTGAATCTTACAGTCCTTCTTTTTAAAATTAAAAAGATATCTCTCTTTCTTTTGAAGAAATCAGACACTATTCCTCTCTACATTAGTATAAAGAGTAAAGCTTTATATGAAATTACACCACATGTCATGCAATGATATTAACTCTTTTTCAAATGTTTTTCATTAAGTTCATCTAATTTGTATAATTTTCCAAGACAATAAAGAACATTTTTAAAATTGTACTTGTAGTGATGCATAGAAAATGCTTAATATTGAAAAATAAACTTTCATTAGCAGAACATTTCTGACTAAAATGGTTTGACATACATTACACTCTTGCCAAATCTTGATTTCCAATATTGGTCCTAGAACACACAAAATAAATAAAACAGCAGTCTTTACTTTTACTTAGTTTCTTTCCAGTGAAAAATAACCAATAGTATATCATTGGTTCATTAATGGTCCAACATCAACAGCCAAGAGTTTTTTATTAGGTAATATAAAGAAAACCGATATTGGATTTGTATGCTCAAAAAACAAGTTCTACCAGAGATCTTGAAACTTTTTCGTGTAACTTTAGTAATGCAGCGTACAATTGCTACACACATAAAATTGAATTCATTTAATGCCGAATCGTTTATTTTTTAAATTAATTATAACATAGAGTCACTCGTGACTCATGATTATAATATTGAATTAATCATATGCTATAAATATGTGTAAATCGACTTGCCAGATTGACAGATTAGGTTCATAGTGATATTACGAAATAGGATTTTAAACCAAATAATACAAAAAAGTGAGTATTTATAAAATTTCCAATACCAGTAAACGTAATAAATTAAAGTAGAACCATGTACGATTGCTGAAGTAACTAAATCTGTTGTTGAGATAAAGAGAATGTAGTTATGTCACACAAATTATAGTTGTGGTAGCAATATCACGTCAACTACACAGAAAAAACTTGAACTCATATTAAGCCCGTTTTTGCTCGTTTTGAGACGCAGCGGAAATGAGATTTCCATTAATCTTGTTAAGTTTTAGTCCAAAAAGTTGCAAAATGACTTATTGAAACTAAAAAAGTCATTTTGCAACTTTTTGTATTAAAACTTAACAAGAGAAAAGGAAATCTCATTTTCGCTGCATCTCAAAACGAGCCAAAACGAGTTCAATATGAGTTCAGGTTTTTTCTGTGTAGATGCATGTTGTTGTCATAGCAACATCGTCTTTTTGCAAGAAAAAGAAATAAATTTCCTTCGACAACATATATGTTCACTATAAGACTATCTCTTGCAACATTTAAATTGTAGTTGCTACAACAATAGCAGTTTTTTCCGTGCTTTTTCATTTTTCATGACAGATAAATTTCTCATAAATCCGTAAGTACTACATTACCAAATTTTTTTGCTAACGATTTTAATTGTCCTCAGCGGATTAAAAGCGGATAGGAACTTTTAAAAAACGGAAAAGATGAGCAATATTTCATACGCTTTTATCTGATCAGTTATCCGACTCTTGCATGTGTCTGGTTTCTATCCAAGATATTATAAGTATAGGGATAGATCGGTAGCGGTCAACTTTAGTAGTGTAACAGCTATAAGCGACTGATATTTGAAGAAGCTGTTGATACGAAAGTTGATTTAATACTGTGACGGCGCATTGATCTCTGCGACTAGAATATTTTGATAAGGTGACACTTTTTACCTCAATCAATGTTTGGTGATTAAATCAACAACACGGAGAGAAAATTTGACAGGACTTACGTCAACTGAAACAGGGTAAACAGCCTTAATAGCTAATTGACGCTATTTTTGTCAATTATACCTTATAAATTTTAGTCCATTATTGACGTAAAAGCAGTCATTATATTTCATAGAAGTAATATCAGTTGATAAACGACCAAAAGAAGGTTGATATTCGAAGCGCGCTAATGTGTCGGAGCATACGGCCTTGATGATCGCAACTTCTCATGCCTTGACGATCAGGGAAAAATCTGCCAAATTTTGAAACATGCAAAGGCGCTGCAGCATCGAGAAAGAGAGGAGATAGATTTATGGAGAGAGAGAGAGCATTTACATATCTCGAAATTTGGCGGATGTTTCCCTGATCGTCAAGGCATAAGAAGTTGCGATCATCGAAGTCAATTACTAAATTCAATACTACAAAAGGTAGATATTCTTTTCGTATAGCCATTTTAGGAAAATTCCAGATGAAATCTTATATGTGAAGAGAAAGGTGGGTTAGAGAAGACTTATGTGACTTACTTAACAGCCTTCGTTGATTCGTTATCACACTGCAGTCATATAGTGTAGGAAAGCCTCCAGCTTAAAACAGTGTCTTTTACGATGAAAAATATTTTTAATACTCAGTATTCATTCAATGTCTGAATGTTATTATTAGGTGTATTGCTGACACTATAAATGGTGAAGGTTCAGCAGCCAGATAATTAACTTCGTCAAGATTAAAAAGTTTGGTTACCACTCGAAGAACTTTGAAAGAAGCAAACTGAATGGCGCAACTCAATGAGATTAAGGTAAATTGTGAAATGAATCGAATTTACTCGCCGGTCAATGCACCTGTTCTCAAAAGCTTTCCAAGGGGATAATCTGAAACTCGAGAAACGTCAGCTCGACGCAACGATGCAGTGACTGAGTTTGAAGGAAGCGAGTCGAGCTCAAGTAAAATGGTTTTCAATCGGGTTAAAAGTATTAATTAAGTTAACTTTCTAAGACTCTTCCGAATTTTTCACAATGCAAAAGTGTTATCTAGAAAGAGAAAATACTTCAGAGCTATTCCAGTATTAAACTGGTTCAATTCAATTTATTGTAACTTTAAATTAAATGTAATAACTCAATATTACAACACACAATATAACGTTCTTGGCATTGCTTCAATTTACACTTCAAACGAATTTTTCACTATGTGCTCAGCTGTCCTATATATTACTATTTTTGGTGACTTACATTACTTCAACTATAGTAAGTGCAACTACAGTTTGTTGAACTGTACGAATAAAGTTAATGTACTGCATATACGTATTTGCTTTAATACTAAGTTTTTAATAATTTTTTTTTAAATTATATACATGTCTTTTTTGCCTTGAGCAACACAAGTGTTCACCGAGAACTTTTATTGATGCAATATATATCTTAACCAACTGAAGGAAACAAAACCTTGTTTTGATCTTGAATCAAGTGCCGAATGCTGCTGTAACAAATGCATTCACAACCTGCAATGAGAAAAGAGAATTGTATTTATCCTCATATTGAGAAAAGGCTCTACGAATTTTTACTGTTTCGTACTTACCACATACGTAACAAAACATGGATCTATCCTTGTTGCAGGTATGAATGGTATCACCTAGAATATCCATATCATTATCCGTAGGTAGATTCATTATGTGGTTCCTTTTTTTTTTAATAAAAAACAAAATTTTCACAATTTTTTTTCTTTTTGAAAACCCTCTTCCAGAAGTAAATCCTGCACACGGGCCTGGATTCGTGAGTACGGAATGAAGCTTTCTGTAAATTGCTTGTAACGATTTGACAATAAAAAATGTATTGTCAAAAATTGCATTGAATTTCAGTAAGAATAGTTCAGTTTTCTGCACTAAATAAAAGTAAGCGCTACTTAGCTCAGATGCTATCTTACTATTAGAATCCATCCCCTGGTCAAGTGCGAGTAGGACTCGCGCACACAGTTAAAAATTTTGTGTAAAAAACGGTCCACACTGTAACAATTTTCTCTATAATTGTACATAAATTTACTTCAATTATTAAAATTTTAAATACCAAATCAAATTAATTTTAAAAACTACACATTTTATGTTTACAACTATTAAAATGACAGTACCTCACAAAAGAATATTTATCAAGGATAACGATTTTTTTTATATTAAATAACAAAATAAAAATATTACAGAAAAATCAATTTATATTAATGTCTAATATGATTTATTCACATAATTAGAAAGGATAACAAAATTAGAAGTCTCTCACACATCAGTCATAAATTCATACGGAAAATTAAATTTACCCATCGAATATATAGATATACGTATACAAATAGAAATTCATACAATAGGAACAAACAATTTGGTATTTCACCATGAGAATTGATTCAGAGCAAATAATGCCAATAATTTATAAAATTTGTATAATTTTTATACGTTACAAATCGTCCTGGCTAGAGGCTGTGAAAACGGCGTCTCCGTTATACTTGAGAAAAATCATTCACCAATGATACAATTGGAAGAAAATAATCAACTTCCACATCCGTGGAATCGACAACGTCGAAGATTTTGCAGCATTGATCTTGGTGATCCTTACAAAAGATCGATTTTATCAATGAAGTTTGCCTTCTCACAAAAGTAGCCATATGGACTCGTTCAATAAATTCCAAGAAAACATAAGTTTAAAACACCGCACTGCAATTATAATTACAAAATAGAAATAATAAAAAATACTTTAGACGATATAATGATACAAATGATTATTAAAGTTTACCTCTTAGTAATCTTTACAAGTCACTAAAAATGCGGTGATCACAAAACTTTATACACACAACGTTCAAGTTCTCATGGTTCGAAATATACGAAATTAATAACTTCTATCGATTATATTAGAAATCATTGGGCGGGGCGATCCCAAACCCCTCTCTTTCGTTTACTCATACCACCCTACAGAGCTAATTTTATAATATATCAAATTAATACAATCAAATTCTCACAATATCTCTCCTCTAATATGCCAATTTTGTACGCAACAATTCTAAATAATATCTTGGTTCGCATAACATTAACGAATAATAAAAAAAAATAATCCATAAAGTGATATATCGTCTTTTTCTACTATAAAATAACATTTTACATCCCCATGTACCCCTACAACACATTCCTTGTGTTAAATTTAACACAAAGATTACAATCTTTGTGTTAACACAAGTGTTAATTTAACATGAAGATTGTTAAATTAACATATAGTTTGTGTTATTTTAACACAAATTTTGAGTGTACATTTTATTTGTGTTAAATTTACACAACATTTTTAACTGTGACACCGAGGGTTCTGTACACGAACATAAAAAATGCAGAGAGATTCCTGACAATTCCCAACTTTCCAAGATAACAAAAAAATTTGCTAAGACAGCAAATGGATTTTTAAAACAGCAAAACAAATTACTTAAACTGATAATTTAACAAATTAGACATTGCTAACTTCGCTAATCATTTGCTGTCTTATTGTTAGCAAATTTTTTTGTTAGAACAAAAAAAGTTGCAGACGCCATATTAACAATTTAGTTTGCTATCATAGCAATTCTTTTTTCTCAGTGCAAATTGCAGATATTTTCTGGTTAGAATTAAATTACTTGGACATTTGAAAAGAAGAGATCAAAGAACCCCTGATTATTGAAGCAGCCCTCTCTTAGAATTTTGGGAAATTATTAGGTCAAAAATCACGATCATTATCGCTCGAAGTGAACCCTTAATAAAAAGAAACCCCTTAAGGTGCTCCCGTCAATGCCCCATCGGCAATCTTCAAATAGGCTCCAATTCATTTTTATTGAAGGGACGACGGTTGGCCTCTTGTGACTTGTTTCAGGTCGCTTGACTGTCAGATTTTAGCTTTCGCATTGATCATTTAGGACTGCATAATTGCATATCATTATGAGATTAGTCTTTATCAATCAAATCTAACTGATCTGCCTTTACAAAATTTATCGAAATTCATGGAAAACGTCAAAGTATGATTAATGCTTTCAATGACCTCAAATTATTTCGCACATATTACATTTTCATACTTAATTGGCTTTTTAAAACATTTGTATTATAATTATATGTATAGTTTTTAAGCACCCAACAAATATATTTTAAACCTTTTCAAAAAAAAAAAAATATGCTAACCATTTGTGTAATTTCTTTATTGATAATATAAAAACATTTTTAATCCATTTGATGCAACTTTATACAGAATAGAAAAAAACAGTTTATAGGGACCATTGGTTCTTATGTAAGCATTTAAATCTTTTGAATTAAGATGTTTTTACTTTATTTATTGTGCTACAATTACGTCTTTTAAACTATATTTTATTTATTGAAAATGCATCAAATTACACTAGAAAATCATTTCTTCACAAAAGTGGTTTGCTTTTAAAGGTGCGTCGGTTTTAAAAATATTGAGATAAAGTCTTATGTAATTTCAAAATAACTTTTTTATTTTATATTTTTGGAATACTTTTTATTAACATAAATGTTTCTTTATTGTTTCAGGTACGTGGCTTGCATTAGAATCTAATCCGATTTCAGAGAACACAAGCAAGTATTATTTGATTAATTATTGGGTAATTTTAGAACATGTATTTACAAAACAGGAGCAGGCAATGACTATAAATAGCCATGCATAGTGTCAAATTCACTATAGTTTAAGGGCATGTGATCAATTATGACGTCACTAGTATAAGCAAAATTTGTCCGTAACCTTTTTTCTAAAATATATTTAAATATAGTCAATGAAACTTAGGACATACAGACATTTGTATGAAACTTAATCAACATTGTATGAGAATCTTTGAGAGACAATTAAGAAACAAATGTCATAGAATTTTGAAGGTATATAGACGGCAGTCGATAAAAACTTAGCAACAGACAATTAAATATGTCTATTTCTTCTAATATCGCAAAATATTTCTAACATTTTCAGTTTTCTTGTTGACCTGATTAATTTTAAGTATACTGAGTCAGTACATCATAGATTTATAGTGAAACCTCATAAAATAGTACATTTCTCAATTTCGCAACTTTTCAAGACGAATATAACCAATTAATAACAACCATCTAAAAATAACAATGCGACCGATTGTTTGAACAAATTGTTATTGTTTAATTTTAACTTTTTATCAAATTAAACTACAGAGTTGCAATTTTTTCTTAATTTTGCAACTTTTTAAGCTGGATGTTACCAATTACTGAAACGGACTAAAAATCAAAATTATATCAATTTTTTAAACAAATAATTATTGTATAATTTCAACTTTTTATCAAATTAAGTCACTGAGTTGCAACTTTTTCTCAATTGTGCAACATTTCAAGACGAATGTAACCTGTTACTACATTGCAAAAACAGGTGTCTTAAATTGTTCCAAAAAGTCTTAAATTAAGACATTTTTCGTGTCTTAGACACCAAAAGTATCTCAATTGAAGACATTTTTGTCCAATTTAAGATACCATGTTTTTGCAGTGTAATAACAAACTATGAATAACAATTGCATCAATTTCTTGTTTAAACAAATTATTATTCACTGAAAAAAATGGTATTGGTACTTTACCTAAAAATATATTGCTGGTTAAATATAGGTACAATTGCAATCCGTTATTGGAGTAATAGTTAAACTAGATTGCCGAAGTACAAAAAACAATGTAGCTCGTGCGTACAGAAAATTTAGGAAAAATATTGACCACCTCTTGCTATACTATTTAGCAGCCTTACCGATACAGTTTCATGTTGACAGTTCTGTTAGAAAGTTTAGGTGCCATGACTATACATTATACCTGTAATGAGCAGAATGCATTGCTGTATACTTTCAACATGGCAGTCCTTCAGTGTAAATCATATGTTCGTGCTATTTTTTACGCATTGCGTTTCTATTTTCGAATAAAGTGCTTAGGTTAGTGATTAATGTGTTGGATGTGTTCCATTCGCAAAGTTCTGTGCAAGGATCTAATTGTTTTAATGTTTAAAGTTATTAATTGTGATTGGTTAGTGGCATATATAAGTTTTAATTGTTTATGATCATTGTACCAGCTTCAATGTAATAGAAAGTACAAATTTTCAGTTTTTAAGTAGTCTATATACAAGTTTTATGAATTAAATAATTTCCTAAAAGATTTATGCTTTTTATGGTACCTCAAATGCATTCAATAACGTTAATTTAAATAAAACAAATTATGCGATTATGTTCATTTATCTCGATTTAACTTGTAATATAGAATGTTGCAGATAACGCTTTTTTATTAATAGAGAAACAGTTTATTTGCAATTTTATATAAAAATAAACAAATATACGTGCACTAACTACAAAAATTTACAATAAAACCAACAATTATTATCAGTTGGAAAAATGATTTGAAAGATTGAAAGTGACATATTGTTTAATTCTAGTAAAACTACAAATATCTTTTATTAAAAGTCATAAGGTACTTTTAAATATAAAATCTTATAGTGATTTTTATTTACGGAAATTCATATTCATTAAATCTTTTACCTTAAAAGGTTTTGTATTGTTAAAATATATATTATTTTATATCTGTGAGATCAAATATGGCTATATAAACAAGAGAGTAATGTCATCTAGAAATTCTATCCACCACAGCTAGAAATGCTGTCAACATTAGCTAGACGTATTATCTAAAAAATGTTGCTAAAAGAATTTAGCAGCTACTCCTATATTATCTAGCTGTTAATCAGCTAAAAATATAGAATGACTGCTTAAATTTTTTAGGCAAAATAGATATATCTTTTCTGCAATATAATTTAGGTACCGCACCTAAACGTTTAGGTCGACGATATGGAGCGATATTATTTAGCTGTAACAGCCAGAATTCTTTGTAGTGTACCTAAACATTTTTTTCAGTGTTGTTTAACTTCATTTTTTTTAAATTAAGCTAAATAGAGTTTTAATTTCTTCTCTACACCGAAAAAAAAATATTCTTCTAAAGAGAGTAACATTCCTTTCGTGAAATCCTCTCACGTTTTTACATTGTTTTGAGAGTATCCTCTACTTTTGAGAGGAAAATTCGCATCAAAATGAGAGTATCCTCTCAAAATGAGAGGATCCTTTAGAGGCCATATTGTAGAGGAAAATTCGCATCAAAATGAGAGGATTCCTCTCAATCCAAGTATATTTTTTTTTTCGGTGTATTCGGCATGTTTTTATTTTTGGAGAGGTAAGCTTGACTGTAAGACGTAATCCTTGATTGAAAACTTTTAATATATTTTAACAGTATGAATTTGTTTAAACAATTGGTATAATTGTTAGTTTTAGTTTGTTAATAGTAATTGGTAGAAAAGTTGTAAAACTGAGAACAAGCGGCAACACTGTCACTTAATTTGATAAAAAATTGAAGTTAAACAATAATAATTTATATTAACAATTAAAACAATTTTGATTTTAGTGTGTTTTTAGTAATTGGTATCACTTAACATAAAAAGTTTCGAAATTAAGAAAAAAATGCAGCTCTGTAGTTTAAATTAATAAAAAGTTGAAATCAACAATAAAATAATGTTTAAACAATCAGCCGAATTGTTATTTTTAGTTTCTTGTTAGTAATTGATTACATTTATCTTAAAAAGTTGCAAAATTGAGAAAAAATGCAACTCCGTAGTTTAATTTGATAAAAAGTTAAAATAAAACTATAATAACAATTTGTTTAAACAATTGGCAGAATTGTGATTTTTAGTTTGTTGTTAGTAATTGGTATCATTCTGAGAGAAAAGTTACAAAATTAAAAAAAGTTTGCAACTCTGTAACTTAATTTGGTAAAAAGTCGAAATAGAACATAATTTGTTTCACTAATTGATACATTTGTTATTTTTAGTTGGTTGTTAGTAATTGGTTACATTCGTCTTAAAAAGTTGCAAAATTGAGAAAAAGTTGCAACTCTGTAGCCTAATTTGATGAATAGTTGTAAATAAACTACAATAATTTGTTTAACAAAATTAGCAATTACATAAACCAATTGTTAAAAGTCTATATTTATGTTATTTATTTAAAGTAAGGAAAAAAATTGTCAAAAAAATAGTATGGAATATTTTTTAACGCTTGTTTTTGGATTTTTGGGAGTTTTTAGAGGACCAATAAAAAATAGTTAATATTAATAAATGGTTTTTATCCCGCAGGAACAAACATGGCGCTTTTAGATGCCTGTAGGCAGGGTCTAAACGCATTCATTTGTTCGACCGGGTAAAAATGGCTTCCATTTTTTCCCTAGGGAAAAAATGAACAGCTGATCCATGCATTTTTTCCACCACAGGGCAAAAATGGCCGCCATTTTTATACGGTCAAACAAGTGAATGCATTTTGACCCTAACCTACAAACATTTAAAAGCACCAAGTTTGTGCCTTTGGAATAAAAAGTATCGTAAGCAACACGGGTTTAAAGTCAGTCCAATTTATTTACAATGATGTTTGTAAGGGGTTATAATTTATAAGTTATATTCAAAATTAAATATTAAATAAACAAATTATTTTTAACAACTAAACATATTTTTTTCCTATAGTGCCTTTATTGGACCCAGAAAAATATAGATATATTCCATACGAAAAAAATCTCCCAATACAGTTAATTTTTTTAGAATCGGGAGATGGTATGATACATTAAGTTCTTGAAATAAGAACCTACGAGTGCAGGAAAAATATGGTCTGATTCTGCAGTGCCTCATATGAAGAGGTAAGGCTAAAGCTGATGTAAGGTTATCCGCTGTCTCCGGACGCCACATTTGAAAGACACAATATAAGTTGATCACCGCATTTCCGCACCAGATTTACGGAAGATTTTGTTACTCTGCTAGCTTTATTCATAAACACCTTGGATTATTTCTTAGTAATCAAGCAAATGAGGAGCTCAGTAGTCAGATATGTCATTTACGGAACTCATCAAGATCCAAAGCGTTAATACTAAAAAAGTCCCCAGTTCTGAGAAAGTTTGAATTGACGAATTTCTTTATAGGCTAATAGAAATCCAAATGTAATCCGATTTAGAGCGAGCCATCAAAACTAATTTTTTTGGACTAATCAGATGCCATTGACATTGCTTTCTAAGCCCCTTAGTCACATTTAGGACATATACAATGCCTAAAAGGAAAAAACATCATTTAATATTAGTGACCAATTTCTCGCTAATTCATTATTAGAAAATCACTAGTTTTTTATACATGCAAAATTTGCGAAATTAATCAAGAAGGAGTAAAAAGTGCGCCAAGTAGCCCCGGTCTTCTCTGATCTGAAGTACGTTTCAAAAGAATAAAATGGTGTATTTAATAAAGCGGATTTACAAGAATTTTAGATTTTTATGAATCTGCATATGTCTTGAGTTTTTTTATAGTCGGATATTACGTATTTAAAGTCAGTTTTATATCTCTTCATTTTCCCTTGATGTGACAAATCTTCACTTAAAAGAGACTTTCAATGGAAATCATTCTTGTTTATTTTTTTTTTTGCATCTAAAGTAATTTTTTATTTAATTTTCCCGGGTTACTTTATCTTTCTAAAAAGAAAATATTAAAGTAAGTTTTTATATTTAATAAAAAATGAATAAAAACACTTTTTTGTCGTATTTGAATATTTTTATATGATGCTAGCGACTTGGGGTAACTGAAAGCGCATTATAGGCTGAATGTTTAACGAGGCATCAGTCTCGTCTTCAAGGTACCAAGGGCGTTTCAAATATTTACATCAACAAGGCAAGCGTGAAGTTGCAAAGTTTCGTCGCGTCACCTGTCATATGCTTTATGGGAATAAACTTTGAAGACATGTCTAAGGTGAACTGCGTCATCAATTGATAATGTAAAACAAAAGCAAGTAATTGCGCTTTGAACTAACATCTAAACAAAAGCAGATATATATGGGTCATTCTGTCAAAAAGGACTTGCTCGTTCACAACATTTTTACTATAAAAAATAAAAAATAATTTGTATTTCGAAAAATAATGTTCACCACATTATAACATTTGGTGTATTTAATTGGGTGCATTAGAATTGAAATATTCAAGTTAGTAATGTGTAAAAACTTCACTCCGTCGCCGTTCACGTAACAAATTTTACATTAAAACAAGAATTATTCATTTTTTTTTTAATATCATTAAACCAAATTTAAAAAATATTTATTTATTATTAAATTTTGCATTTAATTCATAAATTGTCAGTGCAAAATATTTGTAGCTTTATTTTAGAAAATTAAATTAGTTTTGTGCAACACTTTAAACTCCACTCCGTCGCCAAATACGAATATATATATAAGTGATAAATTTTAAAAAACATGTTTACAGTGAAATAAAGTATTAAAGAAGGTATAGAGTGATGTTCATGTATGATTATTAAAAGATTTTTTTCCAAAAAAACAAAAATTGAAGAAAAATTGCTTTCTTAAATTTCATGCTGAATGTTGTAACTTAAAAACTCAACTGCGTAGCCACAATTTCTTTTCCTATTTAGTAGATATAAATGATAAATATTATTTAATTAGTAGAATTTGTTTTCATTCATATAATTTCGCAAATGTTACTCAAAAAATTGTTTGTTTTTATATTATAACCAGTATATAATCGAAAAATGGAAAACTCTACTCCGACTCCAAAACTCGACTCCGCCACCATAATTTCGTTTTGCTAGTTAGTATAGGTAAATGATAAATGTTATACATGATTAGTAGAACATTCATTAATTTTAAATAAATTTTACAAATATCACCAATGAAATTATTTTTTTATTATTAGGGCCTTTATTTCTTTTCATATAATCTTACAAATCGTCGCTTGATAGAAGAACTCTGCCATTTCGATAAAGCTCTGAAAACAAAACCAACTTGCAAGAGCTCTGAAAACTGCGCCATTCTAATTAACATTTAAAGAAAGTACTATTTCGATATTGACAGATTTTGTTTTTAAATTTAGGTTGGCAACGCGAAAGACTGTTATTAGGTTAAGAATGTCAGCATAAAAAAACAAGCACAGGTGATCAATACTAAAACATAATTGTAAATTTATTTTAATTCTTAAATTTTTTAAATCACCTGAGCTTGTTTTTTTTATACAGACATTCTTAACCAAATAAAAATCTTTTGCGTGCCAAGCTAAATTTAAAAACAAAATCTGGCAATTCCGTAATGGCACTTTTTTCAAATGTTAATTAGAATGGCGCAGTTTTCACAGCTCTTGCGAGTTGGTTTTGTTTTCAGAGCTTTATCGAAATGGCAGAGTTCTTCTCTCAAGCGACGAAATATCACCTACACTGTAAAAACAGGTGTCTTCCAAGTGTCTTATTTTAAGACATAAGACGTTTAGAAAGCGTATTTTACAGGTATTTTTAAGACACTTTCTCAATGGTTTAAAATTAAGATACCCTAAAATGTCTTAAAAATGAGGACAAAAGAAGACACCCCAATGGGAAAAATACGATTGGCGCAACATTGGTCCAATATTGTACAATATTGGGCCAATATTGGGAGTGTAGAAACCAAAGCCAAGACAAAGACTCGGAATACAAAATTGGACATTGCAGATATCAGTTTCTGTCAAAAAATAAAATTGGATCACGACATATTTTAATGTTTTAGGGGTCACTAACAATAAATCTAAAACCTGATTTTCAAAATTCAAAATGGCTGACCCAATATGGCAGAGGAATTTTTTAAAATCCATGAAAATCGCTTAAAACTTGTTACTCGGGGGTTTTTGGGGTCACTGATAACGAATATAAACTCAGATTTCCAAAATTCAAAATGGCTGACTCAATATGGCGGACGAATTTTCAAAAAAATGATGGAAATCGCTTGAAACTTGTTACTCGCAAGTTTTTGGGGTCACTGATAACGAATCTAAACTCAGATTTTCAAAATTCAAAATGGCGGACTCAATATGGCGGACAATTTTTTAAAAAAATAATGAAAAACGCTTGAAACTTGTTACTCGGGGGTTTTTAGGGTCACTGATAACGAATCTAAACTCAGATTTTCAAAATTCAAAATGGCGAACTCAATATGGCGGACGAATTTTAAAAAAAATGATGGAAATCGCTTAAAACTTGTTACTCGGGGGTTTTGGGGGTCACTATAATGAATGATTTTCAAAATTCAAAATGGCGTAACCACCATGGCTGACAAACTTTTAAAAGTTCTTTGAAATTATTAGAAACTTAGTAATTATGCTATGTTGATCCTGCACCACTTACCGACTGTCGGTAATGCAGATTTCTAGCATACCGACCACCAAGTATCGCATTTTTGCAAGACAGTGTGTTACCATCAGTCGGTAATGCAGATTTCTACTTGATCTCCAGGAAGAAATTAGTGTTTTTGTAGAGTGTTCTGTTTTATTAATCTAACACCATGAAAAACACTAATGTTTACTGCCTGCAAAGAAGAAATCTGTATTACCGACTGATGGTAACATGATAACCCCGGTAGAAACACGACTGTTCGCGGTCGGTAAAGTATAAATATGCATTACCGATAGTCGGTAACTGGCCCAGGCCCAGCATGGCATAACTAGATTCGTTATCAGTGACCCAAAAATCCTCGAGTAACAAGTTTCAAGCGATTTCAATGAATTTTTAACATTTTGTCCGCCATATTGGATTCGTCATTTTGAATTTTGAAAATCAAATTTTAGATTTGTTATCAGTGACCCCAAAAACCCCCGAGTAACAAGTTTCAAGCGAATTTTATCATTTTTTAAAAAATTTGTCCGCTATATTGGGTCTACCATTTTGAATTTTGGAAATCGGATTTTAGATTCATAATCAGTGACCCCAAAAACCCCCGAGTGACAAGTTTTTAGCGATTTTTATCGTTTTTTTTTAAAAATTCGTCCGCCATATTGAGTCAGCCATTTTGAATTTTGGAAATTGGACTTTAGATTCGTAATCAGCAACCCCTAAAACCGTAATATATGTCGTAACCAAATTTTTTTTTCGAAAGAAACTGATATCTGCAATATTGGTTCAATATTGGTTGAATATTGTATTCCGAGGCTTGGCATTGGTTTCTACACTCCCAGCCTTGGCCCAATATAAATGCCAATATTGGACCAATATTTAGCCAATCGTGAGCCTTGGCAATTTCCCATTGGGTACTTGTTTTTAGAGGGTAAAAGAATTGATTTTTTACTCTTAAAACCAGTATCTATCAAAATATAAACAAAAAAACTCCTCTCCGTCGATAAAACTCCACTATGAAAAAACTATTATTTTTTCACTTTATGTCAGTATTGTATAATTGTATATAATTTTAGGTGTTAACAACTCAAAAACAAGCTTTAAATAAGCAAATAAAGAAAATTATATGTACACCGTAAATTGAAACACCCTGTATAAATTATATTTTTAAACATATTATTCTTAATAAGATTATAAATTATAAATTAAGCTTTTTCTTAAGTTATAATTTTAAAAAGACTACTATCTATTAATGGAATATAAAAACAAAAGGTTAGTAATAAAGATTTTCTCATTTTAACCTTATCTTAATGATTTGCTATTTTCATCTTATTTTGGAATTTTCTTTGTAGTTTCTACTGTCCGTATATTAAACAAAAGCACACAAAAATGAGAAATGTTTCTTTTATTCGCCCACGATTTTTCCCAAGAGCAATAGCTCTTCGTGAAAGTATTTCGGAGACGTCTGGTGACGAGTTTATGACTGTCGTCAAATGTCTGATTGCTCTATAGTTGTATTGCTCAAAGTGCAAACGAGATTTGTTGTTTTTTATTTTAGATAAAAAGAAATGCTCTCTATTTTACGATTGCTTAACACTTTGTTCTGTCGGTCAAGGAAAAAAGTTTAATAGATTACATTTTTAATGTATGTTGTTTTTGCAACCAAATGATAACTTAATATCTGAAACATAATAATAACATATCCTTTCTCTTTTTTTTTAAAAGATACATACCAGAAAATGTTGTTGATTTAGCACATGTTTATTCTGTTTAAAGAAACTAAAACTCTCTAATAAAAACAACGTTTACCTTACTTTAATCCGATTTATTATTATTAGTTCTTTTACCTATACTACAGTTGGTTTAAAAAAAGATTTTCTTCCATCTCGTGACTTTCTATTTACCAACGCAACCTAGGGACAGTTATTCTATATCTTTAGATTCGCAATGTAAAGAAAAAAAAAACATTTTAAGAGAAAATGTCAAAGAACTCAAGATATTCGTTTGTCAATCGTTCGTAACATGCAGCAACCTTTAGACTACTTTCTAGGGTGGAAATAATAATTCTAAGGATATGTAAATATTGACACAACTAATGGTACGTAAATCGATCAATCGCGTCTTCACATCACAGTGCAGTGTGGAGATATGCAGGTCTATTTGGTTGTTTTATGTTCAGTAATCTTATAACGAAGGGATATGACAGTTACCGCTAAGCCGGTCAAGGATACAAAGGAAAATACATGAAATGAGAACAGTCCAAGATAATGGCTTCGACGTATCTTGCGCTTAATACCTTTGGTTAGGGGGTCGTTACCCTAACGAGAGGATCCTAATCTCAACCGCGAACCCCCATGAAGAAAGAAAATAAGCATCAAGATACTTCTGAAAATTGTCCGATAAAGTACATGCTTCAAATTAATACAGGGAAGTTCAGCTCGTTAGCCTCTCTAATCTAGATATTTACTAATTTCTCGGTCTAATAGATTATCGTCATTTCAGAAAATAAGATATTTTCTTTTTTATAATTGCCTGAATTAAATTAACTTTCACAAACTCAACAGAGTCAAACAATAAGAGAGTTATTGCTTCCTCATAGAGGAAGCTTTGTGATCGTTAAAATTTTTGATTTTCCAAAAATAGTCTAAATCGACTCATTTTCATCTAAAAAGCGAAAATTTTCATTCCTAAGCAAATGTCCAGATGTATGTGTGTGTGTGTGTATGTATGTGTGTGTGTGTGTGTGTGTGTGTGTGTGTGTATAGCGTTTTTTGTGTACAAGATATCTTGAGAACGCTTAAACGGATTCCAATAAAATTTGGATGACTTATTAAGCTCATGAATATCTAAATTTGGACACAAGGATTTTTAAAAATACCCAACCAAATTTTTTTGAGCACCTTTTTCAACGAAAAAAATCGTTTTTTGCCAAAAAATTGTTTTATGCTAAAAATACAACTTAATGAATACAAAAATCATATTCCTTATCTCAAAACGAATCGATTGACCTATATAACTTTTATAATTGATCAAGAATTCGTAAAATAATTCATATTTTTACATTTTTTTGCATTAAATTTTTTTTTGAACAACTTCCCCAATTAACTTATATATTATTAATTTCTTGCTTCCTCTATGAGGAAGCAAATTATTTTGCTTACTTGGAAGCGAAATGTCCATGAAATGGACATAATTCTCACCTAGTTTTTATCATCGAATGATACTTATCTTAATCACTTAGGCAATAAACAAAAATATAAACTAAAATGATTATTTGTATTTATCATGAACAAACTATAAATTTATTTGTGAACGATAATTTCAAATTTATTTTAAAAAAATTTAATTGTAGTTTTTAATCTTGTTACAGAATTAATAATCTTTTCAAGGGATATAAATAAACTAATGTTTCAAATTAACATTAGAAATGAGTTAGTTTAATACATTTTCAAATGACATTATCTTTAAGAAAGATTTTTAATAAAGGCTTTACTGTCAAATAAATTATTATTCTATAATAAAAACTAAATAGCAACAGAGGGTTCTAGAGTTCCCTGCACAAAAAAAATGTATTCCATGTATTTCAGGCTAATTAATTGTTTAAACTAAAATTTATCCAAAGACTAATTTAATGAAAAAATAGTGTTATAAAATTAGTCATTAAAGTCTAAGAAAAAAAAGCTAGTCATTATAATGACTATTGTCTTGTTTTGAGACAATTCCAATCTCAATTAAAGTTTATATTTGGACTCAAAGCTTAATTCCAGTTTTCTTTAGGACTAGTTTTACAACTCAAGTTAGATTTGTTTAAGGATTTCTATCATCAGCTAGTTTCTATTCCGATAGGTCTATTTTATATTTCACCTAAAAACTAGTCGCTTTTTGACATTGAAATAATACTTTTTTTCTGTGATACACTTTAAACATAGAGAAAACAAATTGAAAGTTCAAAAATTGCAAAAATGTAAAAATTCAAATTTCTTAATCACACAGAAAAACTTGATGTTCCCGTATGATCTTAAGTGCATATTATGGAGTATGTTGTCTTTAGTATCTATATGCAAAAATTTGTTCGTAAACTTTCTCTACAAAATAATAAATATTTTTACACCAAACTTTGAGGCCAAGTATCTCTTATCACTGAAACAAATTTTTGTTAATTTAACATATGATTTGGGTGAAAATTTCATTGCAGCAGAAAGTCAACCATATGTGTAAATTTAACATCAAAATAAAGAGACATTTAACAATGATCTAAGAGTTAATCTTAAGAATTCCATTCACCTGAAAATCACATGCAGCAAAAATTTCAGATAGTTTTTTCTGTGATCCTATTTAAATTACATTTTTCTCATCATAGAGGCAGGTTACACCGTCTACCGTATGATACGCTACTTTTAAAAACCACCTTATGATACGCTCTTCCCCTAATGTTGGCGTCTGCGCAGAAGTTAGTTGTCATAGCGACGAACTAATGCGCAGTCGCAGTAATATAAGCTAGCTTATCATAACACACAAAACCTGAGGTGCTCAAAACGTTGCATAATAATGCCATTTTTTAGCTCAATTTGTAAAATAAATCGAAAAAACGGTATCATTATGCAACGTTTTGAGCTTTTTAGGTTTTGTGTGAAGGTGATTTTTTTGGGAAGTAGCGTATCATACGGTAGATGGTGTAACTTGCCTCATACATCAAAAGCCTAATCAATTTCGCTTTAAATGATCATACTGATTGAATGTAATTAGTTGAAAACTGTCTATACCAGACCATGCTCAATTTCAAAATCACATTATTTTTGGGCTTATTTAACTGTTTTTCCTCCTTTTCTTTTGTATAACGTCTATATATATTAATAACTTATACCTAATTTAAAAATTTTTGCTTAAAGTTTTTTAAATTTTTTTTCTCAGTCGAGTCAATTCCCTCAGGAATACTTAAGAGCAGCCCACAACTTCTTTATAAAACGAAACGTTACGTAAAGAAGTTGATATCATTTTCAATCTATTCTTCGTGGGCAAGTAGGTGAGCTAAAAGTGCAGGCTTGCGCATACGTTCATAAAAATTCGAATATAAAACCTTACATGCCGAAGCTCCAGACGCCGTAAAGTACAGCGAGAATGTAATTTCCTTCATATCTTTACGAGCTTCACTACCATCCTTGGGGGATTTTGCATTCGGTCAAAGAGAACGAACGTGACATCGTCACGGAAACAGATTGCGATAATGTTGAAAATTTCAAATAGTTAAAGTTGATAAAATTAAGATATAACAAAAAGCGTTATCTTAATGCTGCATAAAAAGTTTTCTTTTCATTAAATAAAATGATTGACTTCTTCCCTGATTTAAAAAATAAACGGTATTTTATATTTCATGATAAAAGCTATATTTTTGGACAAACTTTGACTACAGTAGGCTCTACTATATCGGAATCGAGCTCCGAGCGCAGTGGGAGAAGTGAGATTAGGTGTCACAATTTCTCTCTAAGTTTTTTGGAGTTAGTTTTTATTCCACTAAAAGTGAAAATTGAGTCACTTGAATCGCAGATTGAACAGAAAGTGAACACTCACTCTAATTTTGGAGTAAACTTCCACTCGAACTGGAGTAAAAATTCACTCTATGGGAGTGAGATCTCACTCTCTTCACTGAAAGAATTAGATATTAAAACTTACTATCCTAGATATTAAAAAATATTAATTTTAATATCTGAATATTAAGTTTGAATATCTAAATACTAACTTTTAATATCTAGATGTTAAATTTTAATATCCACTAATATCCATTTTTCTCAGTGTTAGAGTAGGTTTCTCACTCTGATTAATACAATAAAAAACACAAAAAAACAAAGAAAAATTGTTTTTTTTTTTCAAAAAATTTTTTTTAACTTACAATTATAACTTAATATATAAAAAAAATCGTATTCCTTGCTTCAAAATAAATCGACTGACCTACATAAAGTTTATCTTTTGTCCAAATTTTAAAGAATATATCGCAATTTTCATGTATTTAAAAAATTGAAATTTTTAAGTTTAAAAAATTATCTTATTGCTTCCTCCATGAGGAAGCAAATATCTTAGCTGACGTAGAAGCAAAATGTTGATGAAATGAACATAATCCTCGGCTTGTTACTTTATTTTTACTCTTTTTCGTTAAATATTTTAACCAATTATTGTCTTCCTTTTGGTCAATATATTAACATATGGTGAAAATCTCTTGTTGTCGGATTCGATTAACCTTAATCATTTTTAACAAAAAAATCTATTAAAACAAAAATATTTAACTGATAATTAAATGCAGGCCTCGCGTCTTTCAGTCGACCATGAATTATATAAAATGATTTCAGAAACCGCATACGAGTTTATGCAAATTGACTAGGAGATGCGGTAGGAAAGATGCTCAGATAATGAAGAAATTGTGAAGGAAGGGAAAAGAGAAGAAATAGACTTAAAATATGACTATGATTTCCGGTGAGATGGACCTTCCGGCCTGGCAAAAGTCCAGTACTTTGCAAAAGTGTGTGGATAAATCAAAGTGGTTTTTGTGTTCGCCAAGGCGTTAGTATATTGCAATGTAAATCATCCCAGAAAAGAGACGTCTGCGACGATAGAAAAATGTACATTGCCTCTCTTGGATCAGGCGTTGTAAAAAGACTTTAAAACGGTCGCTACGCAGCCATGCTTTATTTCGCTTTAGAGCTGGCGTACGTTTTTAGGGTGAAATACGACGTTTATTGATTTTCCAAAGAATAATGCTCCAGCGGTTCGTCATTCTTCACCGGAGTAAAGCAAATTGTTGAATATCTTTTTTCTGTTAGCAGTAAATCTGCAGAATTTTTTGGTTTTATGTCGCAATAAATATCATTTGGAAAAGTTTCAAACTTTGCTTCAATTCTTTTTTTTTGTTTCTTGTTTATATTTGCAAAATAATTAATTGCTTTCTAAATTCCTCTCCTTTTAATTAATTGGAATTGAGTAAATATGTATAATCAGATTTAACGAAATTGCAAAAAATGGTGTATTTTCTATAAAGATTCGTTTGATTTAAATAAAACGTAGAAAGCATTTTTGCCATTTTAAGGTCTCTCTGAACCGAGTTTCTTTGAATTTTGGCTCAAAATTAGTTTTTAACAAATTTGCTATTTTTAGAAAATTTTCCAAAATTAATTTTGGGCAAAAATTCAAACAAATTCGGGTCAGAGAAACCTTTCTAATGACATTTTAGGTAATTGTACTAAGTTTCGTGATAAAATATTCAATATTTTAAGAGAAAACTTACGAACAAGTTTTGTCTATATCTGGGACGTCATATTCCACTTCATGTCCTTAACGTTAAATTTTTCCAGTGGTATAATAGATATAATATAATAAATAAATAAATAAATAAATAATATAATAAAAAAAATATTGAACTGGTTTTCAAAACCCTGCAAAAAATGGTAATCTAACATATTTTCTTAATAAATAGGATATGGAGTGGGGCAAAACCAACAATTTTGGACATTTCTTACTATAAATGTGACGCGTCGCGAAGAAAAGCACCTAAGAAGCCAAACAGCAATTTTACAGGAGAGTGAAAAGAAGCGGCGTGCGCGCCATTGGATTCTGAACAAATCGCTGATGCTTAAGTCTTAAATACGTGAAAAATATTCAATGAAAATGTTTTCTGACTTTAGATAATGAAAAAGGAACATATTATTAACCTAATTTTATCAAAATCCGAAAATCGATTTTTTCCTTCTTAGGTGCTTTTCTTCGCGACGCATCACAAATCTAAAACCATCGTCTTAAAACTAAATACGTATGTGCAGACTGTTAAAACTAATATTCACCATAAATATGGAGTTTGTAAGACTAACAACACGAAAACAAAAGCCCCATCTTTGGGATAGGTTAGAAAATGTAATTAATTTGATCCACTTATATACCTATCAGAATGTAGTATATTAGCAAAGAGTAACAAAATTAGCTTCATTTTGATCAAAAAATATATGTGATCAACTTCAAATAAATGGAAGGATATAACTTTCTCTTATCTTAGCATTATTTTCTTTTTACCTTTGTAGAAATACATTAATTCTTCTATTCCATAAAGTTCTACTTACCAAGTTTCATAAAAATTGTAAAATTATTTAAAATTTCTTCGGTTTCCGACCATTTGCCCGAATCCAAACGCCCAAATGGTTTTGTCCGAAGCCAGTCGCCCGAAAAATATTTTAATTCAAATTTATAAATTGTTCAAATAAGTCGAAATATGTGTATGTACTTCAGGTAACAGAAAAAAACAAATGTCAATCATTTCTTTGTGAAACCTCAAAATTTGTTGTCATTCTTTCTGTTTCTTTTCTTCATTCTACTTTTCAAAATTATCAGTGTTATTGATAATGGATTTAAACATGTCCTTGCCACGAATTGCTGGTAACCTGCTTTTACTTGAAGGTTACATATATGTAAGATCTCGACCAGGAAACAATAATAAACGATACTGGGATTGCCAGCTGGTACGAAGAGGACATTGTAGAGCGCGAGCAATTACCCAGGAAAGTTCAGGAGGAATAATTGTATTGAAGGGACCCTTGAAGTCTCCGCACGAACACTCGCCCGATCAAGAAGCTGTGAAAGCAGAATTAGTAAAGGCTAACCTGAAACGGGTGGCTGAAGAGCATCCCGAATGTCCTCCAGCACAGGTAATTGTAAATTTAAAAATAGATGTATAGAGTATAAAAGAAATTGTAAAAAAAAATAAAATAAGTTAGAAATAGGTGCAAATTTTAAGAATTTTTTTATAAAATAGATCCTACGCGACAATCTCGGTGCCCTGGGTCCTGAAGTCTTGGCAAAACTCCCTGAATGGGAGGGCCTAAAAAAGTGTTTAAGGAGGAAAAGGAGACGGTACACCGACCACCCAACCCGTAGAGTTTAAATGAAATCGAGGAAGCCAGACCATTTCCAAACAACATTACGCATTCTCTGTTATGGCTCTCGTGATAATGACACTTTTGGTTATGGACGCGTACTGGTTTTCGGCACACGAAACAACTTGGAGCGATTAGCCAGCAGCGACGCTTGGTACGTAGATGGGACTTTTAAGGTTTCGCTAGCAATTTTCTTGCAGTTGTTTACGATCATCCAAAGAAACCTTGCAGTATCAGGCTGTTTACAAATTAATTTCTTCTGCTGCTGCGGCGTTTAAAATACAACACTGTAGACCTAAAAAAATTGTTTCAGATTACGAACTAGCCATTATTAATGCATGTCGCTCGGAATCTCCTGACACCCAGTTAAGTGGTTGCACTGAGAAAATAAGCCTCTAGCCAAGCAGCTTTATTTCTAGGTTAGGGTTCCTCGGGACAAAACAAACAAAACACCGGCGATGACAATCAAACTTCTAGGATACCGGAGCATATGCTCTGCTAAAATCAATTAAGTGCTTTGCAGGTGCTATATCAACAACCTCTCTCTGCTAAATTTAATCAAAAATTGGTTGTATTTAGTCAACTTATTTTCTCAGTGTGCTTTTTTCATCTTAAACAATTCATATACCGAAGAATCCAAACCGAAGGCCTTCAAGTAACCTACAATGATCCTGCCGACAATACATTACGGAAGCATTTCGTTCCTGGGGCTGATGTTATTGAAGCCTTTGATAAATTAATAGATGTGGCTTGCGACGATTTATAAGATATAATTGATTACTTTGACAATACTTATATTCAAGGTAATCCCGCCTCAATATTCAATCGAACTTTGAAATCAACGTGATGGTACGCTTCAGGGTCTTCATCGAACTAATAATGTCAATGAAGGATGGCACAACCGATTCAAGATGCATTTTCGGGCAAAAGGTTTTCGGACGGATGGATTCGGGTTTCTGTACGATAATCAATTTCATCATCCAATTTGGATCCATCATTTTTAATATTGAAAATCTGGCGGATTCATAAGCAACAACCTTAAAAACATTCGAGTAAGTAAATTCAAACGAATTCAAAGAAGTTTTTACACAAAATTGTCAACCATATTGAATCTGTCATTTTAAATTTTGAAAAAGTGACTTGCAATTTATAATTTCCGACCCCAAAAAATGTTTGTAAAACTCATAACTTTTTTTACTGGACCCTTTTGGATTGTTCAGAAATTATGTTTAACTAGCAATCCATCTCCTTGCTAAAACTGAAACGTAGAAAAAATGCCCTTATGGAAAAGTGTGACAGGAAAATAATAACAGGCATGTGTGATCGCGAAAAAATGACATGGAAGTATATAAAATGTATTATATGTTTTTAAGTGGGTTTTAAAAAATAATTGATATAATATTATATCGTTTAATAATTGATATAATAATAATATATTAATTGTTTAATTAAATTATTACACACCAGTCTGGAATCAATTGCAGGCTATTGTTCCGCCTTAATGTAAACTTGGCGATTTCTGCCTTTTATTATTTTGAGTTAACATTCTTTAATTTTATTAAATATTTAAAATTTAAAAGTTATTTTAATTTATGTTTATTTTAATTACTGTCAAATTTAAGATTTTGTTAAATTAAGATTTATTTCTATTTTCCCTTTGTATTTGATTAATTGAAATATTAAGATAATATTATTATTTGAACTTCCGGTTTTTACCTGCCAACTTGTCAGATCGGACAATTTTGTTTTGTGCGATAAACATTAAATGTTCGTACTTTTATTTTATACGCACGAATACTGCTTCAGTCCGATTGTCCATTGTCGTGGTTGGGCATTCCTGGTCGTCGTGGAATTGTCCTGGCACATGGGTCCAAATGTGAGTCCCGTTTTCTCAAGAGTGACAGGACCAGAAGATGATGTCGTCAGTCGTGTTTATAAACTGTCAAAACACTGGTGTCAGCCATCTTGTTTTAGCATTTGACGTCAGCGCCACCACCACTACACCTGATTCACACTTCTCAGTCGATTGTCGCTTGATCGTTCCATCCGCGGATAATGCGACTTTTTGAACTTTGAAATATGATTTGTGAGAGCGGCACCGTAGCGCATATGTCGCCGCACATGAACTTATCGACTACGCGTTTTTGCAGTCGTCGTATTCTGAATTGGTGTGTTTGACCGTCTGATCATGTATTATTTATAAAAAGTGTTGGAACTTTATTAAAATGTAACCAATATTACTGACAGGGCTCTATTCGTAGGCGTAGGCCCCTATCAGGTGTGCTAATTGATTAAAATTACTTTTAATCAAATTCTTGTTGGTGAACTTGGATCTCCGAGTAATAAACATTAAATTTAGAGTCAGTGTTCAGTGCGCGTTTTTCTGTAAATGGCCTGCTATTTCTACCTTTCTGTAATATTTTTGATATATTTTCATCTTAATAAATATGTCATATTGTGGTTAAAATTAAATCTAGTTTGTGCTGCTCCTTATCCCACACTCTCCGGAAAACTTATTAGTCGTGGCTTGTTGGTGTAAATTTTTCTTAACAAAAAAAGTAAATTTATTAATTTCAGTAGTCTGTTGTTCTGTTATTTTGTTGTTTAGTTATTTGTCGTTAAAATAACTTGGTGCTAGATTTTTATTATTGTATTGTTTATTTGTTTTGATTAAAAATTCAATTGTATATTTTTTAGAAATTAAACATTAAACCTAATGTGAATGAATGCGTCCTAGTATATATTGTACATCAGAGTAAACAAATATTTTCATTTACTACTTGTGCACGTATGATTGTAGGTATACAAGTATTCCTATATATGCTGTTTACTTCTGTACGTGACCCATTCCAGAAAAAAGAGATTTATCCCCAGTAGACGGATAGCATGCGATCATCGGACAGTCGAGACTAATGGACTTGAGGATAAAAATCACGCTCGAATTGCTGCGATCCGTTCTCTGATATCAAACGCGATTACTTAAATACGCTGCAATGAGCTCGACAAACAGAAGCATTACTCGTGCTCTGAGAAATTTATCACACCACGTTCGTATACTTATAAAAAATTCCTCGTGAGAATTAACCATGTAACAATCTTTTCTCTTTTTACAAAAAGAAAAAAACTTAATTCTCATTAAAATGCATCTAGATTGCATTACAGGTCAGAGTTACGAGTCCACCTGTTTTTCAATTCTTGCATAAGTTTTCTTAATTTTAATGGAGTTATTTATTTTGTAAATTATTTATTGAAGGGTACTCAGGAGAAAAGATTGTTTTTACCCTCGAATGGAGAAAGTTTTTGCTTCCATCAATTTTTATCATTATATACTTCAAACAACTTTTAAGTACAAATAAAAAAAATTTAAATGCTGTATCAGATTTTTGAATTCTTTTGTGTACTAAAACGCAAATACAAATTTTTTTTGATTCTGCAGACTTTACCTTTAAATTAAATAAAAACGAACAAGTTTACAAATTTAATTGAAAAAGCGCCAGGTTTTTTTTAATAAATAAGGTTTTATAAAACAAAGAAATGTGTAAAATTTAATTACAATAATTATGATTTTCTTAAAGAAAGTGTCATGTTTTGATCTCTAATTTGCTCTTTTATTCTTCCTTTATAATCTGACTTTCTGCAACAATTATTTAGACGCAAGAAGTGAATTGTTTGATTTACGAAACAGAGATAAAAATTTTGCATTTTCTCCAAGTCTATAATTCTTTAGAGTTCATAGAAGTTTTCAGAAGTAAATGTAAAATGCATTTTTCGAATGGCTGACCGATATGCAAAGTCGAGTAGTGCATATTTCTTGAATAATTCTTCGCTTTTGTTCGAGTGCTCGATTTCTTGGCAACTTAGAGCTTGCCGAAGCCCCCAAGATCCAAGAAGCTTAGCAGATGAGCTTATACCGTCGACATTTCACCCTTTTTGCTGCGACACGCACAAGCACGGTTTCGAGGGACACAAACTTACTCATTCCAGGAAATCTTCTCTCTTCTGCCTATGTATTTAGAATAAGTGTTGAGTGTTTATTTTAATTTTTATAAGTAATGAATAAAAACCGCTGCTAAGTTAAAGTACCAATTTTTGTGTTCATTTTAATGAATACTTTACTTCCTCATAGAGAATGGTTTTTTGTAGGACCTATGTAAGTTTATAATGGTTTAAGGCTGATTCTAAAAAAAAGTCGAGAATGGCTTTACCGATTTAATCAATCTTTTTAACTATAATTAATTATAATGGTCTCCAACTTAAAGTGAGGCTTGGTAGGCATTTATATTTTGCTTCAATCACACTGTTTCAAAGTGGTGAGGGAATGATAAATTTTTCAAGTACAAATTTTGAAGCATATTTAAAAATATTTCCATATTCGCTGTTTTTAAATAATAAACTCGTGTAATAACAGTCAATACTATCTTACATCAATAAAAAATAAGATAAACAATTAGTAAGGAATTTTACTTTTTGAGTTAATGATTCTCTTCGAATTTAGCAGTTCGGACATAGTGAGGGAATGATTTTTAGAGTACTCTTTTGGACACATCTTGTTTTTTATCATATAAGAAATAAATTTGTTTCATAAATTCGTACATCTAGTACACTGCCCTACAACGGAAAAACACACGTAAGTGACATTTTGGTGAAAAATGAGTTTTTGGTATCAATGGATTCGTGAGAGAAAACTGCATCTAACTGTACTAATTAAAATTAAAAATATTAATTATTTATAATGAATAATTAACATTGAATATATTGCAATTTTCGAAAAATGAGAAATTACAACGGAAAAAGACACATGAAGTTCTTTGCGGAGTCCAAAATCTGTAGGAGGTATCAAATACGTCACAAAATACATAGTAAAAAAACACGCGAGGAACTTTGCGGGTTTCTTACGTTGTAAATGCGTCGAGCTCGGCATCTTCTGTCTTTGTTCCGCTCGAAGACTTTACAGCAGAAAAATACGCAAGTGATTTTGTGTTGGATTTCAACTAAAAAAAACTACGCATGTGCTTTTTTTAATAGAGATTGTTTAAATAATAAATTTTTAATAGCAAAATTGGAAAGAGCGGATATGATTTACCCATATAGACTGACTTTTATTACTGAAAAGTGACTAGAAACATAAGTTCTAGATGCAAATGGTTTTTCTTGAATATCTCCGTTCGACCTGTTTGTGGTTTACGTGTCTTTTTCCGTTGTAGGGCAGTACAGTAGTATGCTTAAAAAAATAATTTTTCTAATTTACGACCCTCATTTACAGAAATCAAGGACATCAATTTCAATTTTTTTGTTGAATTAGCCTTAAATAGGCATAACTAAAAATAAAATTTCTTAAGAATGATAATTTTAAAATAAATTTTGGTTTCTTAGGGTTCAGCAACTTTTTAAATTTAGGTTGTAGAAAGTTTTAATATAGCTCAATCGATGCGTTTTGAAAAAAACATGATCTGACCTTTTTAGCCATATTTCGTAAACCACTTTATATGTTTTAAACTCTCTTAGCTTTAATTAAAGCTTACAGTTTAGCGAAGAAAGAATGTAATTGGAAAAATTTTTGTATAATCTTTGTATATATCGGGCAACGGTTAAAAATATTGAACGATCTTGAAAAACTCGAGAATTTTTCGTTCTACCTTATCAACTAATATAATCACTTTAAAAATTAAAAAAAATATATAAGCTGATTATCTGAAGCAGTATGTTATAAGCTTTCCAAACTTTTAAGAGCTAAGTCTCTATCTTACTTTTTGACGAAGATATTGTAATGTAAATTGCATGATGTTTTTCGATCGATTCCGGGCGGTCGGTCAGACAATTTCCGGCGGTAGTGTAATTAAAGAAAAAGCAATAAAAATTAATACAAACAACAAAAACAAACCTTTTTCGTTTAAAAAGTTCAAAAAGTTTTATATTGATCTAATTCTTATTAAATAAAATTATTAAACGATTTCAGAAGTGTCATATTTAGTAGTTTAAATTCATTTCCGAATAAAAAAATAATTCAATTTTAACTTGGGACCCATTAAATTGTAGGTAATTTTAATACCTTTATTTTTTATTGCAAACTTTTTTCTCTATAAAGAAAATAAAGCAGAAAGTATTGTGACCGGAAAAACCACTTTTTCTCACCTTTCACAATTGTTTACAACATGTTTCGCAAGTGGAAATCGCGATTAAACTATGCACCCTTTATACCTATCACGTAACCTAAAAAAATCCGTTGAAATTAGTTTGACATTTTGATGGTGTATTTGCGTTGCTTTTGTAACTACACGATGAGTGCAAAAGTGACAAAAGTATCTGCTTCTCTATTGAACTCATAGTCTAGTTACAAAACGCAACGAAAAACGGTGTCATGAAACTGCCTTCTCAGGCTGCGTGTACATAATTGGGTTAAAATGCTGCATTTGGCATTAAACAATAAGTGTGACGAAGATGAAAATTTATATATCTGTTGCCCTCTCTCATTGCTCAACGCAAAACGCAGCGTTTTAACACAATCATGTACACGCAGCCTCATAGTATAATTTACCAAATTACCGGTAAAAAATTGGAAAATTACAGGTAAAGTTTTATGAGAATTTTTGCTCATTTACCGGTAAACCGGATTACCGGTATTACAATCCCTATCTCCGTTCCTATACTTGTAATAGAAGCTTGTCTCAGAATATAGGATCTTTTAGAAAAAAATTGTAGATTTAAATTTTTTTTAAAAATTTGGTTCTAGAAGCGTAGGGGAGAGGGCCCCAAGTTGGACACCCTATTGATTTATTGCTGTAGAATCCAAACCGAATAAAATATATTAAAATGTTTTATACCGGATGAAAGTACAATTTATAAGGTAACTTATGGCCACAGAGATAAAATTTTATTTTGAACATAAACATTTTTTAAAGCATTTTTTCTAATTGTTAAAATTTTCGGTCTAAAAAAAAGTGGCCCCAAGATGGACACCTTCTTAAAAGTCTCTGAAAATGGTAGTAAATAAAAAATTAACATCGTGTAACAATTCTTGAACTAAGTTTTAATCATTTTACGGAATTTATCAAGAAATAAAATTTCTAAAAACTTCAATTTAATAGCTTAACAGTAAAAAGTAATAAAATATCGAAAAATATCAATATAATAAATTCTCTAACGATAAAATCACATTTTATGGTGGAAAATAAAAAATTTTAATTAATTGGCTCAAAAAATTATTGAAAAAAGTATAAAATCGAAATTATGCAAAAAAATACATTGAGATTTTAGGCTTGTCCATCTTAGGGTACATGACACCATTTTTTAATCCCCAGTAAAAATATATATATGAATACTGAATTAGTAAAATCATTTTAGAATATTATTATACGATAAATAAAGAATATTATAACGTTCAGTACTCATTCTAAATCATAAATTTAAATAACTTTACCAACTTGAGAAAAAACTGTTACAAAACTTTTTTAGACACAAAATTACGTGGTATGTGTAGAAGAAAAACCAACTGGTTTTTTTTCTTCAAATGTGCATCAAAATGTTCGTCTATACAAACAACAAAAATGACAGAAAGGATAAGGCGCTGTCACCTTAAACAAAAATTTTATACGAAATGTCCATCTTGGGGCCCTGTCCATCTTGGGGCCCACTCCCCTACATATTTTTTTTATTAACAATTTTTTTTAACAACTTTTTTTTAAATTATATAATAGAGATGAGTAAGCGATACCCTTAATATAGCGAGGTAGAATTGTCCCGCTTGCGTTTATGATTTTGTTTTCAGGTATAGTTCAGAATAGCAATCCTTCCTCATACACATGTTTAAATCTGTTCGCAATGTTGACATTGACACTTATTACCCCCTTTGTTTTCAAAGGAAAAAAAAAATCTTAAAAAAAGAATTGTTAATAAAAAAAAATGTTCGCTTCTAGAGAAAAATTTTTAAAAAATATAAAATCTAAAATTTTTTTGTTAAAGATTTTTTTGTGGTAAGTTTCTATTATAATTAGGAACAGAAGTAGTACTTCTCTGTAAACTGTCAAATGTAACCAATTGTTTAAATTTTGTTTAAAAACTAATTGAACATATGTGCCAACTAGATATTAAGGCATGTTCTTGATTTTTATCAAATTTTTCACACTATTTTTTATATGAAATTTTACAAATGAAAGTTCGCACTCTTGTAAAACTGACGCGAAAAACCTGTTTTTTTATCTTTTTTTAATTCATAACTTTACAGAAACATTTTTTAGTCATGTGTCATGAAAGGGAATTATACGCAGGATTCAATAATCTTTCTAGTGTATTTTGTCTCATTTTATGGAGATCTTTTTCTAATACGGAGTTATTATAATTTTTCTTTAGGGTCAAAAATTTTTGGAAAGAATAATAGAACAACTGTCTTAATTATTTAAGAGCATGTAACGTAATATGACGTTACTGAAATATAGAAAATATTTGTCCGAAAACTTTCTCTTAAAATATTGAATTTTTTTTTCAAAGTTTTGCAGTTTCCTAAAATATTATTATATTAAAATTTGTATAATTCAAGTTTGTTTGGAGTTCAACTCAACATTAATTTTTGAAAAATTTTCAAAGTACATCATATTTTTTCAAAATTAGGTTTAAGTTAAAATGCAAATAAACTCGGATCAGATAGATCTTCCTAATGATACTTTTTTGTGATTCTTTAAAATTACGTAACAAAATATTCAGTATTTTATTCAGTATTTATTCGTGTTTATCGAATAAAAAAAAAACGAAAAAACTTTAGGTTTGACAATCTGTCTGAAAATGCTTTTTCGGGGGTTTACTAATTCTGAATTTTTTATTAAAAATAACATTTTTAAAATAATAGTTTCAGAATTGCATATGTCATGTTTCTTCAGAAAATTTATTTTTTAGCATATTTTTGTCCCAAAAACATTATTTTCACAGCAATTTCTCGGTTGATTTTTCTTTAGAAGGTTAGTGCTTTGGTAGACAGGTTTGAATGTTTACTATATTTTCTTTTATATCTAAGACTTACCAACAAAGTATCCACTTGACTCTATCTGAAACAAACTTTTTCCGTATATGTCTAGAAATGTGGCAAAATATCGTATCTCTAAAAGGAACAAGGAGAGCTCAGGTATGTAGACTAATATATAATTGCTATGGTATGCTTTCACTTAGTTTGCTAGTCGGAAATGTACGAATCCTCAAGGACCGTCGTTCAACATGTGTGCACGTACGTGCATATGAATTTCTAGATGCTCATGAATTCCATATACATAGACATACGTGTACAATGTACAGTGTACACATAAAACATTAACGTATGAAAACACTAATGTGCAGTGAATATTTATCTTTCCTTTCCTTGTTTCCACGGTCCCGTTAATTTTAACATTTCTATCTTTTCTGACGTAGTATATGTACATCTCCATTAAAAATACTTTCAGTTAATTGGCAAATATACAATTATATGTGACGCTCTACGAGAAAAGGGACCTAACGCAGAAAAAATCAGTTTCATTTTTTTATGCTAAAAGTTCATTTTTGAGTTGTTCTATCATTTCAATGCTTTATTTTTCTTTAAATTCCACTTTTTTTATAATGCTTTAAACCTAGGAGTGCTAAGTGTATCGCACTTTTTGGATTTTCTTTGAACGACCGTCCTCTGAAATTGGCTTTAATTGATTTCATTTTTTTATGGTAATTGATAGTTTTTGAGTTGCTTTTTAAGTTTCAAAAATCAAAATTTAATTCCTGCAATTAGTTTTCTTGTTATAAAGCTTCAAATTCGATTTTTCTTCCTCCTCTTTAACCGTCCGTCCTTCAAAGTTTGCTTTTTCCGCGTTAGGTTCCTTTTTTCGTGGAACATCACATATACGGCTTGTGTTATCCAGTTTCAGTGCAACCCTCTAAATCTGAGTAAGTGGAACTGCACTTATTCTACGTTATAAGTCGATATCTCGTTCAATAAGTCACCCCAAGTCCTACCTGAGTAGTTTCTAGAATCATCACAAAAAATACGTACTTCCAACCTCAGAGAGTCTTTCCTAATGGTATTTTAAGTTATTCTACAAAGTGTCAAAAAATTTAGTATTTTAAGAGAAAGTTTACGGACAAATTTTGCATTATCATCACATGCCCTTAAATAGAAAGATATATAGAATTCAAATTCCTAAGGAAGATAAAATATTATTTTTTAATTTCTTTCCTATCCCTATAGATTAAAGGGATCAACATCTGTACCGTTTACTGCTGTGTATTAGTGAGCGGTCTGACTATAATATACTATAACTACTTATAAAATGCGAATATTTTATTTCACATTAGTAAGTGACTCAGAGGCGAACTAAGAATGAGTAACTGAGCCGGTGAAATGGAAATTCATATGAACGGTAATAGAAACTTGCTTAAACCTACCTCAATAGTTTTTTATTCGCCATTAGTTGTCAAATCACTATCCAGATATGGGTTAAGTTAATTTTATTTCCTTTATTCAAGATTTTGAATCCTATTTTAATAAAACTTAATATTTATTTTTATATTGTTTACATTAAATTTTGTTCAAAACATTCAAAATTTGTGCTCGAAATAAAAGAAAATCCCAAGAAATTGTCTCGATAAAATACTTACAGAATTTCGTTATAAATGTCAAATTTAATAATGTAGCATTCAGTTCACCAGACCGTTACCTTGTAGCTTCATTTTTCATTAAAAAATATTATTTACTTGTCAGACTCGTTTTTCCTTTTCAAAAGTAAAAGCATTTCCTGAAAATGTTCTCCTTTATACGAAACGGAGTGCTTTGTGCAAACACATAACGTTACATAAATTTCAGGGACCACAAAGAAGTGCTTTTGAATCATGATTCGCAGTATGACATTTTTAATATTGTCCTCTTAGGTTATGTCATATAACTACCACACAAAAACTCATTAGAAATGTTACAAAATGTAATAAAATTGTCACTTATAATTTTAGGCTGAATAAGAAAAATAAACTGTTGGTAAAAAGAAGAACAAAAAGGACATTGACGTTTTTTGGTGTTAAAAAATAATAATTAACATCTTTTCTACTAAAATGACATCAAAATCATTTAAAATAAAAAAGTTATTTCTACTTTACTCTAGTTTGACAATACATTAGAAATACTATGACACATTCTTTCACATTATGTTCAATGTTTAGTTTTAAAAATTTTAATTCAAATTTTATTAAAACAAATAAACAATATAAAAATAATTACCTAGTGCCAAGTTATTTTACTGAGAAATAATTAAACACGGAAAACAATAATTAAATATAAGACTAATCAAACTACTCTAATTATTTAATTAAATCACAAAAGTCACTACTAACCAGATTCCGAAGAGTGAGGGATAAGGAGCAGCACTAAATAAATTCTAAATTTTAAACAATAACGTAACAATTTTATTCAATTTTAACTTTATCAAAAGATTACAAAAAGATAAAGACGCACTGAACACTGACTCTAAATTTGCAAAATATAGAAATTAATACACAAAAGTTAATAATGGAGCTCACCTGAAAGGGCACAATGGCCACAAATGGAGCCTTGTCACTTATTTTGTTACATTTTTATAAAATTTTTAAGACTTTTAATAAACAAAACACGTCTAACAGGTCGAACACACCAGTTCAGAATACAACGACAAACAGAACGCGTCGTCGACAAGTTTATATGCGGCGACACATGCGCGACGGTGACGATCTCACAAATCACATTTCAAAGTTCGCAAAGTCGCATTACCCACGGATGGAAAGATCGAGCGACAATCGACCGAGAAGTGTGAATCAGGTGTATTTGGCGGTGCTGACGTCAAGCGATAAAATAAGATGGCTGCCACCAGTGTTTCGACAGTTCATAAACACGACTGACGACATCATCTTCTAGACCTGTCACTCTTGAGTGAACGGGACTCACATTTGGACCCATTCAAATAATAATATTATCTCAATATTTCAATTAATTAAATACAAAGTCGAAATAGAAATTTTAAATATTTAATAAAAATTAAAGAATGTAAACTCAAAATAATAAAAGGCAGAAATCGCCAAGTTTACATTAAGGCGGAACAATAGTCTGCAATTGATTCTAGACTAGTGTGTAAAAATGTAATTAAAAAATTAATATATTATTATTATATCAATTATTATAATTTGATCTTCACTAAAAAAGTAAATCAAATGGCAATAACATTTACAAAACTATATGTACAAATAATTCATTTATTAGTGGTCGTGTCGTAGTGCCATACCTTAATTAAATGAGTCATTAATCCTTTTCAGTGTTGTCCTCATATACCTAACAATTTTAAACAAAGACCACTAACCCTTGAAAATTTAATGTGTTTTCCTCATTTCCTAGAATAAAAATTTTAAAGGCTCATTCACATTACTGTCAGGCAGAAATTAACCTACGGGTTTGCTTGGCCTTATTTCCTTTTTTCCTTTCCCAACTAATTTTTTTTTTAATTTTGTGGCATCCCTTCTGATAACTGCAGGTTAACTTCCACCTTAGGAGAGTGACCTGCCTTCATTTAATTTTTATTCACTTCATACGCTATTTTGTGGACGTTTTTAAAAAAACTCGCGTGTTTCTGGTTTTTATTCTGGAATTTACGTGAAAGTGATGGCACATGAAATAGCGCAAGGGAGAAAGAGAGAGAGAGACGATAGAACTAACAAGAGAGTCGAGTCTCATAGGGAGGTACCTATACGTGTTCCGGATATTAAAGCAGCGCCTAATTAGGCCAGAGCGACAAATCTTCACCCCTATCCTTGCCCTTGGGTCTCCCTCCCTGTAAAATGGACGTTTGCAATTTAACGGAATCTCTGCATATAGAGAGGGCTCATCGAGTTGGGTCGGTGCCTAAACGACGTCCTGGACGTTCCTCTACTAATTCTACTACCCCTTTCCGTGAACCTTCATTAATATACATCTATACATATACTTGACTCAATTATTATACATATATACAACCTGGGCTCGCTCATTCAGACATCAAGTTTTTTCTGATGGTCGATTTTAATTTCAATTTTTGAGAATATAAATTATTGGATTTTTACAGAAAGAAATATAAATAATCAATATGTACAGGAATAATTTTTAAGGGGGTACCCTCATTTAGACGGTCGAAAAATGCGTCATTTTTGGAATTTTTTTTATCGGGTAAAATAACTTCAAACGTTAAACTTTAGGATAATACCTTCGATGTGACATTTCGATTTTTTTAAAAAAAATGTCGAGATTGATTTTTTTACCCAGTTTTATGTTAAAAGTGGTTTTTCATGCATAAAAATTGACTTTAAAATTAAAAAAAATATATGAAAATTATTTTCTTAAAAAACACTTAATGTCACATTGAAGACAATTTAATTAATTTGTAAATAAGCTGTGGTAAAGCCCGATTGATTCAATACAGCGTTCTCAATCGTGTTCACAAAATCGAAAAAAGGTGTTTCGAGAAAAACGCGTTAAGTTTTGGATACATAAAGATACTACATAATCACAACTTACGGCAGTTTCACGCCAATCAGCGATTCCAGCTCCATAAAGTTGCTCTTCCGCTACTATTAACAAACAAAAGAAACTCCGAACTCAGGTTAACATTTCCCCCGACAACTCAGGAATGAAAACGGCCGGCCGACGCGACGTGGTTAGAGCCGTGCGATCAGGCCACCCGGCGCGTCCTGCTAAAAATTTTGTAACACCGTCAATGATACAGCTATCGACTTGAAATTTTGAAGGTATATTCTTGAATAGTTTTAGAATCGTTTAAAATTATTTACAAAAAATCGATTCTTTTGACTTGATAAATGAGGGTACCTCCTTCTAATGGATATTTTTTCGGGTTTGTTGCTACATATATGTGTATTAACCCTCATAGGATCCTCATTTTAATTCCGTCTATCTAGCGTGGCAGAAATTTGGATATCCTGAAGGTAATATTCAATATATCTTGGTGATATATACAGGATGGATATCTCAAATTTTAGAGAGATCTCTCAAGGATATCCTTGAGAAGACTTTCTGTTTTAAAAAAGAGGGTTGCTCCTTGGAAGTATTGAAGAAATGTTTTCTAAGAAAAGTTTCCGGGAAACTCTGGACGGATTTTTCTAGTGAGTTATCGTAATAAATCGTCCCACATCCTTCCGGTAGAATAAAACATTCTGTTGCGAGTATCTCCGAAATTGCGTTATAAAAGTATGATGGGCTTAACAAAGCAAACTATTAAATATTGTAACAATGTTTTACTCACTGTTTATGTTAATGGTTGATTTTCTATCTCTTGTTAACTTAAATTAAATTTAGACTAATAATCACTGGTTAATTATTCATTAAAAACAATGAATTCAGTATTACCATAAACAAAAGATGAAAGTTAAATATTTGATTCACAAAGTGGCCGCATAGACATTTTAAAATGACACTAAGACACTAAATTATCCGAAAGTCGTTAAAACGACTCTACAGGACCTGTGTCCCTCGACAGGCACCCTGGCCTCAAACCATGTTAATAAAAACAAAGTACAAAATTACGTCCACTTATCAAAACCTTAAAAGTCTTTAAATTTTATATGAATATATGTATATAATTTTGGTAAAATATATATATATATATGAATTTATCAGTCGGTGTATTTTAAGTAGAGATGGAAATTTTATCAATTTCTCCGAGTCAGAAGTAGAGAGGTGGTTTAGTCAATAAATAAAGACATCTGTTGTTTTTAACGTTTCGACTAACTATAAAAATAATCAAGTGTGTTTTTTTAAAAAACAAACCAACACTATTTATATGTAAGTACTCTCATCAACATAATGTAAAAAAAGAAAACTTTTTTGTAAATTAATTATAAACGTTTAGAATTACCTAAAAATTAATTTTGATAAATAAATATTACAGTTCTGAAGAGGAATACATAGTTAGTCGAAACGTTAAAAACAAAAGATGTCTTTATTTATTGACTAAACCATCTCTCTACTTCCGACTCGGAGAAATTGATAAAATTTTCATCTCTACTTAAAAGTTTCTATTCCCCAAACTTAGAATGAGGTGACGAAAGTCACCTTGTCAGTTGTTCAGTATATGGCAACACTAGCGCCACCAAGTCGAGGTATGAGTTAGTCCATGCTGTATCTGTGTTACGGTAAAAGTACATAATTGGTAAATGTGCACATTTACCGGGAAATGAATACATTTACCAAGCTAGTTGGTAAAAGTGAAGAATCTTTTACTTAATTATAAGAAAATCCGTACGTATACCAAGTAAATTGGTAAATGTGACTGCACATTGACCAGCAAAAGTTGGTAAATGTAGATTCCTTGTTTTAGTTCAATTAAATGTAACCGCAGAAGGTGGTAAGACTAGTGCTAGACTTATTCAAAAATAATTATTGTCTGATTTATTATTATTATTGTTTATTTTTACAAAATGTTTTATTTTAATGTTATTTCTTCCTTCTACTTATTAGAACAAGGACCATTACCTTGACACTTCAAATTGCACAACAGGTTTTTTTGATTTACAGCTGTAACTTCACAGAACAAACCTGAACTCATATTTAGCCCGTTTTGGATCGCTTTCAGACGCAGCGGAAATGAGATTTCCTTTCCTCTTATTAAGTTTTAGTCCAAAAAGTTGATAAATGACTTTTTAAGACTAAAAAAATCATTTTGCAACTTTTTGAACTAAAACTTAACAAGAGAAAAAGAAATCTCATTTTTGCACCGAAAAAAAAATATACTTGGATTGAGAGGAATCCTCTCATTTTGATGCGAATTTTCCTCTACAATATGGCCTCTAAAGAATCCTCTCATTTTGAGAGGATACTCTCATTTTGATGCGAATTTTCCTCTCAAAAGTAGAGGATACTCTCAAAACAATGTAAAAACGTGAGAGGATTTCACGAAAGGAATGTTACTCTCTTTAGAAGAATATTTTTTTTTCGGTGTGCTGATTCTCAAAACAAGACAAAACGGGCTCAATATGAGTTCGGCTTTTTCTGTGTTTTTATGAACCAGTGTCAATTTCAACAGTATATAATCCATTATAGGGCTGTCAAAAGTTCAGGTTATGTTTTGATAGCATTTTCTTGTTTACAAAAACGTTTTTATTTAGTTTAAACACTTCTATATGAATTGTAAATAATTCCCGCTTTCTTAGTTGCTAGGTTTGGTTAGTGTTGACAAGATTTCTCCTATTTCTAATATGTTAATTAATTATTAGTGAATGAACAACTTTTATGTTAACAAAAACATTTTTTTTTTCTTTTAAGAATACTTATCAAGGAACTGTATGAAGGGTAAAAAGATGTTCCACAATTTATTTCAAATAAGAAAGGATTATCTACTGTTGGCAAGAGGTAATTTTTGAGTAAATTTTTATCGTATTATAAATATACTTATGAATAAGTGGTTCATTTTAGGCCCATTCTCTATGGGAAATGACAATCGGCTAGAGCTTGGCCCAAGCTTGGCCAATATCAGACCAATATTGGGCCGATCTTGAGCATCGGCAAATTTCCCATGGGGTTTTGCTGATTGTGATAATTAATTTCGAATAGATTAGCTTCACTTTAGTGTTCAACATTTTATTAATTACTTCAGTCTGAAATAATTACACCTGAGAGAAATTTTTACTATCTACTGTTGAGTGGTCTTCCCTACATGCAGTTTTAAAGATAAGCAAACAAGCTTCCCGACCATGCAAAATTTGTGTTTCTAAATTCAAACACAATATTGTTGGGTAGTCTTGGTGGCTGAAACCATCAAACCGGAATAATTCTAAAATGATTTTACTAATATTATATACATAATTTCACTGGTGCTCAAAAAATGGTGTCATGTACCCTAAGATAGACAGACACCAATTCTCAATGTATTTATTTTCATATTATCGATTATACACTTTCTTCAATAATTTTTTGAGCCACCTAATTGAAATTTTTTATTTTCCGCCATGAAATATGATGTTATTGTTGGAGAATTTGATATATCGATATTTTTCGATATCTTATTACTTTATTAATGTTAAGCTATTAAATTAAAGTTTTTAAAAATTTTATTTCTTGAAAAATACAGTAAAATGATCAAAAATTAGTTTAATGATTGTTACACGATGTTAATTTTTTATTTACCACATTTTTTAGAGAGTTTAAGAAGGTCTACATCTTGGGGCCACTTTTTTTAACAATTAGAAGTTATAAGTATAAAACATTTTAATATATCTTCTTTAGAGAAAGATGTAATGTTTTGTTGGAAATAAAATAAATAAATAACATCTTTCACTATATATTCTTTAGTTTGGATTCTAGAGCATTAAATCGAAACTATGTCCATCTTGGGGCCCTTTCCCCTATATAGATTTACATTATGATAAAACCACAATTTGAGAATAATTTTATGTGGTGACAATTGAAAATGCTAGTTAATATTTTACAGCTTATATGTACTTAATATCTGAGTTAAAGTGCCTGTTTATTGTAATACAGTAGCAAAAAGCGTAATTTAAAGCATGCCACCTAAGTATTTGAGATTATCGGAAATATTTACTGCCATCCTTCGTTCGGAATAATAATCAGCGCTGTTCAGTGCCATTCAGTGTAGAATTCAACGCGATTTTGACCGTGAGTATTAGCGCAATCCATTAGATTTGGAGGCAATGTGCGAGGAGATGGTGTGGGTGAATGGCTAAAGGCGCCAGGAGCAGGTTTGAGGACTTTGGCATAGAAGGGCGGATTTATATGCTGTGGCACGTACTTGCAATTCACCCTTTCCCCCTAAAACCACGTTTTACTTCTCCAGAACCTCCACACGTTTCAACATTGCGTGTGGTGGCATGGCCATTGTTTGTTACGAATGCATCCAAAAAAAGGAAACCGGCGAAATGGAATTCTTCTCACCATTTTCTCTCATCCAGTTATCGTTGATATTTTTCGTCAAGTGGATAATTGATAAATTGACTTGCTTAAAAGGACAAATTGAATCTGCTTTTTTTTTAAGTTTTACAAAATAACAATATGATGTAATTTTATCAATATTATTACTTGCTGGAATTCTAATTCACTATTAATTATAATTAATACAGGTTAATATTAATTAAAACACTTAAAAAATTATATTTTTACAATACTAAGAAAACTAACCTCTAACCACGCTTTGCAGGTGCTATTCTAACAGTCTCACTCGGTAAGTTTTAACTGAAAATTGGTTATATTTAGCCGTTTAATTTTCTCAGTGAACATGATAAACGTCTAGCAAAAGAGATTTTACTGAAAAATGGTAACACTGCAAAAATTTCTGTCTTCTAAGCGTCTTATTTTAAGACATTTTGGTGTCTAAGACGCAATTAATGACTTAAAATGAGACATTTTTTGCGTCTTAGATACAAAAAAGACATCAAAATGTCTTAAAATAAGACACTTAGAATACAGCAGTTTTTGCAGTGAATTTGTCTTGAAATCTTCCAGAAATTTTACTATATATGGATTATTATTGTAAATACGAACAAGACAAACTCGCTTCAAATTTGATTAGTGTTTACATTGCAATAATAATGCAGAACTCAATAACAAAGTGACGTGATTGCTGATTAGCTGGTGATTACAACTCCTTTACAATAAACACGGGCGTGAGGATAATACCCAATATATTACGAGTGCTAACTTGTAGATTCTGCAGTCTTTGACTTCACTATATATGTATAGTGCCTTCCTGTTGTCTTGTTTACCTTTATTAATCGCTATGATAAATCGGCTTTGTCCGGAACCGTAATCAAATAGAATTCCTGAAGTAGATTCTGCTAAATCCACTCTCCTACCTCTGCAAACTGGAGCAATTGCTGGTGTGGTTTGAAGAGAAATACACTGGTCATTTAGCCGTGGAAAATTGCTTCTCATACCAGCGTTTTAGAAAATTGGTCACATGCCAGTTTAAAGTAAAAAAGTATTTTACACTCTTAAAATAAAAATAAAAAACTCAAGTAAACATTTTTTTAGAATACGACTAATTAAAAAAATTTATCTTATAATTCACAAACAAATTTTAAAACTATTATTGGTCAAATAATTAAACAAATTTTATATAAAATGCATGGAGAGTATATCATGTATCATTTACGCAAAAGAAACTATATTGAATTAAGCTTTTAAGAAATCAAATTCCTAGAGGTAAAAGACACGAATCAGGTGGCGGGTCTCATGTCTCTGCAATCGGAAAAGTTAAAACAATAATTGTATTTAAAGTATTTAGATAGGGCAACACCTTCCTAATGCTAGATTAATGTTTCTTTGCTGCGGCTGAAACATATTCAAGCTGTAAATTCGACGCTGATGAGTAGTGTATTATTTAGAAATTTTAAAGGTAAACACACAGAAGGTTGTGTTCACTTCTGATGCATCGCAACTTGCTCCATGCTAGATGTTACAGAACTTGGCGGCACCTACAAGGTTCACTTTTAATGCGTTTAAATAGATTAGTTAAACTTTTTTAGCCCTTGTTCCTTCTGAGCATGCATTCGAATTTCATTGTCGATGTACATCGACTATACTATGCTCGATAGAAATTTTCCTCTTGATTTCTTTTTTTTTTAAAGAGACCTTTAGGTTGCTTGCACTCTCATATCGAAAAACATTCTCCGGTAGCGTTATATAACCACAGTTTGGAAAAATAGCTGTTTCACACTGGTAGTGAAACAGCAACGATTGCTGCATCCTCTACCCCAATAATGAGACTATTGTTTATCTTGTAAATTGAATACATGTTTTGGTGCAGTCACATGCACAAAAGAGGGAGAACAGTAGAACAAATTTCTTAGTTATGATCTGTTGGTCTGCAGACGACCCAAAAATATTTTGGTCTTCTTAATAATATACTGCTTTACGTAAAATGTGTATTATGAGTCAGAAAATTTAAAATAGAATAAAATAAGATCCTACTGGTAAAATTACTTTTTTATTTTTAATAATAGAATAACAATTATTTTTATTTCTCCACAGAAATACCTGGAACTTCGAGTACAAGAATTGGAACAAGCTTTGCAAGCAGAGAGAATAGCTGCACAGCGTGACAGAACGACGATGACAAAACTTCAGAGACAAGTAAACAAGGTGAGTGTGCATAAACTTACCTTTTATCACACACATCCATTTTTAGCACGTTTCACTCCCCGTTGAGCGAGCTTAAAATCCAGCTTTTTGGAGCGCCGTTCGTAGGTGCGCTTAAATTTGCAATTTACACTCTAGGGAGTAAAAACATAAGGTTATTTGCTCGAAACCAAGAATGTCAATGTTTTTAGTGAGGTAGTACGTGTTTTGCACCGAATCGAAAATCTGAAGTTGAGGTTCGCTTGGGGAGTCAAGTAAATTAGATGAATCGTGCATTCGTGATAAAAAATATCTTGTATAATTTGGGAAAGGGTTGATTTAATGTCGGGTGGAGTTTTTAGCACGAGTAGAGCATGGATTGAAGCCTGATTCACTCATCTCCGTGCTTAACTTGTGCTAAAAACATTCACCCTCTCAGTAAATTGACCGTTCTTCCCCACGTAATGTAATGTACTATTATACTGTAGTAGGTTACTGGAAAGAATCCTAGTAACTCCTAAATTAAAAGCTCCTTTGAACATATATCCCTGATAGAAAGGAATATCCGCCGGATATCTAGGAAATATCCTTGGAAGTCCCTAGGATGTACTAAGGGTATCTGATGGATATTTTTAGGATATCTAAGAAAGGAAAATTTCAATATTCGATGGATGGCTTATGGACATCCCAGGAGATGTTTTGGATATCCTGACCCAGGGGGAAATTTCTGCACTAGGCCAGTGCTGCTAACACTGCTACTCATATAATTGGTGTTTATAACACTGTTGTGCAAGCATTTCTTATTTGGAACACTACGCGGGAATGTATTTTTTGATAGATACATTACTGCGCATGTATTTGTTAACGACAAAAACACAACTACACAAAAAACATAAAGTTCCCTTGACCTGGGTAAGAGACACACATTTTTCTAGGTATGTATTTTGATGCGCTGAATCCGAATCCGTCATCAGAATTGGTCCATCAGATCAAGTTTTGACCCTAACCTCAAAATTAATAAAATGACACTTTTTGAACATTAGAATTTGAACTCGACTTAACTTTAATACATGCCTAGGGCTAATAGAAAGCTGGAATTATTACCTTTAAAACGCTTCTTTAGAAATTGTTTAGTGTTGCCGCGATAGACGATAGAAACGAGACGAGACGAAAGAACTCTGACACGATACAATATATAGAGAGTACTTTTTTATCTGTCGTCAAATACGATACGAGACGAGAATAGTATCACGAGAGACGATAATAATATCACGAGAGACGAGAATTCTCGACGAAAATTATGATCAATATTTTTTGTTGTTGTGTAATAGATAATATTTGATAAATATTATGTTTAATAGTTCTAAAACAGGTATCAATAAAAAAATTGCTTTAAAAAAGTAAAACAATTTTTAAAACCATTTTAAGACTAACTACATTCTAATTAACAATATAATTACTGAAACCCTTCTGTAAACCTATAATTTCTTTTTAAAAAATCATGCTTGTGCATACAGTTTTTAACGTTTTCGTTGAAAGATTATTTCAAGACTCATCCAGAATATTTTATATTATTGATAAAAGATTACCCTACAAAATTATCAGTGCACGAGGACATAAAATTCTCAAAAATTATTATTACTACAATCTATTTTATATGAGGAAGCAAAATTAATATAAAATGTCGATAAAGACGAGACGAGACGAGACGAGAGTGCGACTCATTATAAACCCACGAGACGAGACGATAATATATCCAGCAATTCCGAGACGAGACGAGAGTGCGACTCATTATCGACCCACGATACGAGACGAGACGATAACACATCCAGAAATTCCGAGACGAGACGAGATAGTTAAAATTATCGCCTCGTCTCGTATCGCGGCAACACTAAAATTGTTCTACGATGATTTTTAACAAAGTTATGATGTTATACTCAAAATATGACTTTTTCCATATGTTAAAAACACATCAATTATTGATGTGTTAATGTGTAATGGAAACTCGTTGGATAGTGCGAGAGTGGGGAGAAGTAACCGTAGGCAGAGGGTTAAGAATATCCAAATTGGATATCCTTGGGCTATCCGTGGGTTAGAACTTCTGTAATAAGACCTCGGGATATCCTTCGGATGTTCAAAAGCAACAGAGTACTTAAAAAATAAAATTATTTGAAGTATTTATTACTTTTTTTGCTGTTATGTTCTATCACTTTGAATTTAAGAAAGAATTATTTAATATGCAAATAATATTAATACTTAATGTTGAAAAAATATAAACTGATTACACAAGTCAACACGAATTTTGCCTTTTTTTTTTAAGTACCGATTATGTTAGTACTATGGACAGATATCCGAAAAAAAATTATATTGCATAGTAAAGTTTGCTTTTGTAGTAAAGAGAACGTTTTTACGATTTTTTGAAAATTTATGCTATGAAATTGATTTTTTTTAAAAACAAAACAATACTTTTGCCTATTAGTTTTATTTACTTCAAATATTACACTTGTCTTCAAAATTGTGGAAAAAAGATTAAAAATGGATCTTGTTGCTCTTTCTTTGATGTTCGTACGTACTTTCTCGTATTAATCCCCAAATATAGTCACTCATCATGTTTTCATTGTATTGGCCTTGATAACGGCATTCAAAGTTCATAAGGTCTTGATGGAAACGTTCTCCTTGCTTTTCTGAATACGCTCCCATATTGTTCTCAAATTTATCTAGATGAGAATGTAGCATATGCACTTTCAAGGACATCCGGCAACCCATGACTTTAAAGTTCTTTAGCAAATCCTCGACTATTTCTTTATAATTTTCGACTTTGTTATTCCCTACTTCTTTGAAACTATTCCAGTCGTTTTTTTGAACATCTGTAAGCCAGTAGCGTATCTAGAGGGGGTCAGAGGGTGCAGTCGCCCCGGGCGCCAACCTCGAGCCCAATGCATTTGGGGGCGGCAAATCGATGAAATAATTTTCAATAAGGGACGGCAAAAATTGCCTTTTGCCCCGGGCGCCAAAAATGCTTGGTACGCCACTGTACACTGTAAGCAATTCTGAAAATTTTTCACTGCCAAAAGTTTTTTAATTTGTGGACCAACAAAAACTTTTTAATTTTGCTATAAAAACTAGAAAATATATATTATTTGAATTATTAGTACAAAAGCAAACTTTAAACAATATAAGGTTATTTTTCTTTCATTTTGGAGCATAAAGAACGGAAAAATTGTAAAACGAACCTTTGGCAAAAAAAAAATTTTTTTTTGTTGAGTTGTGTTATTCGTAAAGTTTAACAATTATTAATTAATATTTAATGATTTTGGAATTACTGTTTATAACAAATTTAATGTGGTACCAAAAATACTGCAAATAGAAAAAGTGGTTTGTTACTAAGGGTTACGACGCTTAAGAATGCGACTTTCTGTTTCCTCTCTCACGGTTGTGTGGTCGCGTGATAAAAACCGCGTTTTGCCTAAAAATGAAGGTTTTTGAGAAAAACATGCTCGGACATATTTAGCTATAGCTCGTGAACCGCTTAATATTTTTCAAGTTTTCTTGACTTAAATTAAAGCTGGCAATTAAACGAAGAGAATAATATAGAGTTCAATTTTTTTGTTCAACTTTTCTACATCAGGCAACGAACTGAACTTAGTGAACAATAATTGAAAAATTCGAGAATTTTTTTTTCTAACTCATCAACTGATAACATCACTTTGAAATTTCTAAAAAATTTAAGTAATAGGTATTCTAAAGCAGAATTTAATAAGCTTTCTAAATTTTTTAAGTCAAGTTTCTATCTTAATTTTTAACCAAGATACCGTATATATCTTATATATACGGTAGTGTATATCTTCTTGACATAATTATTTTCATGATTAATATTATTATTTATTTATTATAATTATTTCTTTTTTCCTTTTTTTCAAAACAAGTTTAGGAGAGGAAAGAATGCATTTTAGCACCTGCTCGTGTGGGATTCGAGCACGTCCTGAGGTAGTGTCTTACTAATTCAACCTCTCCCATTCTTGCTTTACTTACTGTTATCTACTTTTGCTTCATCCGTAAGCAGAAGCATGATTCATTTTCTGGAGACATTATTCTTGTTTTTTGCACTGTTGTTCTTATCCATAACCGCCGATGTTTTAAGCAGTATTCAAGAATGTTGTTGGATGCGTTTTTAGAGCTAGCGAATAGGATCTTTTAACAATGCTGCCGAACAAGATTGAGAGAGATCAGAAAAACAGCTTTTTGCATGCGAACCGAAAATGTATCAGTCTGACGCTCGCAGCTAGGGATCTCCTTCAATTAACTCACAAATTATTATCGCATCCATCTCAAACAACCGAGTATAAAAATAATTAATAGGACCTTATAGACTTCCTATAATCTACTCATTTCAAACAGATCAAAGGTCTTGATACTTTGTCCGTTTCTAATCCTCCTTTTGAGTGATATTGCTCTTTTTGGCAGGTGTCAAAAACTCTATCATGGTACATCAAAGTATTTAATACTCCATCCTGACCAGCAAATAAAAATCCTTTAGTCTATAATTTCAAACCAGCAGAGTTGAGGAAAGTAAATGACAAACCCATAGACAAACCCATTTCTTTTATGAGACTGAAGAATTGTCCATGCACAGGTCTGACAATATGTTGCTCTAACAGAAGCGCATGTTCTGCTTCTTTGACACTCTTTTAAAGCATCAATGGTGTTAACGATGCTATGCCGCGCCGTGTTTCATATCACTGGTTTCAAATAGGAAACAAAGATCATTTGCAGTTTTTTCTGACGCTCGATACAAAAACTTCCTGACATTTGCAATTTCATGATTATGGACAAATTGCATAAGGAGATCTCTACTATTTATCACTGAGCATGCCGCAGACAAAAAAAATTCTACGATAAAGACACTCTGAATTCAAAAGACCTCTTCCTCCTCGATCTCATGGTAAATTCGAGGTACCGAGGATCTAGGATGATGACTTCGATATACTGTCATCATTCTGCGAGTTTCTCTATCTAGTTCCTTTAACTCATTCATATTCCACTTAACTGCTTCAAATGTATAGAGAAGTAAAAAAATGGCTAATGTATTTATGGTCTGCATCCTATTCTTCCAGGGTAATTCGGATGACCAAATTTTTCTGAAAAGATCACGATATTTTATATGGTATAATGATCTTTAAGCCAATACAAATCTTGTCTTTCGACTTGTGGAATTCCAAGGTATGTCTAAGTTTTCCCACCACCAAGATTATGAATGATATTGCTACCAATGAGTAGAATATCCTCAGAGCAGCTCGACATTTCCGCTGTTTTTCGTCTTCTTGTAATCAAATGGACAACAGCACATTTATCAAATTCAAAAACCATTTCTAAAGCTCTGGAGCCAAGGCTACTGCAAACACCAGGATTTTTAGTACATCCTTACTGAATGCATAGACCTTAAGATCGTCCATATAAAACAGATGGTTAATCTTATGAACTCTATTTCTGGGTTTACCACACATGTATCCAGAGTGTTTTTCCCGGTGTAGAAACAGATAGAGGCTAGAAAGCCAAATGTTGTCGAGTTGAAGTAAACTTCTTTCACCATAAATTTTTATTTTTAATTGCACACTTGTATTTTGGCCGTACACACTCACAAGTGTTCCCCGTGGAAATTCCTAGAATTGGTCTTTAAACCGAAATACTAAGTATTTTGCATCTATAGCGAACGACTTGAAGTTAGGAGTACTCGTATTTGACTGGACCACCCAATATTGGATTTGCTTGCCAATGTAGAGGGAAAACTGTAGAAATACGTCTCCTGAGTACAACCGGTTTATGTAAAGTCGAGTTCTAATGATCTGCACCACAGGTCAATGACCGACAGTGCACAACATTATTCCTCGACGTCAAACCTTCCACTGAAATTATCTCACAAGCCAGAAAAATCCTAGGCTGTCGAGCGCGAACCTAGCAAGCTTGACTTGGCGCGACCGCAGAATCTATGATATAACCAGCTGAGTTAACCCCGTGGTTATCTTTATCTAAGACAGAAGCTAAGAAAGAGTGTCAAAGATGACTTTTCATCGTTCACTGAATAGATTTTTCCATAGATGTTACTCCAGAAGTATTCAATCTCTTTACGACATTGAGGTTCTTTAACAGTTTATTTTGTTTTATCCATTTTACCCGCCGTAATAAACGTTCTCTTGTGACAACAACAGAACATATCTTTTCAATTCAATGTTATTTGATAGTCTAAAACTTCAATTTCCTCAGAATGTGATGCAGTCTTTTTAGAGTCTAGGCTATTTTCAAAACTTTTGGTGTAATATTTCTTTCTGATTCTAGGTATGCAATTACTTTCTGCAATTAAGAAGCATGCTGTCGAGTAACCCCAATTTAAAACTGCACTTGTCTGATTGGGTCAAAGGTCTTAACGAAGCGGTCTGCAACAGATTTTCTGTTATTTTCACCAAACAGAACTTTGCTTTTTCATACACAGCACATTTTAATGTCCAGAGATCTACATCGTCTAGAAATATTGATAGTTTGTTATTCCCTTTAGTAATTTGGCCCATTTTAGTAGAAACATTTAGATGGACTTTGGTTTCTCTAGATTTTATGTTCCCTTCTTCGTTCGTTAGAATAGATGTTACTGTTGAAATCTAAAGGTTCTCTGGGGATTCTTCTCCTTCCTGAAAAAAAGCTCCATATCCTCTTTTCCGCAGAGAAGATATTGGACTTCTTAAATACTGACAATGAGGCGTTATTTGAGCTTCTTAGGGGTACATATTGACCCATCGCTCATGCTACCTTAGCATATCGTCGCAGCTACTGCAATACCGCGAATCTACATATTTCCATAAGAGTTATTTTTAGTGCAATTTGACATGCAACAAAGTCCTTATGGAAATATGTAGATTCGCGATATTGCAGTAGCCCCAACGATATATCCTTTTCTAATAGGACTACTATTTTACCAACATAACATGATGTCCTTCCGAAGTTAGTTCGTCCATTTAATACGTACTTGAGCTTATCCCTAGTCAATGCCTAGTAGTTGTCTGGGTTCTCTCCTATTGCCACTCCCAAATGCACCCTGATCTCCATCCGAGAGAGACATATTGCACTTCGTTACACATTTTGGTTATCAGTGTTAGCTTTAAAATTATACACGTGTCTTTTCTCAAATTAAAGTGTCAAATGCTATTTAGAAAAAAAACCAAAACATTTCTTTTTTTTTTTTGTTTTTGTTTTAATAAATAAATTTTTTTAATTTTTAATTACTTTAACAAAATAATCGGAAATCGTTCCATATGTTTCTAATATGAAATTAGATGATTAATCGGAGAATTTTAGTAAATAAAAGTGTAGACACATATATGAAAACTTGGGGGAAAAAAGCGTTTGTCTTATATATAAGACTTTTTGACCAAACGACAATTCATACGATATGCTATTGTAGATGTCTTGGGACGGCTTCTATTCTTGCTTAGGTCATCGATTTTTTACTGAATCTTTGAAAGAAAGTGACTGTCGGGTAAAACCGAATAATATTCCAAGCCCACGGGGTCGAAAGAACAATTGAGGAAGTATCTTGACCTTATGGAGGGTCGATTCTCGGAAGAATGATGTATGTAAGGGATACAAGTCTGCTTCTGATGTTCAACCCCTCCATTTGCAAGCTTATAAAGTATTATGACAAAAACAACCTCAGGCAAGTAAAAAGAAAATATATTTCAGTAGTAATTTCACATGATATACGCAACACATAGAAACACCGAGACAGCAAAAAAAGCATATTATTTATTATAACTATTGTAAATACGCTAATGAAGATCGAACAACTTTCCCATTTTTAGTATCTCAAAACACATTCTAATTGTGCCTAAAATTAAGTTTTAATATATTTTCTTTGAATATATGGAATCTTCGTTAAACTTTGATAAAGTTTAAACTGTAAAAATTAGGGAAATTTATTTCTATGTATATAAATTCTACTGAACTAAAACGAAAATGTATAATAGTCAAGAAAAGTAGATGCGCGGAAAACGGTAGAATTTGCAGAGCGACTATAAAGAACGTTGTTCTTAAAAGCAAAGCGACTTGTCATCGTCTCAGGTACAGCATCAACCGTGAATTTTACAAGAAGCGAGCGTTAGAAATTGCAACAATACATTGCGACCAATGTAAATTCTTACGCTTCATGCTTAATAACACAAAAAGTAATTAATTGAAACAATTTATGTTTTTTTTAAATGAAAGAACAACTCACAAACTACCGCTTGACTTAAAAAAATTAGAAACTGATTTTTTTTTTATAGTCCCTTTTCTTACGCGGCGTCACAGACATAGATTCGTGTATATTGTAATCGAATCGATTTTTGCAACTCTTACTGATGAAATAATTTTTTACGAATATGGAAGATGAAGTTATACTTCCCTACAATGGAAAAACATACGTAAGTGACATTTTGGTGAAAAATTAGTTTTTTATATCTATGGATTCGTGAGGGAAAACTGCATCTAACTGTAGTAATTAAAATTATAAATTTTTAATATTTAAAATAAATAATTAACATTAAAGATATTTCAGTTTGAGAAAAATGAGAAAATACAACGGAAAAAGATACACAAAGTGCTTTGCGTAGTCCAAAATCTGCAAGAAGTATCAAATACGTCACGGATGTTCATTCGGACATTTGCAGTGTCGGAAAAATGGAAATTCGACGTTTTAAGGGTTCTGTTAAATATGAATTCGTGTAAATCAAAATTCGGACAAATGAAAATTTGGCTAAATAGACATTGTGTCAGTTAAAAATTCGGCTAAATTAACATTCTGTTAAATGATAATTCTGCAGAATTATTATTCGTTGAAATAATTGTTATTTGAAATTATGAGTTGGTTAAATAAAAATTCTGTGAAAAGAAAGTTATGCCGAAGAAGAGTTCGGAGACTTAAAAATTTGGATTAATTCACATTCGATTGAAAACAAGTTCTATAAAAAAAACATTCGACTTCATGAAATTGATGTTCAATGAAATTCTGCTAATTGAAAGTTCGAACTAATCAGAAGTAATACATAGTCATGCGTCCCGAATTAACGATTTTGAGATTTGTGGCATAAAACTTTATTCTGCTTCGGGTTAATCAATTTTATGCATTTTGATTGATCAATTGGCATACAATATACCAAACTATGGTACAATTGTTTTCTTACAAAGTGTACATTTTATAACAATTTTATTAAGATTTTTAAGTATTTTTCATTTCCCGGCTTTTTCCCGGTTTTCCTGGTTAGTAGACACCCTGATTAAGTGAGTGTTCACTTATTTAGATTTAGAAAGTATCTTATTTCATCACAAAATGGCAAATAAGAACAATATGTGTTATTTAAACAATTCACACAAAACCTAAAAACATTAAAACGTTGCATAATGATTCTATTATTAAGATCAATTCTCGTACATGATCTAAAAAATGGTATCATTATGAAACGATTTTATGCTTGCTGGTTTTGTGTGTTGTTATAAATAAATTTTTAATGTTATGCTTTTTTCAAAAGTACCTTGAGTTTTTAAAAATTTAACTGCATCATTATAAAACCATTATCTACCAGTGGACCAAATTTGATTAAAATTGTAATGTTAACTCTAGTCAAAATAGAACTTCCTTCATTACTTTATGTAATATATTTACATATGGAGTTTGAGTATAATTGTGATAAACTTTTGAAAATTGAAATTCAGAAGGGTATTGTAATTAGATGCAAGAAATATAGCATTTGACGTTGATTCGCTGAAAAGAGAATTCAACGTTTCTAAAGAAAATAGAAGCTGAGGATAAAGTTGAAGGTTTGAACACGATGCGGTGCAGTGCGGTAGGACGGATGAATTCCGTCTCTCGAAGGAAATTGTATTCCCGTCAAGTCGTATCGGATTACACTTTATATAAACCTCGAGACGCTGGATTATTAAAACCGAAGTACTCTATCTGCCGTTTCGCTCAAAAAGTTTTTAAGTTTTCTTATACAAGAAATAGACTGCTCGTAGAATGAAACACATTTTCTTTTTCATATCAAAAAATTTAAATTGATTTTTCTTCATAAAAATGAACTAAAAAACAATGAAAACAAGGCGTGTAGTAAATTCAACATTATCTGTTAAGGGCATGTGATAAAGAATTACTTTAATGGTTAAGACAAGATTTGTCCATAAAATTTCGCTTAAACTGATGAATTCTTTAATAACAAACTTTGTAGAATTACTTGAAATAATATTTAGAAAGGTCTGTCTGACTCAAATTTGTTTAAATTTTAGTACAAAGGCAAAAGCCAGACAGACCTTTTTATATGAAATATAATAAAAATTCAAACTTTTAGATATTTGGAATAATAATACATTTTTCTCCGTGTATAAATAACATTATTATTGTAATCAACGCATTGATTGTTTGACACGCACAGTAATAATTTAGAACGAATTAAAATTTTAAAAATAGTAACTAAGATTTAAATCACAGTAAGTCGGTGCAATGAAGGGGAGAGAACAGTAAATCGGTTATCGTTAATGACTTCAGATATATGTATATTAACATATGGGTGATTCTTCACTGAGTGGTTATTTTTACTTCCCCACTTAATAACTTTTAACCTTATATAAATAAATATTTAATTCTTTGTACAGTTATTCTTTGTTATTATGTTTATTAATATCATGATTAAAAAATTTTTTTTTACATCAAAGGACATAAAATGGTTAAAAATGCCTCAAATCTGCACTTTTTTAGGTTCTCCATATAGGACTCGTGAGATTTAATACATTTTTTTTAAATAAAACATATTTTAAAAATATTTTTATCTGTTCTAATCGATAGTTTATCTCAAAAACTTTGTTTTTTGTGTATTGTTTTCCAGTTTTTATTAATAACTTTTGCGAAAATCATTTTTCAATACTTTCTCCACCCTTTTGTTATTTGGAACAGGAGTTTACATGTTCATTGTTTTTCAGTAATTTTAATCATTTTTATATTGAATTTTCACTGAATATTAATGTTATTGAGGTAAAATATTTTATTTAAGTCCAACTTAGTTGAAGAAATAGGATATTTAGTTTTATAATTTCAAAAATTAATATTAATTTCCTGCGTATTTTAATGACATGTAAACTCCGGTTCTTCAAAAATAATTGAATTGTTTATATTTAAAATAAAATAAAAATAATAGTGATATAAAGTAGTCAAATCTATACAGTATTCTACAAAGACCTTTATATTTTATTAAGTTTTTCTGCTATAATAATTTATTTTCTTTGATTCGTAAACTCCGGTTTCTGTAAACTCCGGTTCATAAAATTCGAAATACATAGGAATAGTGTTTTGTTTTTTATAAGAATATCATTAACCTGAGTTTTTAATCAAAATATTGGTTAATTTCTGTATAATTATTTACGTAATTATACTTGTTTTAATTCGTGATCAAGTGTTTCAAGAATTTTCTTTGATGTCCTACAAACATCCTCTGAATAAGCTAACGTCCTTAGGATATTTGTTTAAGGTAAAAAATTAAATATTTTAAAAACATGTTTGTAACCTTTAAAATTTTAAACTTAAAATTTTTTAAATAAGACTAAGGGTGTTAATATAAGCTCAAAAATTTTTTAAATTATACTTTAAAATAATTATTATTATTAAATTGTACATAAGAAATATTTAAGAAAAAATATTTTTTACTTAAAAATTTAATGTTATCAAAAGTTACCACTTTGTGGAGAATCACCCATATATGAATATTAAGCGAGAATATTTTTAATAATTTAAAAATATGTAGTGTAAAAATTGTTGCTATTTGATCATATGCCCATTAAACATTCTTAATTCATATTTTCCTATATGAATAGTTAAATAACTATTATTTGAGCTAAAAAGCTAAAATTTGGTAAACTGGTGTATTTTTGCTTGCAGATTATGAAAAAATCATGTTTGAAATTGAAATTGAATATTATGTGGTAACAAAAAAAAATCCAAAAAGCGACCAAAAAGATGGTTAGACTCCTAATTGCTTACCCTAATTGTCTTACAGTGCCTCTCATACTAATAAAATTTTTAGTTGCATACTCGAGAGTTTAAACAATTAAAGGGTGTAACATTTCAAAGTTCAATATAAAAATAAATATAATTATTATTAATATAATAAAATAGTTATTTGATGCGCCCGTGTTCCACACATAATTTTATATAATAACCTTGTGTCAAGAAATCTACTGAAAACGCTGTTTTTAGAGTTTTAGAGATTAAAATGAAGAGAATCCTACTTTTGATCACAGTTTAACCCCACCAGCAATGCCATTCAAGTACGCTTGCTGTTCTAACAAGTGACGCGACAGCTGATGTTTAGGTTGGCAAGCGTGCTTGAATGGCGTTGCTGGTGGGGATAACTGTGATTAAAAGTAGGATTCTCCTCCTTTTAATCTCTAGAACTCTAAAAACAGACTTTTTAGTAGAGTTCTTGACGCAAGGTATTATATAAAAATTATTAAATAATTCATTTAAAAAAATAGTTCAATTAAAATATTAATTTTGAAAATTCAAATAAGAAATTATATTTTTTATTTCTCAGAAGCTAAAAAAATAACTTTTATTTTTAATTTACAAGATTAATGATTTAATTAAAAAAAATTGTTTTGGATTAAATTAATCTGCAACGCTCTTTTTTTTATACCAAATTAAATTTAAATAATCTGAAATTGGCTTAAAACAATCGCGTTGCAGATTATTTTAATACCTAAAAGTTTTCAGTGATAATATTTATTTTATGAACATTAAAATAAAGATATAAAACGTTACTGAATATTGTTATTACTTTGTTTTCAAAATAATTCAAAGATCGCAACAGAAAAGAAATTTTTTATAAACCTATACGCCCTATGATCAAAGCTGTCAAGGGCCCTGGAATCATAAAAAAAATTTGAGGGCTACCCTCTAAAAAAATTTCTTGATTTTTGTGTTATTTATATGAAATACGAGCCTGGGCTCAGCACCTGCTTCATGTACTTCAAAGTGGAAGTTTTTTCAAAATCTGTACGTTTTAATCATTTTTCGTAATCGGTATACGTAAAAATACATAAATGTATCTATCTCAAATAATGCCAAAGTGAAGGGAAAAAAACTTTTTTTTCTAAAATTTGCAGTTTTCTTTTACAACGTTTTCACTGTCAATCCAGATCATGATCTCTATAAGTTTCCTGTAATTTTTACCTAAAAAAAATTTAGGTAAAAGTTTAGTCCGTTTTTTATGCATTTTTGCTAAAAAAAACTTGTTATTTCCTTGACTACGTTATGACCAACAACTTTAATCATATTTTCTATAATTTTCCTGTAATCTACATTTGAAAATACATATGTAACGCTACAGGAGAAAAGGGATCTAATGGGGAAAAAGCAAATTTTTAAGGACGGACGGTCAATCAAAGCCAATTTTAAGGGACGGTCGTTCAAAGAGAATACAAAAAATGACATACACTTAGCACGCCTAGGTTTAAAGCATTGTAACAAAAAGTGTAATTTAAAAAAAAAATTGAAACATGGAAAGGAAAGAACAACTCAAAAATTATCTGTTAGCATAAAAAATAAAAATTGATTTTTTTCAGCGTTAAGTCCCTTTTCTCGTGGAGCATCACACATGTGTACAGAATTGGAGCTCTCTGGTTGTTAACATACAGAATTGAATTTAATTCTCCAACTACACTCAAAAACTGTTGGTGCAGCATCTGCACTTTAAAGTACAGTATTCGTCCCAAATGAAAGATTACATTATTCAGTTAACTTCACTCCGTTAAAAATCCATACAAAATATTAAGTCTGAAATTAACAGAATAATAAAATTTTTCCATGGGACGGATACTGTACCATGATTTTTTCAGTGTACTATTGTAAATGTGTTTGGGGAATACTTTGATGGTGTATACGATAAAAATACTGCTAATTTATTGGTTACTGATTCAAATGAAACTCAAATTAATTGCATGGGAGAATATTTGTTATTCGATGTATCTGATGTAATTAGGGCTGTTGCTAGACTATCATCTAAAAAAACTTCTGGTCTTGATCGTATACCATCTTTTGCTCTTAAGACGTCACTTCAAGTTTTCGTAGAACCCCTCACAATTATTTTTAATCAAGCTTTAAGAAATATTATATTTCCGAATGTTTAGAAGAGTACTAAAGTATGTCCTGTTTTTAAAAGAGGCTATAAGTTTGATTTGGAAAGCTATCGACCAATATCTATCATTATTAATTTTTCCAAGGTATTTGAAATGCATATCTACAAAATTATTCTCAATAAGGTTTAGAGTGGTCTCTCAATATATCTGCATGAATTTATTTCAAAAAGATCAACATTGACTAACTTGTTAGTTTTTACAAAGCACATTTACTGTTTATTAAATGATTATCCACAAGTAGATGTTATCTATACTGATCTAACTAAAGCTTTTGATAAAGTTGATTTGTACCTTTATCAGGAGTTTCTCAAGGGTTTAACTTGGGACCAATGGTGTAAAAATAAAAAATTAAATCTTAATATCAGTAAATGTAAAGTTATGACATTTGTAAGAGGGACATCTTCAATTGCTTATCAGTGTTCCCTTGAGGATCTTGTAATAGAAAGGGTGAACAGAATTAAAAATCTTGGAATTACTTTTTCTCCTAGCTTATCTTTTAAAGATCATGTTAGTTATATAGTTGATAGAGCAAGTAAAACTATTGGATTCCTAAAAAAGATCTTGTAGACTATTTAAAAAGATTGAAACTCTAAAAGTTATTTTCCAAACATTTGTGGTATCTAAATTATCAGATACGTCAGTTATCTGGAGCCCACATTATCAAACGTATTATGATGTAATTTAAAATTGTCAAAAACAATTTTTAAAATTCTTGGCGTGGAGAAAAGACAAAGTTTGTCCTTCTTGAGGAACGGAATTTAAAGTTTTACAATCCAGATATGGTGTGGGTCGCTACAGGACATACGTGAATTATTTCATATTTTATTTTTCTTTAAAATTATTAGAGGATTAGTGAATTGTCCCTTCATTTTCCAAATGATTCCAACCAATAGACCTAAATACGCTACACGTAGAAATGCTCCATTTTATATTCCGTCTGATCTCAATGACCGTTCTCCATTAAATCGTATGTGTTCATATATTAATGTTATGTTTCTTAAGTTCGATAATGTTGATTTAGACTTATTTAGCATGTCTTTGAGTGAATTTACTTTGTTAACATACAAAGTTATTAGACAAGTTTCGTAATTTATATTATGTTTATTATAAGTTTTGTTGAAGCAGTTTGCTTTCAGTGATTTATAATCTTTAGATTTCTTGTAGCCCTGTAATTGGTTTATACTGTTGAGCTTAATTATTTTCAAATAATTAAACATACCAAATATCTTTGTTTCGTATTTGTACGTAACCATTTTAAGTGGAATTAAGACTCTCTCCTCGTCTCCTCGACTTACCCTCACAATGTATCATTAATAATTTGTTTACAGTGGCTATAAATTTTAAGGTTTAACTTCTGTTAGTCATATTTTTTATTCTTAAAAGTATTTATATCCCATTCCTTAAATAAAATCTGCTAATAATTTGTTGAATTTCTTGAAATCAACATTATGAAATTAAAGCATGGAATCTTGAAGATGCTTACAGAACTTAAAGGTCGATAAAGTTGTCTGAATTCACCTTGACGCATTTCAATTCTGGAAGACGCAAAGTAAAGACGAGAGAGGGTTAATGCCACCCTGGACGTCGGCTTACAAAGACGTAACTTCCTCTAACGCGATGGGACTTGCGCTCGAGAGCCGCATTTTGTATTGCGAATGTAGACTGTAGAGTGCTTGTTGAGAAAATAGCCTATTATTTGTAATGAATACGAGACGCCGCGAAATGAAACGAGGCAAGTCGAAGCCCAAGGAAGGTTCGCTTTATTATGATTGCAGCGGAATATATGTCTAGCTTCCTCTCCCAACAGATTTCTACACCGAATTGTGCAAAAGATACGCTTCAATTCACTTCCATATTATTTTCACAAACATTCTATTTGATATGCTCGTTCTTCGATTTCCTTCATGACGTTTCATACTACTATCCTGGATAATAACGACGACGACGACCACGGGAATGCACTATCTTCAGCATATGCCGATATTTTCATCGCTTTACATATTTTTATTCAAGTGGAAAGTAAACTTGAATATAAAATGAGTTTTCACTTCAATGTGGTAAGCAAAAATTTGCTTGTTTTGGCTGAAACAGAAATTTTTTTTTGCGTAATAACTGAACTGAGAATAGATTCCTATAGGGATTCTGATAGGATGTTAAAAGTGCTTTTATAATATAATCGATTATATTTATTTGAGAAGAAAATAACACTTTAAAAGTACTATGACGCATTCTTTCACGTTATGTTTAATTTTAAAAATTTTAAATTCAAATTTTATTAAAACAAATAAACAATATAAAAATAAATACCTAGCGCCAAGTTATTTTAATGAAAAATAACTAAACAACAACAAAAATAACAAAACAATAGACTAATAAAATTAATAAAATTACTCTATTATTAAACAATATCTAAACAATAAGCTACGACTAACCAGTTTCCGGAGAGTAAGGGATAACGAGTAGCGCAAACTAAGAATTCAATTTAAACCACGAAATAAAATATTTATTTACATTAAACAATATCAAAAGATTACAGAAATGTAGAAATAGCCGGCCGCATGGCAAGGCCATTTATAAAGGACAAACTGAACACTGACTCTAAATTTAATGTTTATATAGTCGGAGAACTAACTCCATCAAATTTATACACAAAAGTTAATAATGGGACTCACCTGATGGGGGACAATGGCCACGAATGGAGCCTTGTCACTTATTTTGTTACCTTTTTATAAAGTTTTTAAGACTTTTTATAAATAATACACGACCAACAGGTCGAACACTCCAGTTCAGAATACAACGACAACGAGAACGCGTCGTTGATAAGTTCATATGCGGCAACACATGCTCGACGGTGCCGCTCTCACAAAACACATTTCAAAGTTCGCAAAGGCGCATTACCAGCGGATGGAAAGATCGATCGACAATCGACCGAGATGTGTGAATCAGGTGTAGTGGTGGAGACGCTGATGTCAAGCGCTAAAACAAGATGGCTGCCACCAGTGTTTCGACAGTTTATAAACACGACTGACGACATCATCTTCTGGTTCTGTCACTCTTGAGAGAACGAGACTCTCATCTGAACCCATGTGCAAGGACAGTCCCACGACGACCAGGAATGCCAACCACAATGATGACGACCACCAGGACCACCTCCTCGACTCATTATGATGTGGAAAACTCCACATCGGAGTCAAGCAGTGTTCGTGCGTATAAAATAAAAGTACGAACATTCAATGTTTATTGCACAAAACAAATAATTGTCTGATCTGACAAGTTGGCAGGCAAAAACTGGAAGTTCAAATGATAATATTATGTCAATATTTCAATTAATCAAATACAAAGTCAAAATAGAAATAAATCTTAATTTAAAAATCTTAAATGCGACATTAATCAAAATAAACGTAATTAAAGTAAATTTAAAATTTTAAAGATTTAATAAAATTAAAGAATGTAAACTCAAAACAATAAAAAGCACACATCGACAAGTTTACATTAAGGCTGAACAATAGCCTGGAATTGATTCCAGTCTGGTGTGTAATAATTTAATTGAACAATTAATATATAATTATTATGTCAAATATTAAACAATATAATATTATATAATTATTTTTTTAAATTCATTTAAAATTTTTCAGCCTGGTAACTTTTTACCTTTGCACAGTACATAATCACTCATTTTTAAAAGGAGGTGTTATATCAAATATTTCTTTCATTGGAACCACTCCACTTTCACGTAATAAACAATTAAATCGTACCTTTTCTATAATTTTCTCCCCCTTACAAAATCAGGATGAAGGTAACTTTAATTAAATTAAATTATTTATGTTTCATCTACATTGTTAATAATGTTGTGATTCCAATGTACAGAAGGTAAGCTTGAATTTAATACTATGTACAGTACACTCTAGAAAAAGTCAGTGTAAAACAACGTCAGACGTTGGGTATTATAGTTATATTATAGTGTATGTAATATTAATCCTTTTTAAAAGATTGGTGGCTAAATTTCAAAAAATGGAAAAACTCATGACAAGACCTTAGTGGTTCTATAATTATTTTAATTTATGGGTATATCTCTGGAACCTTTAACTTTTATGTCCCTCGCATATATTTTGATAATTTCAATCAATTTTTACCTGGCTTTTGTTAGAAATGTTAATGCTTGATACGATGAATCATTTCCAAAAGATTTAACATTTATTTATTAAATAGATAAATAATTATTCCAATTTGAATACCCGATTTTGAACAATGTTTACTTATCCCTGACCATACTTTCGAATGGTTTTTACGTTGAAACTTTGTATATAATAAGAATTACTAGTTATATAACACATATTTTTAAAGTTAGTTAAACGCTAAAGACATTTGCGCTTAAAAATTAATATTTTGTTAATTGGGAAGAAAGCTTTATGCTTTTAAAAGTTGTCCCTCACTTTTAACCTTTTCGACCGTAATCGTCATATTTATCATTCTTCTTGAATAAGACTATTGGCACACCAAAATTGTTTATGGGAAATAAGAGTTTAAATCATTAGAATTATTTTGAGACATACTAAATTGATGTGCTTCATATCTTCAAAAAAATATTTTAATTTAAATAACAGAAAACACATGTGTACAAAATTTGACAACGACCGTAATCGAGTGATACTCCACGAAAATCAAATAAAAGTATTCGAAAAGTACTTACATAAATTTTTAAGAGTACCATTTAACATCGTGGGAATGTGCTTTGAGAAAAAATACTTTATTGTAAAGATAATGTGAAAATATTTATCAATTACGGTCGACCGACATTTTTTAGAAAGAAATTGTTAAGTACGAAGTTGCCGATTCTAATTCTTTCAATAGAAATTGTCATTAATTAAAACGTGAAGGTTAACTAAAAAATTTATTTAGTTGATTTTTGACATTTGTTTAATTTTATTCCTAGTGTATTACTATTAGTATTTTACTATTCTTATAAATATTGAAAATATTAAACAAGTTTATCGTTTTTTTAAAAATTACTCGAAAAATTATAACCCCTCAAGCAGTTCATTTCAACTGTTTTTCATCCTAAAAAGCAACCACCTGTTGAATATTTTTTTCTTACAGGTTAAAAATTATTTGCAATTTTAAATAATTTATAACTTTTTGAAGACAATAAGATTTATCTGTCCATTTGTATAATTTAAAAGCTTAGCACTTGAAGTTTATGTGGACAAAGTTTGAATACTGTGCTAATAAAAAAAAGAAAATATTCTTTCTTATTGAAAAGTTAAATGTTCCAGAGATATGCCCTTATGAGAAATAACTTGTTGTGTTGTCAATTCATATTGGGTAATTTGTTTACCTAAGGAATTCCGATCTCTATTCACGAAGGCTAAATCAAAGATCGATCAATCAATCCAATTAATTAAGGAAATCTGCAGGTCTCATATCTTTACAATTGATTTTTTGTAGTCTCGATGGGTTTAGTTTCTATGCCTGTAAATTATGTGTGAGTTTTTTAAAGGTTTTTGGTGAGTAAAACTTATACATGTTAAAAGGACAGTCGGACAAAATTCAAGCATAACCTTATACTAATATATATATAAATTTGTAGTTGTAGATTTTTCACAATTTCAAGTTATTATACTGTCTTATATAAAAAAAAAGGAAATGTAAAACTGTTGGTATGATTGTTTTAAAGGGTGAAAGTTAATTACATTCTTCTGAAGTTTCCCTTATAGACGGTAGAATTTTAAATGACTGTGCAAAGTTTACTGGACTCATAAAGCATTTAATTAAAGAAAACTTTTTTTGCTTAATCAGTTTAAGTGGTGATATTCTCTTTTTGAAGCTAAGAACTAACTTTTTTTAGACTTCAACTTAGCAATAAATAATTATTAGATTCTCAATAACCCATCCGCATGCGGGTCCTATTTTATATGTGGGTTCTACTGCATTTAAGTGTGACTAGTGTTCTTTAATGTATAGGGGATTTTGATAAGGAAAATTTCTCTTAAAAGGGATAGTTCTGTTTAAGACGTTCAATTGCACCTAATAAGCTTTATATTACTTTTGTGTACAAAGAAATATTTCTGACATTTATTATAGGTAGCAGTGGAATAATATATAATTAATATAAATGGGCAGAAAATTTACATTTATTGAAAAAGGAAAGAAGTAATTTTCATCTTTTTAAACCAGAATTAATAATTTATGTTCCGAAATAACAATTTATATATACTATTCTCAATCTCAATAACTCAAATAATTAAGTAGAAATTTCACTTACTCTCTAAAATTGAATAAGCGAAAATTCACTTATTAGATGTCAAAAGTCTTCCACTCTTTCAAAAAGTGCATATGCACTTACAATAAGTGTATATGCACTTATGATAAGTGAAATTTTCACTTATTATAAGTGCATATACACTTTTTGAAAGAGTGGAAGACTTTTGACATCTAATAATAAGTGAATTTTCACTTATTTAAATTTAGAGAGTACTTAGAGTGAAATATCACTTATTGGTAAGTGCATATGCACTTATTGAAAAAATCCATTTTTAAAATGCTAATAACTTTTGATTAAATTGCACTACAGTGTTCGCTAATAGCTTAATCGATATGTTTTCAAAAAATAAAACGAATATAAAACATTTTTAACTTTTTTTAAACAAAATATACAATTTTGCAAAACAACGATTTTTCCAAAATTTTTAAATTCGAAAAAAATAGTTAGAATTGATCAATCAGGTTCATCAAACTTACATCATAATTTTTCCCCCTGAGGCACCTATAATTTGGTAAAAAAACATAGTTCTAAGTATTATAGTTTTCGAAATATTAGGCCAAACGTATTGTGGACATACACACACACAAACACAAGTGGTCGCAAAAAATGACACGAAAATGACACCAAAACAATGACATCCATCCTTGTCATTATTTTCATGGACGTACAATAAAGATTTCCTACCAGCAAAATTTAAATACTATGGGCAACAGAAGGCAGGTAGTTAAAAATAATATTAAGAATGGCTAAATCTTAATTCCGGAAAGATGAAATGGTTAAAGTTATTCGTGAAAGTAGTAAAACGTGCACCGAAAAAATTAATTCAGTCATTTTTACATAACTATTTAGGACTGGCGGATACAGCCATTTACTGGACTTGGTTCTGTACGTGGAGAAAATGAATTCAGTGGATTTTACAGAACTGTTGTAGAATAGCGTATGCACAACCTTTTACGGATCTGAGTTTTGTAAAATGTGGTGAATAGTACAGGGTAAATTCTACGACTTTTCTAGAGTTTGTCCTAAATATTTGCCAAGTTTTACAAAACTTAGATCCGTGAAGGTTGTGCATACGCTATTCTACAACTGTTCTGTAAAATCCACTGAATTCATTTTTTCCACGTACAGAACCAAGTCCAGTAAATGGCTGTATCCGCCAGTCCTAAATAGTTATGTAAAAATGACTGAATTAATTTTTTCGGTGTGAGCTATGCTTTTCATGTCTCATAAAATTGAATTGAATAAAGAGAACAAATCATTTTTAATGCTAGAGATTTAAATCAGAATTGGTCTTATTGAAGACAAGATTATACTCATAAATAATAATTATAAAAAAATTATGCTATTCTGAAATAAAGTTAAAATTGTTCACTGAATGAAAAGAATTGCTCTGATAGCAAACTGAATTGTTAATATAGCGCCTGCAACTGTTTTTGTTACTATAACAAAAAAATTTGCTAAGACAGATAATTATTAACTAAGTTAGCAATGTCTAATTTGTTAAATTAGCAGTTTAACTGATTGGTTTTGTTGTTTTAGCAATCCATTTGCACTTTTAGCAAATTTATTTGTTAAAATAACAAAGAAAGTTACAGGCGCTAGATTAACAATTCAGTATCATTGCAATTCTTTTCTCTCAGTGGATATAAGTTTTTCAATGTCTTTATAAAGTTCATATAAGAAAGTTACGAATTAAAAGAATTTTTAACATAAATATGCCAATAATATCACTATAAAAAGAGAGTCTTATTTTAAAGCAGAAAAGCTGTCTTAATTTAAGACGCAACATTTTGAAGACAGCTTTTGCTTATTTTACAGATTTTTCTTTTGCTTTGAACTTTGCCAAAAAAAACTAAAAACATCAAATTTGCATAAAAACGTGTTATTATTGTAAATTGATCTTGATTAAGACTTTTTTTTTACATAAACATTTATATAGCAGGGCTTGCCGAATTTGAGACACATCTTTAATTAAGATTCTCTTTTTACAGTGTAGTTTATAATTTCTATATAGACTCTTTTAAACTTTAACATAAATTATTACTTTTCTAGTAATATGAACCAGAGCTACAAGTATTAAAATTGGAGAAATATAGTTAACGTAAAATTCATTGCAATTTTTATATATTTAAAACATCATTTTATTTGAATTTTCTTTATTATTCATTAAAAACGCTTATTAAATTTAATGTATAGAGTGTACTGTTAGATTACTATAAAAAGCATATCGTTAAGAGTCTCGGAAGCTGTGCAGTTGAGCACAAACGAAATGATAGTCTAGTTATATATATGCCATATAACCGTTCTCACGAAATGGCCGTTTTACGTTATTCATCCGTTACGACTCCTGTGCGGAATTTCCGCAGAGACTTTGGAAATTATGCCGCTAACTTCTCGTCAGCGCATTGTTACCAAGTTATGCGTTTTATATAAATTTTAAATATTTCCTGGGTTATTATCAAGCAAGTTTCTCTATAGCTTTCTCTTTGTTTTCTTATCCTAATTTTATGTACGATGTAAGAAAATTAAACTACTTGTATTTTGTATTACTAAAAAATGAAAGTTTTTACAAATTTAAACTCATAAGTTAAAGAGAATTAATTAACTCTAAACAATTCGTTTCGAGCTTGGATAGGTGACCCCTTCAGCTGTTGCTGGCCTGGTCATTTTTCTGCGATTGTGACATTTCAAGCAGGTGATTAGACGTCGGGGACTGGATGTGCACGGTGAAAAATGATTTAGCAACAACAGCATATTTGCTGTAGTAGATTTTCATTTGCTGTCTTTTCTAATTATTTAGTTGATACAGCAAATTATTAGCCATCATACACTGAGAAAAAATTTTGTTTGAATCAAACATAATATGTTTGATTCAAACTTAATTTCACTTTGTTATACAGTCAAACATAATTAAGTTTAATTTGAACAAATTTCGTCGTTGATCGTCTATGTTTGATTTAAACATATTTTTTGTTTGATTCAAACAAAAATTTCATTTACTTTAAACAAAATATTATTTTTCATTTTAAACCAAGTAAATTTTATTTTAAATAAAATACATTTTTATTCTTATCATATTATTCTTTTATTTAAAACACAAAATTTTTTTATTTTAAACTCAAAATATGTTCCGCGATAGTTTAATTTTTTTTCTTGCTTATTTATATAAAGCATTCTTTATGTTTGAGATTACTTCAAATGTTAATATATAAACTGTAAAAACCGAAGAAAGTTACACTTTTTATTAACTGCACACAATTCTGGAAATGTGGAACTTTGAATCAGTCTAATTTACAAGAAAAATGCACAAAAGAAACAATATCTTTTGTGTAAACTCACTTGTGCACAAAAGTTTTAATCACTTCAGATATACCTCAATTTTTTGATAAAATTCTAACACTTACACTTTTAAGAAATCACTTTAATAAAAACAAAACCACGAATATAAACTTTTTTTTTCAAAAAAGCGATAAACACGTAACTACTAGAAATGAAGCGTACATGTTCTACAGGAAAAGTAAACTAACGTCAGAACAGTAACGACGCCATATTGAATGCGCAAAGACTTCTGCGCATTCAATATGTTTGAATCAAACATAAAATATATTTCTTTCAAGTATAAAGACTTCGCAAACAAATTGGCTTTAATTTGAACAAAATTTAGTTTTTAATCAAACAAACAGAAAATTATCTTCAAACATAAAATATATTGGAACCAAAACTTCAGATATTTCTAATATACTAAAATTAAACTTAAAAACATTATTTATTCAATCAAAATCATTCAAACAAATACTTATATTTAAATCAAGAAAATATTTTTCTCAGTGTAGCAAATGGTCATTTGCTACCAGAATGAATCAATATTAGGTGGAATATGTTAGCTGTCACAGATAAGTATTAGCTATCATAACTAATCTTTAATGCATGTAAATAACGTTGGCGGCGCAGAGTCATCAGTAAAATGGCTGATGTCATATGACAATTGTCAGATCTCTTTTTGCAACTGTGAACTTTTTATCGCTATCAACATTTTAAAGAGTTAAAAATTGAACTGATTAATGAAATAAGGTGATATTATTGAATTAAGTGAGAAACAAGAAAGGATTGTATTAGAAAATCAATCACAAATTAATCTACACTTACACTTCTTGTGAGGTTAATTTTGTGTTAATTAATTGTGTGAGATACAAGTGTTTAAAAAACGTGTGCCTACCTATAAAATATAATTTTTGAATTTTTTATACTTCATAATTTAAAATTATAATAGATATTTGTATTGTTGCAAATAAAATATCAAATAATAATGTGCAGCCACTGTTATTAGTTTACTTAGCAAATATTTTAGCTGGAATAATATAGGAATAATATCATCAATGGATATAAAAACCACTTAAAAATTAAGTAAGACTAGTAAGAGTCACACCACATACAGTCATACAAAACAAATATTACGCATCGTTATATATATCTAAATTGCTTTTAACATTTATGAAAATTATGACATAATAGTTTCTATTGCCAGAGACATGTAATAAACATTTAAACAAAGAATGAAATTATCAATACTTTACGAGTCTTCCTGATCTTTAAATGCGAAGCTTGATCGTAGTTCGTCATAGTCGAAGATTATTCCTCGGCGATAAAATCAATCGTAAGTTACTCCGACTTCCACACTTGTAGAATCGACAGCGTCGATAACTTTGGCGATATTGATGCTGAGGATAATTACAACAATTCGGATTCACCAAATGATAATTATTTTTCCGCAATTCATGAGCCAAAAGACTCTCAACGATTCAAAGTTTACAATAAACATGAAATAGTGGTTAATGTACCGCACTGAAATTACAATTTTAACAATTATAGCAAGTTTCTTTTAAACAATACAATATCGAAAGGATTTAAATTTTATGAGACTTTATTTCTTAAAGATCTTCACAAGTTGTTAAAAGTGCGGCACATGTATTTATTTATTTATTAGCTTTAATTATCTCTCATGGTCAGACTCAATTTAATTTAAATTCATTAGTCCTATCACCTATATCAGAATCTAATAAGGTGGGGTCATTCACAAAGCTATTCCCCTCTTCTAGTTTCATAGAACTAATTGTACATTGAGAATTTAATATAGCTTATTTTCATTTATACTTTCAATTTACTACAAGCTAACAATACCTAGCTAACATCAAGTAGCTGAAATAGCTAATTCATTTGCTATTCATATAATAGCAATTAAAATTAGTTAGAATAACTAAAATTAGCTGTAGCAGCCAACTTTTTTCACCGTGTGTTGTGTTAATTCTTATTAATTGTAAATGAAGTATAATTTTTTAAAATCAGATGTTCGTCTAAAATTTGTATTTTTGGTAATCTTTTTTCTCAAGATTTTGTCACTTTTCAGCAATTAAACTTTTTATGATAAACAGCTGCAGATTTTCTCTATAAATTATAAAGAAATTTAGGTTGTTAAACGGGGTATGTTTAAAAAGCTATTAACCCAAGGTCTACAGATTTACTAAATCTTTTGATTGCACTAATATTTTATCATAAGCTTCAGTCCCTTTTCCAAATTTGTTGCCTCCAAGCATGACCTTCAGTGACCAATTACTCCCCACTTACACTACCTACCCCTCTTGACAAAATATCCCACTCTAAATTTTGTTCCTTTGAACTTCTAATTTTTCTCCTCCCCCATAGCCTCTCGTCACTTTCTGTACGTCATTTTTCTGACAGATTTTTGTAACTCGTCGGAGAGAGCAGTTCGGCTCTTCGAAATTTCAAATTACGTATACCTTTTTTGCTCACTTTTTAATAAATGTTCAGTTAAATGTTAAATGTCCTGTGTACAATCATTTCGCAAAACCTGTTGAATTATTGGATGCCAAATTCAACAACTCACATTAAAATAAATGTTGAGGAATTAATATGTTGATTTTATTTTCCGAGATATTCACAATTTTCTAAAGGAGGTTTAAATTTTCGAAATTTTTTTTATTGATGAAAAACAAACGACGGAATTTTCCGCGACAAATCATGCGTTTATCATAACTTTATCGTTTTTAAGAACACAAGATTTCTCGGTCGACAGGGCCTACAAGCTGCAATGCATTCGGGTTGAACACTGGTTAACTCTTCCGACTGACCGGTCGCGGCGCCACGGGTCCCGCAAACACATTCACATTCTGTGTGTATACACGCAAAACTTTACGTGTGTTAGTTTAAAGGCTGGTACGCAATTATTCGCCATCATTGTATACCAGCCTTTAAACTAACACACGTAAAGTTTTGCGTGTATACACACAGAATGTGAATGTGTTTGCGGGACCCGTGGCGCCGCGACCGGTCAGTCGGAAGAGTTAACCAGTGTTCAACCCGAATGCATTGCAGCTTGTAGGCCCTGTCGGTCGATTGCCGTTCGACCTTTCCATCCGATAATAATGCGACTTCGCGAACTTTGAAATGTGATTTGTAACACTCTAAAAACAAGTGTCTTATTTTGTCCTCACTTTTAAGACATTTTGAGGTGTCTTAATTTTAAACCATTGAGATAGTGTCTTAAAAATGCCTGTAAGACGCTTTCTAAACGTCTTATGTCTTAAAATTAGACACTTGTAAGACACCTGTTTTTACAGTGAAGAGCGGCACCGTGGCGCATGTGTCGCTGCACATGAACTTGTCGACGTCGCGCTCTCGCTGTCGTCGTATTCTTAACTGATGTGTTCGGCCATCTGATCGTGTATTATTTATAAAAAGTGTTAGAACTTTATTAAAATGTAGGCAATATTACTAACAGGGCTCTATTCGTGGGCGTAGGCCCCTACCAGGTGTGCTCATTTATTAAAATGACTTTTCTTGTTGGTGGAGTCGGATCCCGACTAATAAACATTAAATTTAGGGTCAGTGTTCAGTACGCGTTTTTTTGTAAATGGCCGTGCCATGCGGCCGGCTATTTATACTTTTCTGTAATCTTTTGATAGAGTTTTAATTTAATAAATATGTCATATTGTGATTAAACTTTAATCTAGTTTGTGCTGATCCTTATCCCCCACTCTCTGGGAAACTGGTTAGTCGTAGCTTGTTGGTTTAAATTTTGTTTACCAAAAAAAGTAAATTTATAAATTTAATTAGTCTATTGTTTTGTTATTTTGTTGTTTAGTTATTTGCCGTTAAAATAGCTTGGCGCTAGGTTTTTATTTTTATATTGTTTGTTTGTTTCAATTAAAATTTTAATTGTAGATTTTTTTTGGAATTAAACATTATGTGAAAGAATGCGTCATAATAGGTATATATATTATATATATATATATATATATACAGTACGTTTTGCACGATTATTCTATGAAAGTTTTATATATCCGAATCGATCTATTCGACCTGATTTCCTTCTGCTTAGTAAAATTTAATTCTAATCTACCACTTCCAAATACTCAGAGCTATTTTTTCCCCTGCCTTGATACTTCATAACTCTAATCACTTCTTTTTTAGTTCTAACTAACTCTTCGGATGAATTCGAGAATTGTCGTTTACTCTCGTCTCATAGACAATCATGGCTGCCAGACTTCGCCAAACACTTGGCGTCATTAAAATATTATCTCAAGTTTTGTAGTTCCGTGCTTAAAATTATGATTACTAAAGAATTAAAACAAAATAATTGATTTCGCATATTAAGTTTCAAGTGCATTATAAAAAATATAAATATAAAAAAGTGTTCGGATTGTCGTAAACATTGAGAAACGTGTGTTGTGTCATTTTATTACATAATTATATTTCGTGTATTAGAATTAAATTGTGTTTTTAAAATATATTAATACCAAACAAAGTGATGTTGAGTGTTCAGTTTTAAATATCCTATAATACATAATAAAAATATATAAAATTTAAAATGATTTACTTTTATTACTTAAATATTTCAATAGAATAATATGTTACTTGCTAACATTTTTAAACTTTCTTACAAAAATACATGATGATTGTATTTAAAAAGTAGAATGAATAAATTTCTAACGATTAAAAACATTGATTTTTCAAAAAGCAATATTTCGATTCTCCTTTTTAATTTACAAAGGGGCCGTTCATATACCACGTGGACAACTTTTCTCCGATGTTTTACCCCCCCCCCCTCCCCCTAAATGTCCACGTGGACAATTTTAGTGAAAAATAGTTTTTGGATGTTAAAATCAAAGAACTATTCAAAGGAAATATGAATATTCGAGTAAACTTCACAATTTTTTATGACAAATTCTTTGAAACAGGATGCTCTTTTACGTGAAATTAGGTAAATAAATAGATCTTCAATTGTTCTTAAAAAATTTAATCACAGCTTTTTATTAATACGAAAATACTTTATAAGTTCTACTAGTAAATAATAAAAAGTTTAAGAAGTTCTACAAGTAATAGGTAAATTGCCATCTTTGGTAGAATACTTTGGAAGGAACATTTTCAATTATAAAAAATAAAAATAATTTTTTGTCACAAATCTAATATTCGTTATTAGATATTTCAGGATTATCTTCGGCAATCCACGGGGGCACTAACCACTCTGAAATATTGTCAATGTTAGCAAAACAATCGTCATTTTGCACCGTTGTGGAATCTATTAAATTGTTTTCCACTGTGTCTACCTCTAAGCAGGCCTTCTTAAGAAGCTCCACTTCCTCAGTTTCAACCAAAATATTGTTTCGTTTACGTTCCCGTTTATGTAACGCTCGGTGGGTAACCAGATGTGATAAGTCGAACTCGAACAATAACGACGCAACGTAGATATCGATTATCGAATGATCTAGCGCACAGTGCTTTATAATAGTCCTAGTCAATGACGCGCAATTGAAACGTTGAATAAAGGAAATATAAGAAATAAAAAACATTTTTAATGGAGACATTTTGCGAATCACGCATAATTGTCCACGTGGACATTTGGCGAACCCCCCCTCCCCTTCTAAGCTGTCCACGTGGTATATGAATGGCCCCAAAGTCTTTAGCAGGCGAAAACACGTTTAGAATTTATCATTAAGCAGGTGGTCTTCGGATATTTAATTCACTATTTCAATTTTAAAAATAAAAAAACTTTCGCCATTGATCTCCGAAATTTTAAAAAGATTGTTTAAATTCAAGATTAACTCGAAATCTTTGGAATAAGTAGAAAAAAACATTGATGACAAAAGGTTAAGACGTGAGGATGTTACAATCACGTCTGAAATAGCTTTCTAGAAGAAAGCGAGTTTTCAAAGAGTAGACCGGACAATACAAGCAGTAATAGAAGAAGTAAAACGAAAAAGGAAATTCTCGAATCCCGAGACCAGGAGCCAACTCTGGTTATTGTTTGTTTACTACCACATTTTGCATCCAACAGCGATCTCAAAGGACCAAGAATTGCATTACCGATGTAAAGTGCATTTTCCTCTTTCGTTATCCGCACAATAAACTCGTTTAAACTGCTTTCATTTCTGTTTCCCTATTTCAAAACATGAAACCTTTCTTAGTGACAAGGTCCTTATTTCTTTTTTAAAATGTGTTCAAAGGCCACACATTAGCCGTCTGACAAATTGGATTTATGTTGACGCATTTTATCCCATTATATAACTGAGCTTATACATCAAAGTAGAACTAATCTCGAGATTATTTGGGCCACTTAACCTTACACAACTTATCGTATTTCTTTTTGTAGAAGTGCTTTAAAATATTAAGCCTGCATAATCCAAAAGAGAAGTATTTAGAGACTCGCTTCTTGCTTGTATAACAAATTTTATTAGCACGGCTTAACTGTAATATTGAGGAGTCCCCTGGTAGAAAAATTTCGTGGCGCTAGATAGGTTCCAGTCTGAATTTTTAGGACCCTAGAGTGGCGCCAGACATATATGTAACACACTTCCAAGCTAGCGACTAGCCTGGAAACTATAGACTGGGGCCAGTCTCGCGACTAGAATACATTTTGAGGTTATGTTTATATGAATTGACAATCTAGCAGAATCGAATAGCGGCATGGCTAGGGTTGTAAAGTTTCATGAAACTTTGGTCAAATGAAATGTTTCATGAAAGTTTCAAGGCTTCGTGAAACATTTTAAAGTTTCAATATGGCGAAAATACATTGACAAAACTAACCTTACCTTAAATTTTCAGGCGCGAAATCCATCCAAAGTTTCATGAAATTTTGAAACTTTCGTCCATGAAACATTGAAAGTTTCAATTGAAAGTTTCAATATTTCAATGAAACGTTTCATCGCTCACAACCCTAGGCATGGCTGGGTCTGGATAGAATTGCATAACTATGCTGCCAGTTTTGACTATGTCCAGTTTTTCACGCTTATAATTTCTACACGAGAATAATTTACTGTTTGAGTTTTTTTACACTTTATAGTTTTTAAATACATAAAGACATTATATCTCTAAAAACTATTAAAATGATTTTGCTTTAGCTCTTCTAAATAATAAAATAAGTAGCAGGGGAATCATCAAATTACGAAGTCTACTAACTTCAAAACATTTTCAAAAACAAATTTCACAGAAAAACCGATTTTGATATTTCCAAATTATTATAAGGAAATAATATATAATATATATGGTACATAATTACGGTTCTATTTCATTTAATATTTTTAAAGGTTTTAATAGTACTTTCTTCCAGTTTTAGCTTCCTTATATAGAAAGCTTTATATTCGTTAAGATTTTCGATTTTCCAAAAATTGTTTAAATCAGATCAGTTTTACCTAAAAAGCGTAAATTTGCATTTTCAAGCAAATGTCTAGATGTGTGAGTGTACGCATCTGTGTGTATAGCTTTTTTGTCGCCAGGATATCTCGAGAGCGCTTTAACGGAATTCAATTTTAATTTTTGGATGGCTTATTAGGATTTTAAGCATCTCAATTTGGACATAGGAAAATTTTAAAATAACCAATCAAATTTTTTTGAGCATTTTTTTTCATCGAAAAAAGCCGTTTTTTGCCAAAATTTCTTTCCATACTAAAAATACAATTCACTAAAAATACAAAAATCATATTCCTTATCGCAGTATGAATCGATTGGCCTATATAAAATTTATAATTGATCTAAAATTCGTAAAATAATTCATGTTTTTTCCTTTTTTTTATTTGTATTTAAAGTTTTTTTTATTCGTTGTGTGTCGTTTCAGATCATATTTAATGGGTAAAGAAAAAAATTGGGAGGGAGGGATGCAGGCCCGTAGCTAGAAATTTCTTTCGGAGGGGGGAGCCAAATTTTCTATGCCCGTAGTTAAAAATTTTTTTGGGGTGGAAGATGAGATTTTTTTTCAACGTGGACGAGAAATTTCTGGGGGAGGCCGGGACCCTTGCTCCCGCCCTGGCTACGTGCCTGGAGGGATGTAATTATTTTTGGAAGACAAGCTAGAATAATTTTGATTTACCTTCCTTACATCAGGTAAGTCGATCAATCTTTTAATTATACGTTGCTTGTCTTCCGTAAATAATTACACCTGCTCTCACAGAGTTTCAAAATGAACAAGCGGATTCTGAGTTTGTTGTCGCTGAGCTAAATTTAGGGAAAAAAGTGAAGCCAGATCCGAAAAGTAAGTGGATAGAGCATCAAACGCGAATAAAGAGCATAGTAGAGCTCTATCCTGATTACAGAAATGATGCCCAAGATTTGAAATTTTTATAAGGGATTGGCCACAATATGGTGCTTTAATGATTTTTTGGGATTCATAGCATTCAGTTTAATGATATTTTGTAATTTTGAAATTCGGTTAAAAGGGATCCATATCATTTGGTTAGAATAGGAATTCGGTAAATTTCACATTCGGTAAAATTGATTCGGGAATATGCCCGGGAACGATTTCATGGTGACAGAAACCCTTAAAGGAGCTCCTATGAGTCAGAAGGAACATGTTGTGTCACTATACCGTCTTTAGGAAAATCGACTTTCTGCCTTCGTTCCAGCTTCTCGGTCCATTTCGAATCGGTAACGACCTTAACTTTCCGCAGTTTGTGGCAGTGTGTTCCATTAACCTAACCGACGCCCAAGGAGGTTTCTTTGTCTGATCCAGTAAGCTTTAGGGTGGCAAGGACCGGAGAAGAGTTGAAATCGCCTTAACGCCCCAATGGTCTCTGCTTCTTCCACTATAGTTCTCTTGTTTTTTGTTTACAGCAACAAATGATATCTTTTTTGTTTAACATTTCACTGAGAAAATAAACCTCTAGCAAAGCTGCTTAATATCTCGGCTAAAGAGTTAATATGTAAAAACACATAAGGTATGACTAACGGAAAATAAATGATACTTGCTGTCACATCCGAGTTGAAATGGTTAAAATCCAAACGTTAAAATTAGCTTTTCGAAGTATTTGTCGTAACCAAATCGACGTGTGCACAATAAAAACAAGTTTTTTTATATAAAACTACATACCAGTTTGTTTATATACAAACAGCACGCACTATGGTATGCGCGAACTATGGTGCGATAGCCTTTACGTTTGTCAGATTTTAAAGGTACGGCCATAGCTATTGGCTGCCTGTAGGTTACCATGGCAACGTATGAGAGTGAGCAAGAGAGAAAATTAATTTCCCCTTACTCAGTCCAGAGATGCCAGAGACTTCCGTATGCAAATCTGCGCATGCCCCCTACAACATTTTTGATTGGTGGACGGTTTTCGGACAAAAATTTTAAACAAATCCACACGTGTCCACCAATCAAACACGTTGTTGGGGGCATGCGCAGATTTGTATACGAATAGATGTGACCGCTCCAGATCTGGCCGCTTCATAACCTAACTTCTGAGGTGCTTGGGGACGCAGCGTCAACATTTTGTTTGTGTTTTGTGATCGTGAATATTGTTACAATGGCAGATCCAGAGATGAAGAATTTACTCCAGAAATGGTGTCTAGAAAAATACATCACAGTATTTGAAGGTTAGTTGAACCAAACCCATTTAAATTCATTTTATTTCATGTAAATAAAGAACGTAAAATAATGACGCTTCCCTTCGATAAAATGCTTGTTTTTAATACGCTTTACTTTGGTCTTCTTGGAACACCTTTTCTAATATCATTTGTACAGATACTCATATACTTAAAGTGTTTATTAAAATTGTTCCACAAAAAATAATAATTTATTTATTTCGATCATTAATAACGCTATGCGTTCTCAAGTATTATTTTTGGATGTGTTATTAACATGTTAAATATAGTTTTCGCATACATTTTTACAAAGTAATCATATTTTTTAGAATGCTCTACGTATACTCAAGTCACAGAAATAAATTATAAAATTCGTTTCACAGAATTTTAGGTAGAATTATTTTTAGCCAAATTTTCATATTTCGAATTTATTAATTTATGGGCAATTTAATTTTTACTTAACAGAATTCTTAGGTCACTGAATTCATATTTAACAGAATTTTAATTTTTACAGAATTTCTTAAACAAATTTTTATTTAGAAGAATTCGAATTATACGGGATTTTTTCATTTAGGCATTTTTAGAGTTGTGAAGAAATAATATTACCTGGAGAACGGTAATAAGAAAGAGAATATAACCGGGAATATAACAGACCAAAATTCTAGTCGAGTATATATGAGAATTTAGGTTTTATATTTATTTATCAAATGAAGTCAAATTTTCTCAATCTTTCATTCATTAATTCTTTCATTTTGTCAACACCTACAGTTTTTTTGTTTTATATTTGTACAACATTTTTGCCTTTTCAAAATGTTTTCAAATTTTAAATTTATATTACCTAGTAATTTTAATTTCTTCAAATTTCTGTTAACTTGAATTTGCAATGATTAAAAGTTTAATCAATTCATGGTTCAAATATACTAAATTTAAAGTGATTTAAAAATTTCTTCAATTTTTAATAATTCTTTTCTCATATCATTTTAATTACTTAAACTATATTTTTCAACTATTTTTATCATTTTACAACTATTTTCTGAAATTTTTAATATTATTTTCATTGGTTTTCACTTTTTTTCCAAATCTTAAATCTACCTTCCGCAAATTTTAATTATTTTTTAATTTTTTCAATCACTTGTTTAATTTTTATTATTTTCTGTTTGACAATAAAAAAATTTCATTATTTATTGCTAAATTTCATATTGTTTATCGTAGAATAAAATTAATTTTTTTAATTCATCATTATTGTTTTCAGTTTGCAATTATTACCTTCAATTATTAATCATTTTCATTATTTCTGAATTAATATCCTAAATTTTCAAATATATATTTCAATTCTCAATTATTTTGTTCAATATTTATTTCTTTTTATCATTTTGCAATTATTTTTTCCATCTTTTATATATTTCAATTAATTTCCTAAATTTTCAGATATTATCTCAAATATAGACTATTGTCTACAATGTTCAACTTAAAGCACGATTTTTCAATTAATTTCGTTTGCTTAAAAATAAATTCTGTAATTTTTCTATTATTTTCTCCAATTTCTAATTATTTAATTTTTATTTTTGCATAATTTTCAAAAATTTCAATTATTTTTTAAAATTTTTAATTTTTTTCATCAAATTTCAATTATTTTTTCAAAAAATTTTAATTGTTTTCATCATATTTCAATTATTTTTTTCAATTTTAAATTATTTCCCTCTTCTTAGTTATTATTCTTATTTTGTAAAATTATTTTTCAAGATTTTAAGTATTTTTCTCAAATTTTAATTATTTTCTACATAATTATTTTAATTTGTTTTTGTAATTTACAACATTTTTTATTAATCATCTTGAGTTTCAATTATTTTTAGCCTTCAATGCTTTTCTTCAATTTTTAATTATTCCAATTTTTTTAAATTAATTTCTCAAATTTTCAAGTATTTTTCTCAAATTTTAATTTTTTTCTATTTTCATTATTTGGCCGTTGAAACCGACAAACGGAAATTTCATTACTTTTTAGGGTTCCGTACCGTAAAACGGAACCCTATTAAAATCACTATGTGTGTCCATTTTCGCACCCCTTCTAACTTTTAAACTATATAAGCTAAAGTCTTCTAATTTAGTCCACATATGTAATTTCACCTTGGATTTACGAAAATGATATGGAAAACGCGATTCCAGCTCATGAACATGCCAAAATCCAGCAAAAACCACTTTTTTGCCCTAAAATTGAAATAAATGACCATGTCCCCCCCCCTAATCTTCTAAACTATTTGACTTAAAATGCTGAAATTTGGTACACATATGTAGATTCACGTGTAGATTACAGGAAAATTATAGAGAACTCTCGTAAAGACGGTCTTCATAGTGTTTACTTGCCAAAAAGTACAATTTTTTGAAAAAAATTCAAAAAAATGACCATGTCCCCCCCCCCTAATCTTCTAAACTATTTGACTTAGGATGCTGAAATTTGGCACACATATGTAGATTTACGTGTAGATTACAGGAAAATTATAGAGAACTTTCGTAAAGACTGTCTTCATAGTCTTTACTAACCAAAAAAAACGATTTTTTGAAAAAAAAATCTTCCAAATCTTCCCCTAATCTTCCAAACTATTTGACCTAGGATGCTGAAATTTGATACACATATGTAGATTTACGTGTAGATCACAGGAAATCATAGAGAACTTTTGTAAAGGCGGTTTTCACAATGTTTACTAGCCAAAACCTACGATTTTTTTAAAGAAAATTCGAAAAAATGACCGAGCCCCCCCCCCCCCTTTTAAATCGTTTGTAGTATCTGACTTCATATCTGACAATATCTAATTAGATATAGAAAGGTATAATATCAGATTTGACTATGTTAAAATATATCTTGTTAGATATGACCTCACATCAGGCGATATCTATCTAGATATAAACAGATATAATATCAGATCTGATTATATCTAAATATATATAAGCAGATATATGTTTAAATAACTGATTATATCTGATTATATCTGAATAGATCAAATCATATATCATTAGATCTGAAATATATCTGATTATATCTACAATATATCTGATGATATCTGAAATATATCTGATTATATCTAAACCCTTTTTCCCGGGGATATAATCTACTTTTTATTTTATTAGTAATTTGCCGATTTCATTGAAATTAAATAAAAAATTCAATATAGTGCATTAAAATTTTGTTATTTGTTATAAGTTTTAAAATAATCTTAACTATATTAGTATATAAAGTTATAGAAAAATGACTTTGTTATTTGAAATATATATACAATTGCTATTGCATTTCAATCTCTATTTCATATAGTTAAAAAAATTATAGAGGTACGGAACCCTTCGACTTGGTACGAGTATAACTCGTACTTGCCCGATTTTTTCAACTTATCATTGTTTTTATCATATTTCAATTATTTTCTTCAAGTTTCAAATTTTAAAATAATTTTTCAACTATTTTCCCCATTTTTTAATTATTCATATTTTTTTAAAAATTGTTTTCTCCAATTTTTAAATGTTTTTCTCAAATTTCCCATTATTTTCTTTCATTGTTTATCATTTACAATTCTTTTCATAATTTCCAAATTTTAAACTATTTATCTAATATTTTAATTATTTATCTGAAAATTTGATTATTTTTTTCAATTTTCAATTATATCTACGATTTTCTTGTATTTTATGTACCTATATTGAGTATTTTTTGAAATTATTTCTCTTAAATAAAAATCGTTCTTTTCAATTTTAAATTACCTATGTTTATTTTTTTCCAATTATTTTCTCTAAATTTTAATTATCTTCTTTTTTTTTCCAACGAACTTCTAAAAGTTTCAAGTAATTTTCTTTAAATTTTCTTTAATTTTCCTTTATTTAAGTCATTCTTTCAATTATTTTTTTGAATTTTAAATTATTTATAATATTTTTTCATTATTTTCTTAAATTTGTAATTTTTACCGTCATTTCTAAATTAATTCTCTAAATTTTTAAATATCTATCTCATTTTCAAGCAATTTTTTTAAAATTATTTTCTTTAATTTTAAAACATTTCTATGATTTTTTAAATTACTTTCGACAATTTCAATTGTTTTCATTATTATTATTTTTTCAATTAATTTGAAAAATTGGACATTATTTCTTTAAATATTATATTTAAAATATTTACAATTGTTGATAATATATTTGGTATTTATCCATTTTTATCCATTCTCATAAATTCTCCAGTAAAAGAATATTCTCGGTTACATTTTCGAGAATGTAACCGGATTTTAAATTACCGAGAATTTTGCAACTCTATAGGCATTTTATAAATGCTATCATCAGGGTATCTACTAACCGCGAAAACCGGGATATAGCCAGGAGTTTAGTTTGACCGGGAATTAGGACGGAATTTTATGTCAAACCGGGAATTTTGTATTATTCTTAATAAACCAAATTTTATTAATATACCGATTTGGTTGGAAAAAATTATTTTTATTTATATTTTTGTTGACTAAACAAAAATTTCTTGTATTTCATTAAACATATTTAAAGTACCTATATTTATGAATATAATTGTTTAGAAATATTAAAACTTGAGCAATTTATTTTAAGAATTTATAAATGGATATGTAATCGTAATCATTTTGAAATATTTGAGGTTATGTTATACACTCCTGGATATAAATCATTTAATAGAAAAACGTTAGTTAAAGATTTCTTATCCTTAAAAATTGCATTTTCTCAAAGTTTAAATAAAAATAGTGAAAATAATTTTAAAGAATTTTCTATTATAATTGTACATCATTTTAAAAATACGCACCTTAGTACAAAATATAAATTAATTGAAACAATTTGATATATATGCTATAATGATTTTTACTTCTCTATCGTTTTCTGTTTTAATTTATGGTATACTTATTTAATTATTTATTTATTTATTTATTTTTATTTGAAACAAATAAAAAGTTAGTTGGTTGTTAGACACAAATATTTTTATTTGGCACAAATAACTTATCTTTGTGTCAAATATATCACTTCTCTAGGTGTAAAGGAATCATATTGAACACTAATTTCACTTATCATTTTATTACCCTGCAATTGATATTGATAAATCATTATATTAAACTGATATTTGATTAACAATTATTTTGCAAAAACTTCTGAGTTCACTTCATGTGTCATTTATTTTGACATAGAATTATATTGAATTGACGTTCGAAAAAGTATTTTATCGAAGGGGGGCGTCGATATATTAGAATAAGTGGTTTGCATGTACTCTTTTGCATGTACTTTTCTGCATGGGTTGATATATGGTATGTGCACGAACTTTTTTTACAGAGAATGCAGTGACTTCGTCTATTCTAATGTTCTTGGAAGCAGACCAAATAAAAGAACTAATCCCCGTCATTGGTCACCGAATATTGTTTAATAAACACTTAGGAGAGTGGAAATTAATACAATCGAATGTTCAGATGGTTCTTGTTAGTGTTAATTAAAGTGCAATTAAAGATTGCAAGATTATATTGTAATCTGATAGTATTAATAGAATTTTATTTTTATAAAAAATTAGTGTTTATTTTAACATTATAAATATTTCAGGATGAGCAGCAGTTGAGTGAAATAATTCCTCCCCACCTTCTGGACATACCTGACGGACCCCCAGAAGATTTTTTACCGTCTGCAGCTGAACTTGATGTAATTGAAAGCTTACATAAAGAAGCTTACGCTCCAGAAGTTGAAGCAAAAGCATCATTTCAAGAGCTGCCAGAATTGCAAAATAGTTCACCTAAGACTTCACCTTCGACTTCATCATTCGAGTCCTCATCAACTTCATCTTCAGTTAGTATAAATGTTTTCTTCAGTATAAATGCGTTAAAATATTAAGTTTTTCAAAATTTTTAAAAATTGTATAAAAAAAATAGTTTTCTTATCTTTTTACGGTTTTATGTTGTTTTCTATTAATTTATTCTTTTTTCATCACTATTACCTAATTTTCTTAATTTGGGATCATATGAATTTCGACATAATTTGTTTCATTGTGATTAAATGTTTTAGTCTTCTATTTCTTATTCAATGTATTTTAAAAGTACATATTAATCCAGTCAAATCATTTGATAAATAGAGATAACGCGAATTTACTTTTAATTTATGAAGTAACTGAGTTTGTGATCTCCTAACGGAACATGGAAATTTTCTTTGGAAAGTGGTGTGCCAAAAAAGACATTTTTATAAACTACCGCCTTCAGTTACATTTTACTGTTAAAAGGGTTCAAGAAAAAAGGAAGATTGTATAAAATTTTGAGTAATTTAAAAAAAATAGATCTCTGTAGAATTGAATTGTTTTTTTCCTATTTTTTCCAAAGGCCAGAACAAAAGTAATTTAAACAAAAAAAATTTTAATGTTTGTAAAAATTAAGTAGTTTTATAAATATTGTAACCCAGTAAATTTTAAAGGTAAAGTGCTTTATCTTTTCAATTTAACGCCGCTTTGTAATAATTTTCAAACAATTTTTATACGTTTATTTTATAAATCAGAGACCTCTTTCAAAACGAAATTAAACTCAAAATCTGTTTCTGATCCGAAAGTAGAGTTATAATGTTGTTTCGGATCGGATGGGAAATGAAAGTCGAGTGGGAATTCAGTTTCATATCTGAAAACAAAATAATTTATTTTATTATACATATATACGTGATTTTGTCTTCATTTTAAGTGTAACATAATGTGTGATAGATACCTGTTGTGGCTGTTATTATTTCATAAAATTTTAAGCGAATGTAAGTTAAGGAACGAATATCGTTCAAAGTTCGATCCGAAACTAAATTCTAAATCGACTTTCGTTTCATGACTGATGAAAATTGAAGTCTAAATTGACTTTTGTTTCTCTCGAGATACAAAATTAAATTATAAGTAGACTTTTGTATTGCGCATGGCACGAAACAAAATTGCCTATGTATTTTTGTTTTGTATCATTGTTTTAAAACAAAAAAAAATTGACTTCCGTAAAGGTTCCTGCTTTTAAGTTAACAGAAACGTAATTATTGACAGGTAACAGAATTTTGTAATTTTACCCGAAAAAAGGTTCAGAAATTGTCAAGAATTTAGTCTGCTTTAACTTTTCTGAGGGACACTTTTTAGAGAAACAATTAGATTAAAATGGTACACGAAAAACTGAAAAATACTTCTTTTTAGTTAGAAAAAGGGTTTTTTTTTTAGATAATGAATGTCTGGAATGTATATCTTTTGCTGTAATTAAAATTTTTAACCTCCTTATTTTCAAACCTATCTTAGACAGCTGTTGACAAGTATTTATTTATATGTTTGTATTATAGGATTTAGTTAAACTACTGAACAGCAGTTTAGAAGGTCAAGGATTACTAAAGTTAGAAAAAAAGGTACCTCTTGAAAGTACGTCAAGGATAAGTTTGACACGATTGATTTCTACGCATATTTTAAAGGATAAGCCAGCAGAATATATAACTTCAGAAATCTATGTCAAGTGGGCCAACGAAATTGTTCAAGTTTTTCCTCAAGAAAAAATTGGTGTATATTTTCACAACAAACGTTTAACTTCTCATAAAGGTGTCTTAAATAGATTGGCTGGGAAATTGCCAGACCAGATTCATAATTTGAAAAGAAAGTACAGAGATACTGGTGTGATTCCAAAACGTCGAAGAAAATCAACAGAACAACAAACGAAGGATTGTAATGAACCTTCTCGTTTGACGTTAAACTTGCGTCTACCAGAATCACTTGAAGCTTCAGAGGACAATGACGATGATCAAGATATTTTATGGTTGCAAAATTCTAGTGACCCCTGGACTACGGTAGAAGCCAAATGGACTGGAACAACACGCACTAGATTAACTAAAACTATTAGTGATAACTCCATTCAAGATTATTTTCGAATGTTTCCTGCTTTACAGAAACCGTTAGGATATCTTTTAGTAAGTTTACAAAATTCTTAATTTTATTACCATGAATAAATAAAATCAAAATGAATAATGTGTATGAATTTAATTTTTTTTTGCAGCTGGAAATAGACTTTGAATCGACCTACGGTACATTTTCTACAAAAATAACAGACAGTTTTCCACTGTTACGAACTAAATTGTTCGATTTAGCAGAGAAACGGAACAAAGGTCGAGATAAACACTTGGAGTTCATCCTTAGTATTAAAACTGGTAAGACTTATATTAATATGAAATATAAATTAAACCAAATTTAACTAATTGAAAATCCTATAATAAGAATTCAGAGTGTCTGGCGACCGGGAAATTCAGGAAAACCGGGAATTTGCCGGGAATATTAAAAAATATCCGGGAATTTTTAAAAGTTTCCGTCAATTCCTTAAAATATACAAAACATTTCAATTTCAGTCTTCTTTTTCAGCAGTTTTCAAAGTTTAATTTAAAAAAAAAAGTTTAATTTAAAATAATTTAAAAAATTTTGAGTCTGGGAAAATAAAAACTTAGTCAGGGAAAAGTCAGGAATTTATGAAAATGGAAATTTGCGGTCACCTTGAGGTCTATTTATTCTTAAAATAAAATAAATTCTAATTTAACCATAGAAAATACCGGGAAAAACCGGGAATTTTGTGAAACGAAATTAATAGACACTATATATTTAAAAAAATGCTATTCTTTACGTTAAAAAGCATCTGTTTACCTGTAAAAAGTTTAAATTTTTATGAAAAGTTTAAAAAATTCGTAATTATCAATTTTTTAAAAACTTGAAATTTTAATTTTTTACCGCAAATATTCAAAAAGCTTTTTTTTGTTGTTTTATCATTTCATATATTACTAAAAATGAATTTCTTGCTTTCTCCATGAGGAAGCAAATCTTTTTGCTGACGTGGAAGCAAAATTTTCATGGAAGGAATATAATTTTCAAATTTTTTTTAATTCTTGCATAGTTTTAATTCTTTATATTGTCGGAGAGAGGGATTGGGGGAGAGGTAACAGTTTTTCTTTAATCTTCTGATTTTTTTTTTATCTTTTTTGTAAATTTGTTCAATTGTTTTTTATTTTTTGTCTATTTTATTCCTAAATTTATTTACTATTTGATGCAATTTCTAGATTTTCTGGTTTTTTAAAAAAAAAATTTCTTGTTAGGATTAAGATCAAATATTTTTTTATTATTTTGCACTGGATGTTCTTAGATTTTCTTATTTATTTACACTCTGACTTTTCATTTCCTCGCTTTTTCTGTGATTTTTTTCATTATTTCATAAACTTTCTTATGTTTTTGAACCTTTTAATAAATTAACTGATATTTTTAGTTAGTTCTTCTAGAATCTAATTTTACTGTTTTTTCTTAATAAAAATGACATCTGTTGAATATTTAAAAGTGTTCTTTTCAAGATTTTTTTAAACTGCTTAATATTTAATTCGCTAGACACCCTACAATAAAAAAATGTTATTTAAAATTAAGGAATCTCTTTTTGCATCTAATACTTTTAGGTTTTAAATATACATTTTAAAATAAAGTGAATTACTTTTAATTTCAGATTCAGAAGAGACAAAAAATTTAATAGCATTTTTAATAATTCCGTCTTTACTGTCCGTGTCCACCATCAAGCTGAAACCTTCTGCTTCAAAAAAAGTATGGAGACCAAGTAAAATAGAAGTTCGCGAAGGCTTCATAACACATGTCACCACGGATGCTGAAATGAAAACTGTCTTGAATCATAGACGAAAAAAGTTGTCAGATTTTGGTCTAACGCTACAACCCTTTATTATTGTCGTCGGTGCGTCACTCACTGAAATTGTCTCGTACTTTGTCGTGATAAATAACACACATTATTCAGTTAGCAACATTCTAACTGCTGTCAATGTTTGTTTTAAAATAATCTGGGTAGTAAATGCTGAATATGCAGCTGAATGCCAAGGAACATGGATGTTCATTCAAAAAGCTTTTTACAAAATGAATACTCGCAGTGATAAGGAGTCGACAGCAGTTAATACTTTGCTCACAGATTTGGGACTCCTTTAATTTAATTTCAGCAGTTTTTAAACTTTTAGTTCTTTGACTAAGTTTATTTAAGTAAAATAATTGTCATAATGGTTTTTTGTTTTTTGTGCAATTCTTCTCTTCAAAATGTGAAAGCTCTTAGGATACATTTTTCCTTCTCACACTCTAATCATAATTTTAAATATTACCAATGTCAAGAAAATGACTGCAGACGATCCTTCCAAATTTTTAGTTCTTTTCGGAGGCATTTTAACAAAGAACATTGTTCTAAAAGTGTTTATGAAACTGTTGCTTCTTCGAAATTATCCTTGGGAGAACTTCAACCCAATCATATAACGCCAGAAAATTTGCGACATATTAACAAAGAAGATGGTTATAAAAATGTTTCTAAAACTGTTATTCCTTCAAATCTTTCTCTTAACAAACCTGCTGATAAAACGCATGATTTAGAAAATTTGAAGGTTCAAATTTCACATCAATCGAAACAAACTGTTGAATCTTCAGACAATAGTTTAAATACAAACCAGGTATTATCGTCATTTATTGCTTCTCTTTATGGAAATGCTACTCTACCACGAAGTATTGTTCAAAATGTTGTTGAAGGGTTGGAAATGATTTTTGAATCAATGATTCCAGCAATAAGACATAATGTACATACAATTTCTTCCAAAAATTCATTATCTACAGATATTTCAGAATCGTTGGTGCAGTCGATCACGTCAGTTACTTCTCCTCTCCAAGATTTTAAGACGGAGGCCAAAAGAATTAAGTATTTTACGGAACAAGGTACTTACATTCCTCCTAAATCTATAGTTATTGGTCAAAGATTCGATAAAGTTAAAAAAAAAGGTATATCACGTTTTGAGCTTATTCCATGTTACGAACAATTTATTTCTCTAAGGTTGGTATTGAAAAAATTCTTTTCTCTCAAAAATATACTGTCCGATACATTACAGTATATGGAAAGTCTTAAATCTAAGGAGGTAGTGGAAAATTTTATTCAAGGTTCATTTTGGAAAAAGAAAATGTCATGTAATGTGGATCGAATAATTATACCGTTTTTCCTTTACTTTGACGAGTACGAGACAGGGAATGTTCTTGGGAGTCATTCCGGGATCCATAAACTGGGAGCAGTTTATATCTCCATTCCCTGCCTCCCACCTTGGCGTTCTTCTTCTTTAATGAATATTTTTCTTGCTCTACTCTTTCATTCATCTGACAGGATAACGTTTGGAAACCGTGTTATGTTTTCAAAACTCATTGAGGAGATCAATTTTATAAGCGAAAAGGGTATTGACATAGATATACCAAATTTTAAGGGGAAAATTTATTTTGAACTAGGTTTAATTGTTGGCGATAATTTGGGCATTCATTCATTGATAGGTTTTGTGGAAAGTTTTTCAGCAAATTTTTGCTGTAGAGTATGTAAAATTCGAAAAGAATTTTTAAAAGTTCAATGTTATGAGAATGTAGAACTGCTGCGTGTAACTAGTACTTACGAAGCTGACCTGGCAAAGAATGATCCGTCTGAAACCGGGATAAAAGAACGGTGCGTTTGGTTGGATGTAAAAAATTTCGATTTATATGAACAAGTAGGGGCTGATATAATGCACGACATTCTTGAGGGTGTTGCTAAGTACGTATTTGTTTTCATTCTAAAGGAACTTACGCGAACTTACAAGTTATTTTCATTGCACGATTTTAACGAAAGGCTAGATACTTTTTCTTACGGACCTGATAATAAAAATAAACCTTGTTCAATAGATAATAATCATCTTAATGAGGGAAACTTACGTATGTCTTCTGGAGAGATGTTAACATTTATACGTTTCTTTGGAGTACTTGCAGGACAGTTTGTTCCAAGAGATAATCCTATTTGGGCTTTATACAATAAATTGCGAAAACTTATTGAATTATTAATGTCTTCAAGTATTTCTCCTGGACATGGTAGTTTGGTACAAGTTTTGGTTTCGGAATTAAATGAGTTATATATGACACTTACGAAACAGAATTTAAAACCTAAATTTCATAATTTAGTTCACTATCATTCTGTTTTGGAAAAATTTGGCCCTATTTCAGCTATATGGTGCATGAGGTTTGAAGCGAAACATCGACCATCAAAAATGTCGGCTAGAGCGTCGTTCAATCGTCAAAATACTACCTTATCTGTATCGAAAAAGCATCAATTGCAGTTGAATGAAATATTTGTTCAAGGAGAACTTCCAGAAATTCTTAACGTAGGTCCAAAAATAAAAATGCTTCAATGCGAAATCGATTATATTCAAACCGAATTAAATTTAGATCGCGAAAAATCTTTGGTGAAAGTAAACTGGGCTTCTATGTCTTCCATTGAGTATGGGAAAGAATGCGTACTAGTACAAGATTTGTGTGCCAACAATTATTTATACAAATTCTTCGTTGTAAAACATATTTATGTTTATGATCAGAAAGAAATAATTTTCAAAGGGATTTCCTTAAATACTTTAAGTTTCGATGAGCACTATTTTGCATATCATGTAGAAATTCCGCTGCAAACGAATTATACGTTCTGCTCATTTAAATGTTTATTGTCACCAATCCCAAACACCAAAGTCATGTTAGCCGATGGAGAAAACTACATAATTTTGCGAAGCCCGCTGTAAAACATCTATGTTACTACGATTTTCTTCAAACCTTTGCTTATTTATAGTATAAAAAATTTGAATTAATTTATGTAATCATATAAGTATATAATAAAATCTTTATTTTAAATAATATTGATAAACTAGATTAAACAGTTCCTACATATATGTATGGAATTATTAGTCATTTATTTTTATAAAATTTTAGTTACAATATTTTTATTTTTCAAGAAATTTTAGTTTAAAGATATTTATTTACATTTCTTAACACTTATTCGTAAGTTCTTTAATCGTAAAATACATTATTGTTAATAATTTTTTTCTTTAGTGTTTCAGGTACTTCTTTTGTTATTAATTTAAATTATAAAAATTCACTTCAATGAGATGTTAAAGATAGAATATAAATTAGATATATCAAAATACACTTTTTAATAATTTAAACAACAGCTAAATATTGATGAAACTTATAATTGAACAATACATCAATTTATTTAAAATTTAGAAATAGTTATAAAAAAAAGTACAAGCTAAAATATTATGAAAATAAAAATTGAAGAAAATAACTAACATATAATAATAAATAATGGAACGATACTTGCAAAGAATAATTATTATTCATTAAATAAATTAATTTAAAAATTAAAAAATACAATCAGACGAAAAACAAATATTTGTAAATTTATGAAAATAATTTTGAAATGACAAAGGAAGTTGAAAAACTTAAGATTCTAAGTTGAAGAAAAAACTTTTAACGGAAAAAAATAAAAAACTATTAAAATAATTGAAAAAAAAAAAAATTTTTTTTTGAAATGAATAAAATAAATTGAAGATAGAAAGCAATTGTTGAAAAGAATGAAATAAATATTTAAAATTTGTATTAATAATTAAAAAAATTTTTAATCATTTGAAAGAAGAAAAAATAATTGAATATTGAGTATAAATTAAATTAATTGAAGAAATTTAAAAACATAAATGAAAAATTATGTAAAAATAGATAACAGAAAAAAATATACATGAAAAGAAAAGTGGTTATAAATTTTATAAAAGTGTTTTACAATTTAGGGAAAAATGATCAAATAGAGAAAACTTCAGATTGATAATTTCAAACTTCAAAAAAATTATATTAAATTTGCTACAGACTATATTAAAGTTTAAAATTACTTAGCAATGACTTAAATGATTTTTTTAAAGCTTAAAATTTCTTGTAGGAAAATTTCGCTTTCAGGCACATTTTCTCTAAATTATAAAGCATTTTAATAAAATCTATAATTAATTTTCATTACATGTAATATTGAAAAAATCATTCGAAATTGGAAATTTAAGAGTAGAAGAATTGGATTTTAAAAAACAAATTACAAATTTAGATTGCACTTAAACATTGTCAAAAATAATTAAAAAATACACAAGTTTATTAAATGATTAAACAAAGTTATTAAAAATTGAATAAAATAATTAACAACTGAGAAAAATAATTTTAAAATATATATAGAATCATGATTGAAAATTGAAGAAAATAATTTTAAAAAAATTAAGATTATACTCTTGTGGTAAAAAAGCGATGAAAATTCAATAATATAATTTCAAAAAATAAAGAATACAATTAACATGCAAGGAAATAGAAAAAAATTAAATAAAATAATTGAAGCAACAAAACGATTTTTAATACTTTAATTATTTTTGAAAACGAAAAGTAAAACGTTTGAGCAGAATTCAAAAAGTATAAGAGAATAAGAAACTATGAGAATATTCAAGAATTATTATGAAAAAAAGAATGAAGAATAAAAACAAGGCAATATAATTTAAGTAGTGAGAAATGGGAGAAAATTAAAAAAACAATCTAATGAGAAAATGTATGTACATATAATACATACATTGTATAGTTATATTACAATTGCTATTCGTTTTTATAATTTAAAAAGTATTTTTGTATACTGTTTGTCTAATAGTAGTGCATTAAACCAAATAAGACGTTTTTAAAATTTAAATTCCTGTTTTTTTAAATCGAAACACAAATTTTTGAATAAGAGTGTATTAATTAAATTTAAATTTACCGCTACTTTTTCCCCCATTACCATAGGCTGTCTTCTCTTCACTTTAGATAATTAAAAAAATTATGATTCGTCTGATCTAACAGAATGATAACTGTGATTGGATTAGATTTGTGAAACTTAACCTCACTTTTATTAAAAGGTGTAAACATTGAATTTTGAAAATTTGTCAGAAACTTTAAAAATACAGTAATATATTTTGATAAGAATTGTGCTATACGTAAACTAGGTTTTACTCGATATGTGTTTTAAATATAATATCTGTATCTTATTTGAAAATACGAATAGGTACTTTTTAACAGACAAAGTAATCCAAGAAATTTGCTAACGCATTTGGGATATTTTCAATGACGAAGGTATGCTATTGTATCAGAGTAAATTAACATAATTCTACAGAAACTCATAACCATATTTATTCGGTTATGAGAATCAAGGTGCTTTGCAGGTGCTATATTAGCAGCCTTACGCGGTTAATATTAGTCAAAAGATGGTTATATTTAAACATCTTATTTTCTCAGTGTTTTTAAATTCTTTTTCTAGTATATATTTTGGTCTATCAATCTTCTTCACGTGTTCTGAATTGAATGCTATCATTTCGTATCCTAATTGAATTGCCTATAATATTTAGAAAGTGACAAATTGATGCCCAAAGTTATTTAAAAAAATATCTCTCTATGGATCTTATAAATTTTTCTTGCACAAATGATGTTAAATGATATATAATAGTGAAATCTGTAATAAATTTATAATTCACTATGTATACATTAATTTTTATGTGAGACAAGATTAGTTGTAAGTTTTTTTTAAATAAATAGAAAGTATCCACCTACCTCTTTGCCAGACAGCTTTAACGTTCCTTCTTAAAGTAGGGCTTATATGATTTTACGAAGAATGAAGGAGTGCCACAAGTGAACTTTTTAAAATTATTAAATTATAACAATGTTTTTACTCAATTTTAATACTTATATATAAAATAATTTATTCAAATAATCATTATTGTAAATAAAAATGCTATCGAATTAGGATTTAAATAAATAAATATTCGATAACATGGAAATTTTATGGAATAAAAATTCGTTTGTAATTTAGTTCGTTTCGAATGGTAATAAAATAAATGAATAATAACATTAGTTAATGAAAGTATAATAATTTTAAGACGTTGAAGAAGTTTAGTAGAAGAACATATTATGTTACAAATATAAATCTTTTATGCACTATTTGTCAAAGGGAAATCTTTCATGACTTGAATTTCAGAGAAAAATCTTTATGTATTAAGTTACATAGAAAAATCAAGGATGAAAAGAAGAGAAAACAGAAAAGTGTAAAAAATTAGAAACACAAGGATGAAGTATATTTTCTTTCAAAGGTGCATACTAACGAAAAGTTGATACTTTTTATAGAAAAGCACGCCAATTTAAAGAGCTATATTTTTACAGCATATACCGACTCTGTCTGTTACTATACCTACTAAAATACCATATTTCAAGAGCTTTAAAAAGAGAGCGAAACTGTATAATTTAAAAAAATATATTTTAATCTTTTAGAGGTACCGCCACCATGTACACGTAAAAGAAGGTTAATTTTGGAAATATTTTTGAAAGAACATAGTAAAAGCTGTCAAATCTTCGTAATATGCAATACTTTACCATGTATCCATATAAATATACAAAAAATATGTTTTTTCTGCTCTAAAGAAGTTAAGAAGTTTAAAAAGTTGTTAGAAAGACTATACTTTCTGTGGTGGTTTTTATCTTTTAAAAGTGCGCCATGAAATTATTTATTTATATTTCTTTTTAATTTAAACTGTAACCTGTTCAATTTACATGTCTGTTCTAAATATAATTAATTAGTATCTTAGATTGTTGAATTACTCAATACTCTACTGAAATTATTCTTGATAAATAACAGATGTTTACCTTACTTTTTTTAAGCGTTATGTGGTTAGTTTTACATAATAAGTATCTCATTTTATATTTATATGAGCGAATTTGACAGAAGTCCAAATAGTTTTCTTTTGCGAGCCAAAAAATATCCCAGAAACAAGATGTACTCTGAAACGAATATGAATGGGATTTCGCGTCAGATAAGGTGCATAACCATTTATAGAAGGCGACACGAAGACGCACAGTTGTACATTATATGTCGGAAGAGAAGCCATGAGGTCAATGGATAAGTGAAGGGGAAGAAGAAAATAGTGTCGCCCTAAAACGTCTAGATAAAGTTAATTGAATAGCACCATCACCATCGCACTAAATTACAAACATAAGAAGCCGGTTGTCCCTTTTTATTATACTCAACTTTAGATAATTTTTTATAAAACGTAGAAATATTAAATAATTTTATTAAATAAAGTGAAAAATAGAACAGTGGGTTTATTTAAATTCCAACAATTGTTACGAACTTTCGGAGAAAAATCTAAATTGATTTACTATTTTTACATTCTAAAACGGTAATTTTTTTCACAATATGAAAATTGAAATAATAAATTCTTAAAAGAAAATGTTCTTTGGTATAAAGACATATTTAAATAAATCAGAAAAAATATGACGGAATTTTTCAATAAAAATTATTAGTTTGCATTAAAATGTCTTTAAAAGACTTATAAAAGATTTAAATTTTGTTTCAGTGGTTTATTACTGAGAAAAATATTTTCTTGATTTAAATATATATGGGCGATTCTTACGTAACTGCCTTACTTGGCGGCGTTGAAAAAATACACCTAAATTAAAAATATATTCTGAAGTGTATTAGTGAATTTTAAAGGTATATATGAGAGTAACTGAAAACCAAATATACATAAATATATATATTATAACTTCTATTATATTGCACTCTAACTGCTGAAATTTCAGCTCCGTGGCGTGTCCCTTTTGCAAAATGTTAACTTTAATTTAAAAATTTTCGGTGAAAATACCATTATTATAACTCAGCCTTTTTCAAGCATAAAGTGTCTATATTTATAAAAAATTTAGGTTTATATTGCACTTCATAATACCTTTTTCATACTTAAAAATCTGTAAAAATATTTTGTCCTTCAATTTTTCCAATTTTTGAACGCAATCTGTAGACTTATAATAAAGGTGTCATGTGTTTAGTTATTACGCCTTCTAATAAGTTAAATCTCAATTTTGATCCATTAGCACTAAACCACATGTGAAAAAAGTTTTAAAAAAGAAAAATTTTTGTTTAAAAAAAAATTATTTTTGTGAAAATCGCATGGGTACAAAAAAAGCGTTCAGTTCCATGTAATTACTGTTATATTACTGTAACAACTATTTGATAGTATTGTTACCATTTTCTTTAAGTTTTCATGTGAAAAAAGCGATCTGCAGAAGGAATAGATTTATTTTGCAATATTGTAGAAGTGAGGTTAGAATAAATGTCAAATTTCAGCTCCATGGTATCACGTAAAATTTCAGCTCCATGGCCTGTATGAAGTCTTCAGTGTGCTTCATGCAGAGAAACTTTTTTATCTGTGGTGGTTATTTTAAAATATTATTCTATAAAGTATTTTAGCAATGCCGGATGACACTGCTCGATCTCGATTTCAAATTATCCAAAAAATAAAACGAAATATTCATTATTAAATATTGTATTTGCTGTTCTTTTACAAAATTTTATGTATGTTAACTAATATCTAAAATACTGTTAGAATATTAAATAATTTATGAATTTATTATTAATTTTCGTTTTAGCAAAATATCAAAAAGAAATTTTTATTTTATACAATATATTTGCAATAAAAGGATGCGGTTCAGCTCCACATGGCAGCCAATTTTCAAAAATTTGCTATTATTTTCGTATAAATATAGTTGTAGTAAAATCGTCTAAAATATACTTATATTACACCCTAATAAGAAAAATAAGCGCAGAGAAACATTAAATAAAAAAATTTTTTTTTTACCAAAACTTATCTTGAAATCGGGCAGTTACGCAAGAATCGACCATATAAGTATTTATTTGAATGATTTTGATTGAATGAATAATATTTTTAAGTTTAATTTTAATGTATCAAAAATATCTGAAGTTTTGGTTGCAATATATTTTACATATAAAGATAATTTTTTGTAAGTTTTTTTGAAAAAAAACTTTTTGCAATCGTGGTTTTGTTTTTATTAACGTGATTTGTTTATATATCTTGCACATATATATTTAGTGTAAATTAAAAACCGCTGCCAAATTGTAACCCAAGTATTTATTAGAATCAGTAATTTTTAGTGTTCATTTTCACACACATAAGGTAGGACATTTTTTAAAAACATAATTTTCATCATTCTGAAGTCAAAATATGTCAAGATATGGCGAACAATCGCAATTGATAATTTGGAGGGCCCAACAATACTTCCTCTCTATATATGAAAAAATAATATATATACATCAAGTTATAATAAAAGCTACTTTTTGATTTATGTATGCTTGCGCTGACCTATGCTTACGTTTTGTTGATAATGCGAGAATGCAAACCGCATTCGGCGATAAATCTAACTCAGGAGGGTGAAGACGTTAGTAGCCTAATGTGGCCAACCTCTGAGCTAGCAAAACAGGATCTATAGTACTGTCAACATATTGTGGCACTTAGCCTGCGAAATATGCCAACAAGAAGATACACCTTAGCACATTATGTAATGCGTTTTGTCATTATGGATATGCTTTACATTTCACGATGTAAGCTACTCTTGATATAATCTTATCATCGTTACTTCTTGTATATATACATGTGCATTATTATCATTCATTCGCTAACATGAATTATTAAATTAAATCCACTGAAAGCTTTTAACGAACATCAAAAGGGTTGTTATATCAATATTTAAGCTAATTTGAAGATTACCCTTTGATACAAAGGATTAACATCTTTCGTGCAGTAATCGTAACTAATTGAAAAAATACTTCTTATGTTTTCGTAAGTCACACATGTGATAAATGACCGGAGCATTTTTCGCTTTAATGTTTTAGCAAAATCACATTGCGACACGCTTTCTTATTTGTCACGATATATTTATATGGAAGTTATTAACACGATAAGTTTGTTGAATTTTTTCTGAATTAATTATACTCTACTGTTCTGCACTGCATGAAATATGCAAATACAAAAATTTATAAAAGTTACCTGTGTTTAAAATGTTCCATGTTTCTTTCCTAATTCTATTCTTATTCTCAAAAAACTAAGTATATATATTGTGATTTTGCTCGGCTTTATACATCCTTACCTCTGTCTATTTTCTATTTTAATAAAACAATATTCTCTAAACTAAAGTTACGGCAAACATGATCTATTTTGCTTCCTCATAGGGGAAGCTTTTTAATCGTTAAAATTTTTGATTTTCCAAAAATAGGTTTTTTCAAATCATTTTCATCTAAACAACGTAAATTTGCATTTTTAAGCATATGTCCGAATGTATGTGTGTGTAGTGAGTTTGCTTGAAGGCAGAATATCTTTAGAACGTTTTACCGAAATTCAACAAAATTTGGAAGGCTTATTAAGCGCATAAATATGTAGATTTGGATACAGGGTTTTTTGAAAATACCCAATCATATTTTTAGGCACCTTTTTTTTATCGAAAAATGCTATTTTATGCCAAAGTATGTTTTCATGCTAAACTGAGCATCACTGAGAATATGAAACATGACTGAGTACTGCACTGAGAAAAATGAGTTAGCTACTATATGGATAGCTAATTTTTAGCTGTGGTAGCTAGTATTTAGCTGTTTCAGCAAACAAAATTTGCTGTGAAAGCTAATTAATAGTTGTGTTAACTAAAAAATTAGCTATCCATATAATAGCAATTAAAGTTAGCTAAGGTAGCTAAGTCTTAGCTTTGGCTGCTAATTTTTTTTCTGCGTGTGCCTAGACATAAATGGTTCCTGTCTAGGAAATTCTTTTGTTAACTCGCTACATCTGAAAAAGTGAATGTTCACTTATTATAAGTGTATATGCACTTTTCGGAATAAAAGAACAAATTTTCACTTGTTCAGATTTAGAGAGTAGATATAGTTGTTTACTCTCTACGCTCTGAACATCACAGGAAAAAAAAGTCTTACATCTAGTAAGGTTTAGTTTCTAACTTTGACTAAGAAGTAGTCGGTGATTAATATCATGCCGAAAATAGTATATCAGGTCTTTAGCTGAAAACAAGATTTGAAAATTATTATTTATATTTAGTTATATTAGATTCAAAACAAGTCTTTTTTTGGCTTAGACTTAAACCAAAACTTTAATGTCATGAAATAAGACGTTCACAGTAGTTTTCTTTTAAGCCTGTATGGTCTAGAAATTGGTTGGTAGTAACTATAGTAGCCCAATGAAGGCCATTGTCGCTATTTGTGACAAGTGGAATATACAGGACGCGTGATTGAAGTGTGTTCGCGAAAAGTAATGAAATTAAATTCAATTTTGTGTAATAATTTAAAATTCATGGTTTTCTTCATTGTAATTTTTCTTATTTAGTGAAATAGACTTGTTGTTTAGAGCAAGGTTTACAATTCACAGTTGGTCTTCAAGCATTGACAGATAAGACCAAAATGGATTCAAAAATTGCCAGAAAAGACTTTTAGAAGACTGTTCGTAGATGTAAAAACTGTTTTCATAAAATCATAGCTTAACGTTTTTTCGAAAAAAACTGAAAATTACGTTTTTCGAAATGTTTCCAACATTGTATTATATACTGTTCAATAATCAGCAATTGTATCTATAATGTTCATTAGTGAACCATTTTAGTGTACTACAGTACGTACTCACTAAGCATTAATGTATTTGCCTAATTGTAAAGTGCATACAAAACCTTGTAGAATAACTCATTAGATTACTTTTTATAGACGCTAAAACAACTTTGCCTGAAATCTTGTAAGATTTTTTTCAAAATATTTTTAAACAACGTTTCATAATAATTTTTCATATTGTAAGATTACCATTAACCATCAGGGTACGGACTATAAAGTGTAACGATCTGTACGGACATGGGTTAGCGTAACCCAACAACTTTAGTCGCCTGTATCGTGGGCTGTAATTGATGAATTTAAACTTTTTTTTAATCTATTTCAAATTTTCTTAGAAATGTGATGACTTTGGCAGATTCGTGATATTTTTTATTTACGAAAGTTATTATTAAAAATACTAACAAAGTTCCAAAAATTTTCATGAAAAACCTTTTTTTTCAAAACCTGCTATTTTTGTTCAAAAAAAAAAAGATAAAAACATTTTATACACTAAAACCTTTGAGGAGTCGCCCTGTCAGAAGTATTATGTTTACATTTCTGTTAAATTCAGTTGGTGATGAAGAGGTGGAGCGGGGAGTGCACCCTACACCCGAGCTTGTAACTCCTCACAGGTTGTGTATAAGGGTTTTGGAAAGGTGAAAAGTTTATCTTTAAGATAGCGTTTGTCGTTTACTAATTTATTGTTTTTATATTTGAAAATGCTCTATTTTTGAAATATCAAAAAAAAGTCAATCAAAAAATTCATTAAAAATATTGTGCATTTTTTTTTTCTCTAATGTAGAAAACATTCATTACGGACAAAGTTGATGATTATAATGTAACGAAACGATAGAAATTGACTAGAAAAATTTGTATTCTTAAAATTGACAAGGTTTTATAAATGAATGAACTGTTAAACTTGTGCGGTTTCTGCACAAAATGAAATGAAAAACACAGAAAATGTATTGAATCAAGTGCGAAGTATCACAGTTTTATTAAATTTTTAGTAACATTTATTAAAAATGTTTAATTAAGATAATTTTTATTAGCATTTTATAAATAATAAACATATTTTAAAAATCACATTTCAATATTTTTTAAACAATTATCACATAATTCACTATTATTGTTTTCTGCCTCGCTTTGAGTTCATTTTATTTATAATATAAACTGTTTAATATTAGTATATTTCGTAACATGCGTGACAAGAAGTCGTTTCTGAAACGAGAGCAATGTTTTTGCAACGAGTGAAGTTTAATACAATAAAAACAAATCTAAAAATATTGTAAAAACAAAAAAAAAGAACCAAATTTTCTCAAAATTGGCATTTTTTACAAAAAATATTGTAGTTTTTCAACAAATTGACCAATTTAGAAAAATCCTGTGGATTTTAAAAGCTGAATAGACATATTTGAAGAAATTTTTATGGACCTTTGAATTATTTGAAAAAAGTATATTTATTTGAATAGATGAAATTTTAATAATTAATAAACAATTACGCACGTGAAATTTACCAAAATCAACCATAAAAAAATTTTATTTTTACTCAAAATATTTTTGTTTTTTAAAAAAACTTTTTTTTACAAGTATAGTCGTTACATTTTTGCTTTGTAGGTTCAATTAAACCGTTTTAATAAAAAAACAGAAATTTATTATCCTGACTTTTTTGAAACGTAAAGGACTAACTGTGGTATTTAGGGACCCCAGACTCACTCTAACTGCATACTGAAGAGAGACTTGCGCCAGGGAGTAGTAACTTGCGCACACAATTCGCACTAACCTACTAAAATCAACTTTCAGGTTACTAAATTGAATTATGGTTAGGATCCCCAACCGAAATTGACACTGTATGGGTCAGGAGCCTGCTTTAAACTTCGCGTGGGGTACAAAACGACCCCAGTTAGTCCTTCTAGGGTTAAGCCAATTTCAAATTATTTAAATTCCATTTTGTATAAAAAAAAGAGCGTTGCAGATTCATTTAACCCAGCCAAAATAATTTTAAAGGAGCTACTTTCGGTTGGTACCTTAAAGTTTTTCCCCCTCCGATCCGAGCCCCCTTAATCAACTATAGTTTAGAAATGGCGCAACATTCCAACTTCACCTAGGTTACGCTAACCCCATTCATCCATTCATATCAATATATTCGGGCATTAGTTCTGTAACGTCTTGTAACAACTAACTGACTAACTTGCTGGCTCGCAAGACTAATTATTTTTTCTCTATCTTAAAATGAGTTTTCATAAGGAGAACCGGAAAAAATATGTGCAGCCTACAGAAAATTGAAGAACATGCTATCTTACTTTTCTAGACCTCGAAAAAAGTATCTTTAAAAGGGTCATGCGATCTATGACAAATTATGAAGATTTGCAATTACGTAAAAATACTCGTACAGCGAATACGAGTGTCTGCAGTTTTTATATTTGTATAAATGCAAGATACAAGGGTTATTGAAATATCGAAAAAGGTAAAGGCATTAAGAGAAAATTGTAAAATAAAGTTGGTTCATTAAAAGCATCAACTTTATTTTTCAATTTTCTCTTAAGGGGGGAACGCCAAGCGCCAGTTGTAACTTTCGAAAAATCTTTCTTTTTGCATTTTCTTAAAGTATACATATTTAGAAATGTGTTTGTAAATTTTTAAGAAGATCCTGTGAAAAATAAATGAGATATACAGTCGAACCTGGATAAGTGACATTCCAAGGGACCGAGAATTTTTTGTCACTTATAGAGGTTTTTCACTTATAGAGGTTTTCACTTATAGAGTTCAAAGAGCGGCCTCTGTCACTTATAGAGATTTTGTTAATCTACAAAGAATACGAAATTTAATTATTTGAATAATTTATTTAAAGAAAATTTTATCAAAAAGTAATTTGCGAATTTACATGAATATTAATTAATTGATTGAAAAATGTCTGTCAGTTTTGTTTGTTTTTGGACTTTACTACTATTCACATGCTTCTCAAGTTCATAAATTTGGTCAAAAACGGATTTATCAATTTTCGTCGAAAATTCAAAAAATCTATGAACTGTTTCTAGAGCAGCTGAAGCTTCTTGATGTTTAGGGATTGAAACCTCTTTAATAGTCAAATTTTCGTCTACTTCTTCGTCATTATCAGTATCATCATCACTGTTGTTTGTGTTATTTACTACTGCTCTTTAGAAAAATTAAATACAGAACAGATTTTTCCTTATAGAGGTTCGAGAGACGTTTCTTTCACTTATAGAGGTCTAGCCGAGAAAAATGAAGGAAAGAATATTTACTTATAGAGGTTCGAGAGACGTTTCATTCAGTTATAGAGGTCTTGCCGAAAAAAATGACCGGTCACTTACAGATTACTCACTTATAGAGGTTTTTACATGGGAAATTGAAGGGACCTGGCGATAGCCGGTCACTTATAGAGGTTTTTCACTTATCCAGTTTTCACTTATCCAGTTATTACTTATCCAGGTTCGACTGTATAGCACAATGCGGCAGCGCGTCAGTTCACTTCAGACCAGCCAACACTTAAACCTGGTGCTCCATGACTATTCCTCTTTTGTTATACGCTTAAATTTACAGTTTTTGTACCTGCCCTTCATAATTTTTCGGACAAAATTAAAAATTTTTTTTTTTCATATTAGTTATTTAGTCTTGAATAACATATTTTTGTTTTATGAAAATAGGTTCAGTCGTTTTCGAGAAAGAAACGTTTTTTTATTTGTCTTTCCCCCTCCATAACTCCTTCAAAAATGAATTATTTTTAATGAAATTTGGGGGAATGTTAAATCATGATAATGTCAACAAATGACCTGAATTTCAATTTCATACTCGCGGGGGCATATTTTGCATGCTTATTCCGCTATGCCCTTTGAGAAAACATGTCCTACATATTCCAAAATTTGTTAGCCTAATTAATATTATTAGAAATATCTTTATGGAGTTAATCCGCTTATAATCATTTAGTTTAGTTTCAAAAGTTTTTTAAAATTTTGATGGTAGTAAAAGTAGTTTTGAATGTCTGAACTTGTAGAATGTCTCGTAAACAGATATTAAAAGTTGAACTCATAATTTGTGATTTCGCTATATCCTGCGCTTATAGTAGCTCTTAAAATTAATAAATGCTGCAATTTTCATAAGGTATAGTAGACAAGACAAGATGACTGTAATATTATCGTGGAAGGATCTTCGCTCTTAGTTTGTCGGAGCGGTAACCGGATGTTACCCTTCGTTCTTCTAGAAACTCCCTCGACGACATTAACCATGCGATATACATCGTTCATACAATTTGCATTGCCCACTACGAACAGATTAAAGTGATATCCCTCCGGTATGTCACACTACCTGCGAATTATTGACTCGAGTCTTCAACAAGTATACCTGTTTTTAAAAACTTTTTTTTTCTTATTTATGTCACTGTTCGTTAAGTAATTAATCATTCACATTAATATTCACTCAGTACACAGAAAAAATATTTTCTTGGTGCATAAATACACGGAACCATAATCATGTAATTAACACAACCAAGTAATTTATTTAAGAGAAAAAGAATTTCTTATCATAAAAAATTTTAGAAGTTGGAAATTTATTTTTCGTAATTTCTAAATAATTATTTTGGAAACTAAAATTCCAGCTGATTCAATTCCTAAACACGGATCTTCAATCCCTTTCACTGAAAAAGAAATTATGAAGTCTGATGCAAATAAATTTTTGATGTTGTATCTGTTCAAAGTTGTATGTCATTTGATGACAAAAATCAATGTAGATAAATAAGGTTATCATCTTCTTTTTTCTGTGCTTCTTTACTGAGATCTTCGCGAAGATCTATTCCACAGAGATCTCTGTGGAAATGACTTAGAATACTGTCTCCTCAAGTGAGTTTCACTTGTGTATCTTAAGGTTATTAACTAACTAGAGTGAGTATTTAAATAATAAGATCAAAGACAATGATGTGATAATGCCACCCAGGGTTGGTACTTAATAGGGTACACGGGTGGCGTTGACGTACCGCTGATATTTGCATGCAGGTGCAATTTATCTCGGACGTCTTCGTAAGTGAATCTTGGAAAGGGAGGTTATACGGACGAATCTCATCAGTCATTCCTTCCCGTGGGAGCCACCCACCTAGCGAAAATTCCACTTTCTGAAAAGGTAAAGGAGCCCGGGAAACTCTAAACCCTCGTCAAGAGAATCGAGGGAATAACCTGCCACTGATTACTTCAAATCATACACACTAATACAAGTTTCAGATTGGTAAATATATAAAGACAAGATAATCTACTGTTAAAACAGTAAGAAGACATTCATAGTAGTCACTTATTTATTTTTTTTTAATTATAACTATATAATGCTGTCCTGATTTAAAACACTTTTCTTACATTTCGAATAAGTTCCCTCGTCATATATGACGAGACATGTTTTTAAGGCGAGAGAAGTTTTTCGAAATGAAGTTTGTGTTTTTTTTTCAAGTCAGAACGTCAGTATAGTTATAAATGAGCTCATTTTAAATATCAACAAAAATTTGAATGATTAATTATATGAATTGTGGCGTTACAAAATTTTAGTAAAATTTTGTAACTCACAAAGTTTATTTTAAATTGAGTTTTGTGTCATTGTAAGTTCACTTGATTTGAAAACGTTAAGCGAAGAGAAACTACTCTACGACTAGTTGAGAATTACCTTATTATTACGATATTTTACTGATTAAGAATTTTTGTTTGAATTATTATATATTAAAACTCGTCGTTACTAGGAAACGCTTTTGGAACATTTCTGATTTCGTTTGCAAATCGAGTCGGCTATTAAGTTAATTATACACTCGTTTTCCGACTTTACGCCCATACAAGTGTTTCCTTGTGAAATTATTTCCTTTGATTTGTTTTCATTGTTCATACTTTAAACAGAAGTATTAAGTGTTTTTGCGTCTACAGAACGGCTTGAAATTAGGAGTCCTTGCATTTGCCTGGACCACCCTTATTAGGTTTGCTCGCCAGTGGAGAAGGAAAACTGTAGAAAAACCTCTCCTGAGTACAACCGGTTTATCGACAATCGAGTTCTAATGATATGTACATGTCAGTTACCGACAGTGCACATCATTATACCTCGGAGTCGGCTGTTGAATGTATTTGTTCAAGGAGTTCAAGCCTATTATTACCGAGATGACCACTTCCTGCCCACTGAAATTTGGATAAGTTTATTTGTCTTTTGTTGTTCGTTAAGTCAAACCCTGTTTTGTCGGCAATTTCTGCGACAAACATTTTTAATTATTGGTTACGAATTTTGGAGATACAAAGAACAAGATCCCGACTAATTAAGAGTGAGTTCTTAATTGGTATCTGTTTTTTTATTGGTTTGGAAATTTTCAGTTCAGATGAACGTTATTTTATGAGGGCAAATGATGCAGTTGTTACTCGAAGCTGCTTGAAGCAGAGAAGGAAGTGATGAAGGTTTGAATTTTACCAGCTCGAATACTACGATCAACTATCAGACGTTTCAACCAATCAGTAGATTCGGCTAGTTCCGTCTGGACTTATAGCGTTCAAGGTAGAATGTGGATAGAAGTGTAAAGGGGAGCAAAACCACCGACGTTTTTGAGGGAAGAAAAAACCAACACTCGGACTCTGCCTTCTGCTGGAAACATGTGTTTTTATAATTTGTCGCCGAATATTCACGATTTGTAAGCAGAGTCCGGGCATAATATTAAGTTTAGTATAGTGAATATTCAATAGAATAATTATTCTGATGAAGCGCAATTTTTGTTTTATTTGGTTAAGTCACGCTTCGGCAAATTCTTATAGTTTTCTTTTCTTTCTTTTCAAGGTCGTCCGATCGATTTTCAGGTTAGCTATGACACATGTTCGGATAATTGATTTAATAATGATCAATTTAATTTATTAGACCAAATCCAACAATGCCCTTAGAATACAGTCACTCAGCAATTCTTAAGCTAAAAAATAAGTTTTAATCAATTATTTTCTAATTTAGCAGCGAGTGGTTTCAGTTTGCGTGTCAAGTATTTTATTAGAAAACCAATTAGTATCTGATGATTTTAAAATATCTGAGTTTTGATAATTTTGAAATACTTCGTGAAATTGTTGAAAATTAAGTTAGGATATTTGCTTATTTGAATGCTGCACTGTGAATCAGTTATTTTGAAGTTGTCGGAAAATTATCTGAATAATGTTATCATTTATATTGAGTCTGTAGTTAATTTTAAAACTTATAATTCAACTATCCCAAGAATTTATATCAGATTTATTTTTACTAGAGAATGTTATTAACTCCCATAAAGACGAAATCTTAGATTAATTAAATGTTAACTATTAATTGAAAATTTATGGTGAATTGTTTCTTATACCTCAATCAATCTTTTCAAAATACTTACTCCTTGAGAAAATGCTAGTCGAGTTTTGTTAGGTTAAGTTTAATGTTGTGCGAGCAAATGTAGAGTTTGTTTATTGGTCGTGTTGTTAAGTTAAATACGTAGTTCGGGCGGTTCAGTGGGTGGATTTCATTTGGTCAAGTCGGAAACTAGTTAAGTCGGTCGGTTCGTTTAGTAAATTTCGTTAAGTCAGTTCTTTGTTAAGTGGTTAAGTGATTTCGAAAGAGGTCTGGCGACTTACAAATTTTGGTTCGGTTAAGTTTAATAAATAAATTCTGTTTTGTCTCCAACACCATAAGCTTAAATTTATTTATTTTTTTGAAATTTAAGATTTCTTAAGCTAGACTTGTTAAGAACTCAAGTGACAGGGGTAACCGATAGAATAGAGTTCCTCGCTTCAATTTTTAGTTTAGTCGACTTACCAGCTTGATGATTAATTTCTTATTAATTTATTTAGTTATTTAAATTGTTAAGAAATTCTAGTCATCACAGAATGATAATTATTTTAATTAAAAGTAAAGTTAATTATACTTTTATAATAATTTGTCCATTTCTTACTTTGTAGGAAGAAAGGAAGTCTTGCATTTTGCTGACAATCGAAGCAACTTTGTTAAGATTTACGAGGGTAAGCTTCAACAAGAAGCAGCATAGCTTAAAATTTTAATCCACCTGAAGAGACAACATTCTTTTATTCAAGTTTCAGCTGTTAAAATAGTATCTGAAAAAAAAAACAGTTTAATTAAGACAAATAAGGGAATTTCAGACACATTTTGTTTGCGTAAATCGTAAAGATAGGAATTTATAGAATATATATATATATATATATGTAACGCTTCACGGTGAACTATTAGTTTTTGTGTTATTAGCGATTAAACATAGACATAACATAAAAATAACAAAGGCAGGCTCATCTTCAAACGCCCGATCTGAAAAATTCAAAACATTCGATTTTAAATTTTTATTATGAATCGATAGAATTTGAGTTGTTCTTTCACATACAAAAACAAAAACTTTTTTATGCCTATTAGTTTTTGTGTAATTGGCGGTGAAACATAGGAACAACCTAACAACAACATAGCCAGGCTCAACTTAAAACGCTCGTCCTATAAAATTCATTTCTTGCAGCTAAGGTCCCTTTCACCGTGGAGGGTCACATATATATATACATATAAATATGCATATAATATTTCTTCTTGCTTACTTTTTCTTGACTACCTTCTGTATAAAGTTCAAAATTCTAATTAGTTCACAGGACTACACACATTAATTGAAGAAAGTATAAACGAGACCGAAAAAATTATGTACTTAAAAGAATTAATTGTGCTTTCTAAATCTGAATAAGAAAACTTTCGCTTTATTTGTATTTAGTGTATTTTTAAACATCTCTGTGTCCGATTTTAGTTATTAATTATTGACTTATAAGTAAAGAATTTTTTATTTGTTAAATAATAAATACAGTCAAATCTGGATAAACGAGAACAGGACAAGTGAGAAACATGTATATAATCGAGAGAAATTTGTTGGTCCCTTCATTTTTACATGTAAAAACCTCTACACTCAGAAAAAAATTTGTTTGTGACAACCAAACTTCAGTTAAAGAAACAAAGTTTATGGTTGAAACAATAGATTAATTTTGTTGATTTAACCAAAATTTGGTTGTTTCAACCAAAATTTGTTTCTTTAACTGAAGTTTGGTTGTCTCAAACAAATTTTTTTCTGAGCGTATGAATGAGATCATGTAAGCGAGAGTCATTTTTCTCGCCAAAACCTCTATAGGCGAGAGAGACTTCCCTGGTTAAATTTTCGGATAAATTTTGAATTTCCAAAATTATCAAAAAATTCGAAATTATTCCGGTTTTGTCAGAAAACAGTCTGGATTTTGTCCGAAATTAATCCGTTAAAAAATGAAAATTTTTCCGGTCGAAGCAACGTTAATGATATCTGAAAATTGTCAGGTTTCATCCTAATAAAGTTCAAAATTTATCCACAATTTATCCGAAAAAATCTGGTATAATGTCCTGTTTTTGTCATCTGAAATTAATCCAGTTTTGTCCGAATGCAGTCCGAATTTTATCCGAAATTAGTCCGGTATAGTTGCACATACTATACTTTTAATTTTTTACACCTTACATCACATATTTGCATTTTTGTATTTCATGAGCACTAATTTACTCTACTCAAAATTTTCGTCACTTGTAAAAAAGTGACACCATAATATACCTCTTCCATTTCAAATTTTGTAAATTTAAGAATTTGGCGGATTTATTGATTTTTGAATCTGAATTTCAATTGAAAACAACAACTCACTTTTCACGTGTTTTAATACAAAAATTAAAAAAAGTTAGTTATATTAGTACAAATTTAATTTTTTAAACATTTTATTATGTTCTTATAACAATACGTCTATACATATGGCTGATAATGGTTTTCAGCACGCGCTTCTTTCCACTGCCATTGTCTACAACAAAAGCACAGATTGTGTGCTCAATTTTCTCGGCCTGATTAATCAAGCGTACCATTAATTTTAAAGCACACACTGTTCTACACGAAGGAGTGAATTTTTCCCGTTCCAGCAAACAAAAAATGTTAATTAACTTACCCTCTAAACTACACGTTACGCTCTGTTGATAAATCTCTTCATGAGGAACTGTTTCTTAGAATTCTTTTCACACAATTTTAACTTTGTTTTTATACCTCCAGCCTTTGGAAGTAAATGATTATACATGTAGTTAAAAAATAATAAGTAAAATTACTGTTTAGACAAACAAAAGTTTTTTAAGTACTTTAATGGAAATTTAGTATGAAGTTCTATATAATTAAATATTTAATAGGTGGATCAGTTGTTTATTATAGATAAACTTTTTAAATTAAAATTTTTCTGGTACTCGGTTTAAAGAATTTTGAAGTTGCTAAATAAAAATCTGAAATTGTATTTTTAAAGTTTATTATTGATTATTTACATTAAAATAATTTAAAGGTGGGATATCTTGAGATTTTGTGTTCTAGATTGAGAATATTCAGTTTATACAAATTAGAATTTATTTTTTGTCATTTATAAGAATTACACTGTGAAAATAAGTTGACTAAATATAACACTGAAAAAAATTTGAATGGCATTATTAACTAAAACCTATAGTCAATCTTAACTTGGCTAAGTTAATAAGGATTCCTAGTTAATTTTATTATGTACTTATGGTTAATTTCACAAATTAGAAAATAGCAATATTAACTTTGAATTTCCTAGTCAAATCAGCTAGGAAGCTTTATTAATAAATCTATATGATACTTGTTGTAGTTTGACACACGTGAATAATTATAATTTTAATGTTTTCAAACGATTTTTACTTATGCGTCCTGGTAATAATCTAAGTTTCAAGATGAACAGGCTCTTTCATCTTATTTCTAGTCAATAAAACATCCAGATATGTATATATAATATACTATGTCATATTTCAGGTTAAGTTATTTATTTTTTTTTTGTTGTTAAAAAATTAGTACAAATCTAATTGTCTGTTTCAACTTTGCATTTTTGCAACGTTACTTTGATAAAATAAATATATAAAATTATACATATAAATACATATTATTGAACTTAACCCAGTATTAAAAATGTAAGTTATATTATAAAAAAATAAAATATTTGTTTGATGACCGAAATACCTATATGATGTTATGTATTTTTACTTCAAGATCTCCCTTGGTCAAGTGCGTTAAGGCGCATTCCCAGTACGGTTGAGATTCGAACGTCAGGGGTTCTAATCTCGAGTTTGCAATAAGACATCTATCAACACTAAACTCCCTTGAATGTTGAGGATACTGTTTTTTTTTTTTTTAATAAAACTTTTTATTGTAAATTAATTGAAAATATGATGGTTTCTTAATTTATTATGGCTTTATAAACTATTAATTTATTCAAAAGTAAACAAAAAGCGATTTGCACGTGTTAAAAACAAACCTAGTATCATTAGTCAAATTGACTATTTTCCTATTCACTTCAATTAATTTTCCTAGTCACTTTGACTATATTGGAAGTTGTCACTTTGACTATGATTTCTTGGTGGGTTCCTCTCGTGACTAGGAAGTTTAGTCAATTCCTAGTAAACGTAGTTAGGAATTTTTTTCAGTGAACAAATTTTTCACTACCGTAGCGTAAAGAGGTTGTTGATATAGCACCTGCAAACCAATTTGTCTACTGTAACCGATTAAACGCGTACTGTTAAACTTCAAGGTCACTGCGGTCGCCGGTATCTTGTTTGTTTCGTTCCGAGTACGTCAACAAAGAAATATGCTAGAGGCTTATTTTCTCAGTGTAAGAAATGCATTTAATTTAAATTTTCATTTATAAATAGAAGCTTTAATAGCATTTTCTACAGACTATGTAGTATTCTGAAGAAAACTTTGCACACGGGAAAAAGTAGAAAATACTAGATTCTATGGGATTAAGTGTCAAAAGAGGTTGTCAGATAGTACAATACAATTGAGTCAGTTGACACTATGCTTTTACTATTGAAATGAATAACAAGCAAGCTTATTATGTTAGGTGTGAAGCACAATTAAAGAAAAACGAAAAACATCGGAAGCGTTCCTTTGAGACAAAGTCGAGTAAGGTAATGGGAGGGTTGGGAGTGATGATGACTAATGTACATGCTAGCAATTTACATCCCTCTTTGCGAGGAGATATCCGTCTCTCGCTGCCATTCAAGTTCCTCTTGACGTTCTCCATGGTTCCTTCGACTTACATCCCTCATCGTTTATACTGGCGTTGTAAGCTTGTGTAATCCTTCTATACGAATAGAAATGTAACCCTCCACGTTAGTTGGAGGGTCGAGCTGTCTACGAGCACGACATTTTGGCAAATTGCCCCGGTTTTTATCAGCACGAAGACGTCTACACTCTACAGACACGTGGCAAGTGACAGTCACATGTGGACAACTGTGTTTGTACATGTATAAATGCCCAATCACACATCTTCACCTTCGTTAAAACGTGGTCTTACTTCTGTCGACATTTTACTTTTACACAAAACTCGTGTCTTATCCATTGAGAACAAATGATTGTGGATAATTAGCCTCGAATTGGTCTAAAAGCACAAAAAAGTAATAAATACACTGCAAAAACATGGTGTCTTAAATTGAACAAAAAGGTCTTAAATTAAGATACTTTTGGTGTCTAAGACACGAAAAATGTCTTAATTTAAGACAGTTTTAAACAATTTAAGACACCTGTTTTTGCAGTGTATCTTATTTTATTCTTAAAGTTTGTTCTCTTAATGAGCACTTCAAAACTATTGTTGAATAATTGTGCTTCACTATGCAAAATTGTATCTTGGAGGTCGCAGCGAAACTGCGCCGGGTTAAAATACGTGTGAGCTCAGCAGCACATCACGTAAAAAACCAGAAAATATTTAAATAAATTTGTATATTTTGACATTTTGTTACCTCGGCGCAATTGACACATCAGGTTCAATTGTAACAGAAAAAACCTAAACTCATATTGAGCTCGTTTTGTCTCGTTTTGAGACGCAGCAAAAATGAGATTTCCTTCAATCGTGTTTTCAGTCCAAAAAGTTGCAAAATGACTTTTTAAGACTGAAAAAGTCATTTTGCAACTTTTTGGACTAAAACTTAACAAGAAAAACGCCTATAGGCATATTTCAACTCGGCGTAATTTATACATTAGATTAAAGCAGCTAAAATTAATTGTAGCTATACAATTAATTTCAGATATATAGTACAACTCCGTTACAGTTTACCGTTACTGACCTTGGAAACAAAAAATAGGGTTTCGTTTACATAGGTACATAGAGAAAAAAATCTGCTGTCTTAGATAACCTCAATTGCTATTATCCTATGGATAGCAAATTCACTGAAAAGTAGAGCAGTGCAAATTTGTAAAATTCGATTCTCTCCATGAGAATTAACATGGGCTCGGTTTGGTACGATTTTCGAGTCCATGTATAAAATTCGAGTTTCTGCACACCTCTACTGAAAAGCATTTCTCATTATTGTTATACAGAACCTTAAAAAAATTAATACTTTTGAAAAGTATCGTCAAAAAGTAACGGTAACACTGCAAAAACAGGTGTCTTAAATTGTTCAAAAATGTCTTAAAGTAAGACATTTTTCGTGTCTTAGACACCAAAAGTATCTTTATTTAAGACATTTTTGTCCAATTTAAGACACCATGTTTTTGCAGTAAACGATAACGCGTTACTAATTTTTAATAACGGGACAAAGGCTGGCTATTCATATATAAGAGCAAATTCCATTTTTCTCATGTCAGTGTATTAACAATAAATTTACTATTATTGTTGAAAAAACAAGTATGCTTTTATATGATAGTTGACAAGATTTTTTATCAAAATCATTACAAATATAAAAGAATCTGTCTACTGATTAGCCCTAAAAACTGAATACTGCTTTTGATAATTCAACCCGCATTTGATTCGATTGTCCACGAGCGATATTTTCTCTGTTCGAACGAAAAAGCTGGTAAATGATGTTAGTCGTTAATGCAAATTTACATCATGCGGGTCGTTAAAACCTTAATTCAAGAATGTGATCAGCCCTCGTTGTCCGTATGCTATCAAAATTTTTCCATGACGTGCAATCTATCCTAAAAATTTATTGACCCCTTTTATGCCTCTGAGGTACAAGTTATTTGCATTTAAAATTGTTATTTAAAATCACAAGGGTTCACTTTTTATTTTCTCAAACATAGGATAAATTCGGATAACATATTGCATCAAGTACAAGCTCTTTCTTCTTGATCCCATTCCTATAATTAATACATGGTTTTTTTTCTTTCATCTTTATTATATAAGAGAGAGCCCCAAGATGGACATAGTTTCGATTTAATGCCCTAGAATCCAAACTGAATAAGATATATTAAAATGTTTTATACTGGATAAAAGTACAATATATTAGGTAGCTTATGGTCATAGGGATAACATTTTATTTTCAACATAAACATTTTTTAAAACCTTTTTTCTAATTTTTAAAATTTTTTAATCTAAAAAAATGTGTTCTAAAGATGAACACTTTCTTAAAACTCTCAGCAAAATGTAGTAAATAAAAAATAAATATCGTGTAAAAACTCTTAAACTGATTTTTAAACATTTTACTGTATTTATCAAATAACAACATTTTTAAAACCTTCAATTTAATAGCTTAACGATAACAAAGTAATAAGATTTCGAAACATATCGATATATCAAATTCTTTAACGATAACATCATATTTCATGGCACCTTTTTTTGAGCCCCAGTAAAAATTTGTATACAATCACAATATCAGTAAAATCACTTTAGAATATTATTATACGATAAATAAATAATATTATAACGATAAGCACTTATTCTAAATCACAAATTTAAATAACTTTACGAACTTAAGAAAAAACTGTAAACAACACTTTTTTAGACACAAAATCACATGGTACGCGTAGAAGAAAAACAAACTGGTTTTTTTTTCTATAAGGGTGTTGCAAGGGGAGAGTTAAATAACCTAAAAATATTTTTCCAGGCAGCGTACAATTACACTGAAAAAAATCCCTTGCACCCGTACACAAGGAATCAACCAGTTTCCCTTGTTAGTTAAGGCGCCAACTAGGGAAGCCTAGTTAAAATACAAGGATAATTTTCAGTCTAAGAAATTAGATATTATATTATATTGAACATCAGAAATTGTGGGACCGACTGTTTTTATTACTCAAAGTCTTTTATTTTATAAAATATTAATATTTTCTATCTCTAAAATATTAATGGTTACGGTAAATTACCTACTTGTGGCAGTCATATATTTAAAGGTTATGTTGATTTGACATTTTCAAAAAACATTATTAAAATTTTAGTTTATACTTTTGTATTATTTTAAAGAGTAGGGGAGACCGGGGTTAGTTGGGTCATACGTATTGTAGAATAGTTACAATATATTAACAACTTCTTTATATACAATCATTTAGCATGTGATGACTTTTTTGTTTTTAACATTTTGTAACATAAAATTGAACAAAACATAAAACTAACTGTATATAATGAAGTTGTTAAATATTGTAACTATTCTACAATACATATGAGAGTAAGTAAACAATGGACAGCCTTGGTTTGTATGCATTTAATGAAGTAATGTAATTTTCAAAATTTGGCGCGCATATTGAAATACTTCGTTAAATGATTTTAAAAAAAAATATTTTCTTACTATTTAAACCTCAGAGAACACTTTGGCACAAAAAAATCAGAAGTGCCAGAACCTTTGAGTTAAACCAAGTTTAAACGCACCGTGTGCACGTGCATTCCCCGGAGCCTGCTACATGAGACGTAGTGTCTGCAATGCTATTCTGTAGCCCGCACAGGAAACAAAACTCATCGTTCATACACTGTGCAAGAGTATGGCCAGACTCTCCGCACACATAGCATGCGGTGGATCTGTCCACTTCCTTGCTCTCGTTTTTTTATGGCCGTAATCCAGGCACCTACGGCACCTGGTGACCATTAACCTCTTCCTGATTGGGAACCCACCCTTACCCTACCTACTCTTTCTCACAGAGCCGCTTCTATCTCTTTCTTTACCGTTAAACCGTCAAGGTCATGGATTTCCAGAGGTCACCCTCTAGTCCTCCGCCGCCTTGATGGTTACTAATCCTTCTACGGCCTCTGAAACCTTGGGCGAAAAAGCTCTTTCATCTTAACCTCTTTCCAGTTGCAGGAGGATGTTTCCCTCTTTTGTAGTCCTTGCACCGATCACCGTCGTCTGGCAAGAGTCAGGATTTACATCTTTTTTGAGCTTGCCCAGGACAGAAGCATATGTCAGTCCCTGACAAACTCGGACCAAGACTGTCGGATTTCTGCTCTTTCCAGATTCGACGACAATTATCAGCACCACCTTCCTAACCTGCTTTGGCTTCTTGATTTTTGGGACCTTCACTTTCTAGGCCAAAGGTCCCCACCGGCTTACTCTTTTTCGGTTCCTGTTGCGGCGGAGGACTCTCCTCCGCAATCCGTTAGAGTCTCTCGTATTCCAGCACAAGGCTCCTCGCCACCTTTGCCTGGAAACGTTCCCTAACCTTCCTCTTATAGAGTTTCCTTTCTTCCGTATACTGCAGATCCCTATAATTTCTATCTATTTCTTTAAGTCAGCCTGGATGTCTGCCGTGACGTTCCTCCTGAACATTCAGCCTTCCGAGCATCAGGTTCAGTTCTGTCTCCATTTGAAGAAAGATATCCCGCTCTTCCTCGCGCAGTTTTAATCACTTCTTCGCACGAAGCTTTGTCAGCAGCAGCGATAAATTGGTCTGTACTGAACCCTGCCCTGCTGCACTTGTGCTGAGTTTAAATTAAAGTCTTCCATAATAATCCCACGAGCCTTGAAGAAAAAACGGTCGATCCACTTAGAGCTCCGATATGTGGACAAGGCATTAAATCGATAGGAGGACGCCCGGTATTCTAGACACCCCGTATGTGACACCTCCAAGCATGTCACTGACATCAACAGTGCGTCCGCCGCCCAGGCCCACGGCATCAACAATCGACGTTTGCACTTTACAGACGCCAAGTTGAAGAGCACGTAGGTTGGGCGACGTTCACACCATCCCTCGCAGCTTCACTGCGGATTTGGTAATCCTAGTGCCATTTATCTATCGGCACGGTGAAAACACCTTAGATTGGGTGGTGTCGTTAGTCAGATCGGACAAACAACCGGTCCATCGGTCGTCAACCCTAGATTGAGACTACTCCACACAAACTTAGAATATCAGGCTGGCAGGAGTGTTTGATTTCTACCAGAATTTTAAGTCATCCACGGCTGACAAGGATGGTTAGCCCCCATACTGGAATCCGAATTAATATCATTCTCACAGGTAGCTAGTGCACCAAGTACAAGAACGGCGAGTACCTGAATTAACGGGTTCCCGTTCATTCCCCGGTGCCTGATCTCGCCAGACAACGGAGTCAATGAGTTCTGGGAATAGCCGAACAGCTCGTCTAGTTATGGCGACTAAGGGATGACTCTTCTTCAAGAGTCAGCGTGGATCAGCGGTTAGGGCTCTGGAGTAAAATCTCAGCGTGGTCAAATTTTTTTTTTTACAAAACAAGTTTAGGAGAGGAAAAAATGCATTTACGCACTTGTTCGTGTGGGACTCGACCACGTGCTGTGGTAATACCTCACTTAAACAACCTCTCCCATTCTTGCCTTACGTATTCTTATCCGCCTTTGCTCCTTCAGTCCTGAAAGGTAAGCAAGAGCAGCAGATTTAAGGAAAGCAAAAGTCAAGCCTTGAGACAATCCTATTTCACTTATGAGATTATAGAACTGCCCGTGAACAGGTTTGCTTTTATGTTCCTGTAACAAAAGCGCTTGTTCTGTCTCCTTGACACACTTTTTAAGCATCAATGGTGTTAACGATGCTAACCCATGCTCCATATCACTGGTTTCAAATGGGAGACTAAGTTCATTTGCAGCTCTTTCTGCCGCACGATATTAAAACGCCCCAACATTTGCAATTTCATGATGGTGGACAAATTGCATAAGGGGATCTCTACTGTTCATCACCCAACATGCTGCAGCCAGTACAATTCTTCGATGAAGACACTATAAATTTAATAGACCTCTTCCTCCCCGGTCTCGTGGAAGGTAAATTCGTTGCACGGAAGACCTTGGATGATGACTAGGATGGATTGAAATCATTTTGCGGGTTTCTCTATCCAGTATTTTCAACTCATTCACATTCCACTTAACAGCTCCAAAGGTATAGAGAAGTAAAGGAATGGTTAATGTATTTGTGTCCTGTATTTTGTTCTTCCCAGACAATTCGGAAGACCAAATTTTTCTGAGAAGCCCAGCGTGTTTTTTTTTTTTTTGTTTTTTTTTTTTTGTTTACAAAACAAGTTTAGGAGAGGAAAAAATGCATTTACGCACCCGTTCGTGTGGGACTCGGCCACGTGCTGTTGTTATTTTCGTTTCTTACACTGTTGTTCTCACCCATTGCCGCCGATATTCTTAAGCGGTGGTCAAGAACGTTGTTGGATGCTTTTTTAGAGCTACTTTTTTTTTTTTTTTTTTTTTTTTTTTTTTTTTTTTACAAAACAAGTTTAGGAGAGGAAAAAATGCATTTACGCACTTGTTCGTGCGGGACTCGACCACATGCTGTGGTAATACCTCACTAAAACAACCTCTCCCATTCTTGCCTTACGTATTCTTATCCGCTTTTGCTCCTTCCGTCCTGAAAGGTAAGCAATAGCGCGATTCCTTTGCTCGAGGTGTTTTCAGTTCACTGTTCTGTAGGTGTTCCTGTCCGTTGCCGCTGTTGTTCTTACGCGGTGGCCAGGAACGCTATTGGATGCTTTTTTAGAGCTACCTTCAAATATTATTATTATTACTACTTATTATTATTATTATTATTATTATTATTATTATTATTATTATTTATTACAAATGTTTATTACTTACATCACACAACTTAATAACTTTTAATAAAAAATATATAATTTTCAATACATTTATTTATTTATTAAAAAATATTAATCTGGTTAGATCTAATCAGATCTTGTCAGATAGAGACAAAATTCAGATATGATTATATATAATTAATAATTATATCTGATTATGTCTAAACCTTTTTTCCCGGGATGTTGTAAAAGTACATATAATATTACATTTGTTTATAATTCAAGTTGAAATATATGTTGTTGTTAAACGTTGTTAATTTTCTAATGGTATACACTCTTAAAGTAAGTTGGATTATATTTAAATGAGAAGGACCTTCCTTATAGTGAGGATCGCTGACACCTGCGCCTCCTTTTTAGTGTTTATTGACTCTTCTGCTTAAGGAAATTTTGCACTAAATCATTTTAATTTAAAATTATATAATGTATGTACAATAATAAAAAAACAAGTTTTAGGCATTAATTCCACATTTCTTTTAAAATTTACAATTTTTTATAAAAACGACATTTCGGCAACTACCGCTACCCTTATCAAGTTTATTATTTTTTTTTCTTCCATAAAATGATTTTGAAAATTATTAAAGCTGTTATATTAAAAAGATTCTTACACTTGATTAAGTGTCATAAAGTTGAGACATGATGATGAATAAAATCATCATCATGTATAAAAATCTTTTAATTGTTCTATTTTATGATTTTTAATATTAAAAAAAAATGAAAGATAAGAATCTTTTTAATATAACAGCTTTAATAATTTTCAAAATCATTATATGAAAGGAAAAAAAATAATAATAATAAACTTGGTAAGGGTAGCGGTAGCTGCCGAAACGTCATTTTTATAAAATATTGTAAATTTTAAAAGAAATGTGGAATTAATGGCCTAAAACTTGTTTTTTATTTAACATACACAAATCCACCAAAAACTGACACTTAATAATGTACAATAATGTGCACCAACAAATTTATTACATCAGTTTAAATATAAAAATTGTAGGGCTTACTATATAGTTGTATTTTTTCGAATCTTAAATAAAATATCTATATGATTCACAACACAGAAATCCAATACAATTTTTTTGATGAAATTTAATTTAAATAATCTGAAATTTGTGTTAAACTAAAGCGCTGCAGATATTTAAATACATTAAAGTTTTTAGAGAACTTTTAGTAATATTAGAATATGAAAGTTCTGAATTTACCAAACTCACAACAATTCGATAACTGTAGCATTCAATTCCAGAAACACTGAAACTGGTTTTCCAAAAATGGGAGATATTTTCCATTATGATATTGCTCATGATTTCTATATGAATAACGTAACAGTGTGTAAAATAAGTGTTTGTTGGTGTGGCGACTTTGTTGAAAGACAAAAAATGTGACGATTTGATAGTAGATGTGAGAGGGTTTGGCTTGAAGTTACCACGCCGACACCACGGCGCCGACCAAGATTCCGAAGGGTGGATTTGGGGTTCTTATCCTATTATTCATCTTTGATGCCTTTGAATTTACTTCTGGCAATGTCCGGCGTTGTTTTTGATATATTGACATTCAGGAACTGTGCATATACGTATACATATATCAATACAAAGGTGTCAAAAGGGTCCTGTACAAAATATAGTATATTTTAATATAAAAGCCTGTTTTACACGAGACTTTCAGTTTTTGCCAATGTCTCTTGATTCAAAATCGATTGTTTCTACAATTTTTGTTCTCTTAATATACATACACATTATTCATCCATGACAAAAAACATCACATTTACTTTTTACGTTTACACACATTGTAAGGATATTATTAAAATAAAGTAATATCCCGACTGGAAATTTGACCAGGCAAGTCAGCGGTCACACCTGGGCCTTATCTGGCACCTATAAGGCCAACCTTATGAGGTAACCGTATATGGTACTTATAAGGTCCTTACAAGGTAGCCCGACGTAAGGTTCACCTTCGAAGGACCTTCAAAGGACCTTATCAGGTTGCCTTAGGTGGGTAGTCTAAGGTTGCCTTTTAAGCCAATCATAAGGCAACTTTATCAGGCCCAGATAAGGTCCATCAGGTTGCCCTAACAGGGCCTTATGTGACAAGCGCGTGACGCCCCTTACGTGGACCTTATGTGACCCCGAACATCAGGGCCTGACGTTTTCAAATCAGGCAACCTTATAAGGCCCTTATGTGACCCTTACATAAATTTCCTGTCGGGATCCTTCAGTCTAAGTCAAATATTTTTAATTATTTAGAGTTCACCAATGGGATTTGGAATACGGTTTAGGTTTTTTTTTTAGTGCGAAAGATAGTATTTTCTTTCTAAGAAAATTGACTTCCACTAACTTTAAAATTCGCATTTTCCGCTGATATTAGTTGAAACAAATAATTTTCGTAAGATTTTTTTAAACCTTTTATTGTTTAACCTACAATTGTTGGGATCAAATAAACTCAAACGGACATGATTCTATCTTCTTAAATTTATCAAAATAAAGTCAACTTTTTACTATGTATAATAATTTTTAAAAAAGTTGGAAAGCAACTTAACTAATGTGATGCTTCAGAGAGGATCTCCTTTTTTTCGAAAAAATGACCTTTTTGATTACTCCTATGAGAGCATAGCATGTTTATATAAGGCACTCAAAGCATGTACTGAATTTGTTTAACAATTGTTTTTATGAAAACGAAAAGTCAAAACTTCGAATAAAACTTCTATTTTAAACATTGAGAAAAAAAAACACAGTAAGAAGAAGAGAAATTTATTGACTTACTTTCTATTACAAAAATGGTCTGAACTCGCAATTTAAGAACTTTTTCTACTACAACTTTTTTAACAACAGATCTAATGAGAAACAGCAGGAGCTTTTTATACTTCCACTATGATCTTTATGTTGAAGAAGCCTTTAAAGCTTATAACTTTCATCACTTTCTCCATTCTTCTGCTTTCAACAAAAAACTGAAAATATGACTTTTTTTCTTTCAGTGATTCATGCAATGTGTAAATCAAAATGCTAAATTAGTAGGAGCATTAGACTGAAGTAAATAACATTTAGAACATTTTATTTAAAAACTTGTTTAATCTAATGATTTAAAATTTTTCACAAAAACTTGTCAATGAAATGAAGTTATTGAAATAAAATAACTTTTAGCAAAAAAGCACCATGTGCTATGTGTAGGACACAACCTCAAAATATCAATTTAAATTTTTTTTTTCACAGTTTTCACATGTTTTGTTGCTAGTCATATTAATTAGATTTTTCTATAATTGTAATTTAATTTCTGCTATATGTAAATTCACTATTAAAACAATAATTTCAGTTGTTATGTAATATATATTAGCAATTTAATATTGGTCGTTATCGTAGTATTTATTTTTTTTAATATAAATAATTTTTTTTATAATTTTTAGAGGTTTTTTTTAAAATAGTTAGGTCAGAACCATTTATGCGAAGGTTAATTGTTGTGCATTATTAAAAGGAGTAAAAGCAGAGACGGAAGACACGCGATTTCGTTTAAGCGCTTTGTTGTTATATTCGCAATTTTTTCCTTTTTTCATTCTCGTCGAGTCCGAGGTTAAACCATGGCGATACGATGGAATACAAGCAAGGGTGTAAAAACAAACGAAACCACCGTCTGCATAAAAGGGTTAAGGGGTCCAGAAAAGGGAATGGTGTGAATGCCGCACAAAGCAGCTTAATGGATTTCGACTACTCTCTGCCTCAACGCTTTATTGCGATATTTGGTTACGAGGATAATTGAGTAAAGTTCATGCTAGAATATCTTTTTACGTTAGTAAATTTTATTAAACACTTCTTTTTAATTTACACTGACAAAAATTTAATAAAATAATTATCTATCTGACTCTGCTTAATGTCATAATAGCAGGACAAATAATTTTGTCGACACTTCTGAGATTTGTCAATTTATTAATTAAATAAGTTATACTAATTATATTAGTTCAGATTTTAAGAATACTCACAATCACTATTTCTTAAAAGAGTTAAGAGTAATATTTTAAAATGTTATTTATGTAACCTTAAAATCAATATTCACGCAACTTGTTATTATGTGTTTGTTTTGTTTAGATTAAGCGCAAAGTTTATCTCATTTACATATTAAGGAAACTCTGTTATTTTACTTCCACAGAATCATGAAAACATCCCTAATACCGAATTTCTCTTGGAGTCAAATTGCCTCTTAAACCTAGAGTACCCTATAAAATAAGGCGCTCAGTATAGAACACCACGAAATTCAACTATTCAGTTTTAATTAATTCTCTCAGAACGTTGTTTAAGTCATAAAAGTTTTCTGCACATTTTGATTTTTTCTTAATTTAATCTTTTGAAATTACTCTTGATTAATATTTTATTGTTTTATTGCATTTAATAACTTGTTGTTCCAGGTGAAACTTTTTCCCATGCATGCAGGTAGGGGAGAGTAGTTAGGGTTGGGCATAATTTTGACTTTTCTCTACAACATCCCTTGTATGCCTAATTTCGTGATTTCTTGCATATTTTTGGAAAGATCTAATAAAATTTAATTTTTCTTTAAACATTGTACAAAAATTTGACCATAAGTTTTGAAGTTCTAGACAATTAAAAAAAAGTAGCCAGAGTTGAGCCGCTGTCTGAAATCAATTAAATATGCAGATAAATGATTGAAAATGATATTCGAATGATAGAATGGCATTCGAATGCATTTGGAGATGACAAAAGGAAACATGAAATTGAAATAAATCATATTTTCTTTTGAATGGCGAAGCTGGTCTTAATGTAAAAAAGTATTACCAAAAATTTGCATTTCCTTTCTTTCCAATGGAAATGAAGTTTTTGCTACCTCTTTAAGTTAACAAATGAACGTTCATTGCAAAAACGCTTCAGAATTGCAAAATTTCGGGTGGCTCAACCCTAACTAACGTGTCGTTTAGCGTATAACATCTTAATGAATCTTTATTCACTGCAACCGTTGTGAAAAGTTTGCTGGCATTGCTAACAAGTACTTACACATAACGACATATGGTTCTACCTATGATAAAGCAAAGTAAACACGATGGCTCAACCCTGACTACTCTCCCCTACTATACACGAAACTTTGTACAGTCGAATTTCTCATTTCAAATTAATCAAAAGCCTGTAATTTATTTTTGTTTTACTGTCTTGGTCAGCAGCCAGTCCTACACTAGTTTAAAACATTTTAGCTTTAATGCCCTTTAGCTATACGCTGGCAAACACTGGTCACTGCTTCTGTTTGTTAAATATCTCGACGAGTAGTAGACCCTCTTTTAATAAACCTCTCTCTCACTCTTGAAACATTAAGTTGTAAAATCTCTTAATAAGAATTTGTTCGCTTTTTATTTTAAACAGACAGATTTATCGACTGTTGATGAAACTGTTTTAAAATGTCTCATATCTCTAATGTAAGTTTAATCAAATCTGCTGGTTAAAGTTTATCAGATAAATTTATCGTGCTTTGAATTC